>CM045571.1:1830327-2154956 GCA_024721245.1 Mitragyna speciosa
AACACATATCACTACATGAATATGGTAGTGTCATATGTGAGCTAATAGATTCCTATTCTACGTATACCAATTGACATGTCGAATCTTGAGTATTTACATGGGAAACTCATGGGTTGGCCCCTAAGTACGAAATAGTCAAAAAGAAAAAAATTCGTCTTTCAAATTTTAAAATGATTGATGATTAGAAGAATAAGATGATAAGATAATAATTGTGCAATAAATAGTGTTAAACTCATATCTAATTAACAATCTCATATATTGATTTTATTTTTATTTTTTATCAATAAAGATATCAATCTTCATGCATTCATTTTTTCTTTTAGATGCTAAATATGTAATGAAAATATGTATTCATTGTTTTATTTTGTTTTGCATTCAAAGCTGCCAAACTTTTTCTTGATAAGGCTTAGTATATTATTTATATAATGCTTAATTTTCATAGGACCACGTGGAAAATCCAGTGAAAAAGTATCATGTAGAGAATATTACAGCTACAAATTCCAAATAAGACAGCCAAGGCAATCAACATTGTTACTTGCTGGAAGATTGTTTCAACAATATGCTGTGGATATGTATGTCAAGCTTGAAACTTCTCGGTTGGAATACTATCGAAGGAATCAAGATAAGATGAGAACGGAACTTTATCAAGGAATAGTAGACAGTGTATGGCAGGGGAAACAAGCGGAGGATGCAAAGTTGGAAGAAGAATTGTGCTTCCAGCCACATTTATTGGAGGACCTAGAGATATGAGACGTAGATACCTTGATGCCATGGCCCTGGTTCAGAGATTGTGGGAAGCCTGATCTATTCATTACGATGACTTGCAATCCTTAATGGAAAGAAATACAGCAACATTATGCACAAAGGACAACGACCTCAAGATAGGCCCGATCTTACATCAAGAGTTTTTCGAGCTAAATTGGAAGACCCTAAAAGATCAATTGTTCAAGAAGGATATTTTTGGACAAGTTGCTGCTCATGTACATGTGATTGAGTTTCAAAAAAGAGGTTTACCTCAATGCCCACATGTTAATTATACTCAAGTCAGAGTATAAGATCGTCACACCGGATGAGTTTGACAAATTTGTTTGTGCAGAAACTTCCAGACAAAGACAGATTTCCTGACTTGTACAAATTGGTTGTGAACACATGCTACATGGGCCATGTGGTGAAAAAAAAATGCACATAACACTTGCATGGTGAATGGAAAATGCAAGTATCATTATCCACGGTCATTTTGTCGTAAAACAATGCAAGGGAAAGATGGCTACCCAATTTATAGGAGGAGGAATGACGGAAAAGCTGGTCAGGGTTAGAAGAGCAAGATTGAATAATCAATGGGTTGTACCATACAGCCCGTATCTTCTTTCAAGGTATAGCTGTCACATTAACGTTGAAGTTTGTTCAGGAGTCCAGGCAGTAAAGTACCTCTACAAATATATCTACAAGGGACATGATCGAGTTGCTGTATATATTTCCCACAGTGAAGGAGATAATGTGATTGATGAAATTCAACAATTTCAAGATGGTAGATGGTGTCAGCAACAAGAAGCTATCTGGAGAACATTTAGATTCACTATGAATGAGATGTGCCCGTCAGTTACTAATCTACAACTCCATCTTCCTGAAAACAATTTCTTTCTTATTGGAAGCATCAGAATTTGGCAGCCCTTCTTAAAAATGAAGATTTGTCAAAAACAATGTTGACAGAATATTTTCAAGTGTGCAAGGAATCAGACGAAGCTAAAAAAACTTCTTTACAATGAATTTCCAGAGCATTATGTATGGAACCAAAGAAACTAAAACATGGATTCCAAGAAAACAAAAGGAGGTTATTGGGCGAATCAATGGAGCCAATCCAGCAGAAGGTGAAAGATACTACTTGAGATTGTTACTAAATCACATAAGAGGTCCAACTTCATTTAATGATTTATTAACAGTTAATCATGTATGGTGCACAAGCTTTAAAGCAGCTGCTGAAAAACTTGGATTATTAGATTCAGATCAAAGCATATCTGAATGTTTAGATGAAGCAATAAATTTTTAAATGCCGCATGCATTAAGGAGATTATTTGCAACTATTTTGATATACTGTGAACCAACAAATGTTCACACTTTGTGGGAAAAATATTTTGCAGCAATGTCAGAGGATTTTCAGAGAGAGAATGGAATTTCTGCATCATCATCTATTGCAATGTGCTTGAAAAGTATTAATTCCTTTTTGGAGAGCATGGGAAAGGATATAAGCCATTACGATTTGCCAAGTATACCTGTCAAATCACAGGATTGTGAAGCTATACATCCAAAAGAAATTCGTGATGAGATATCCATAGAAATTCCAAATGATGATTATTGTGCAGAAATAAACCTGAATCCTGAGCAAAAAGCTGCATTTCAGCAATACTTAATAGAGTAAATGAAGGAAGACCTGGAGTATTTTTTGTGGATGGACCAGGAGGTACAGGAAAAACGTATTTGTATAGGGCATTGCTTGCCAATTTGCGTTCTAGGGGTAAGATAGCATTAGCAACAGCAACATCTGGAGTTGCAGCTGCTATTATGCCAGGAGGGCGAACTGCACATTCGCGTTTCAAGATACCAATAATGGCTAATGAAACCAGCATGTGTAATATACCTATGCAAAGTGGCAATGCAAAGCTAATACAAAAAGCAAGCTTGATCATATGGGATGAAGCACCAATGGCTAAGCGTTGGGCAATTGAAACGCTTGACAGAAGTATGAAAGACATCATGGGTAACACAGAACCATTTGGCAGAAAAGTAGTTGTATTTGGTGGTGATTTTAGACAGGTGCTTCCTGTAGTACCTAAGGGGACAATACAACAAACAATAGAAGCAAGTTTGGTAAAATCATATTTGTGGGCACATATGGAAAGATTGACTTTGTCTAGGAACATGAGAGCAAGATCAGACCCTGAGTTTAGTGAGTTTCTATTACGAGTTGGCTCTGGAGAAGAACCAATGGATGATGAAGGAAATATCCAACTTCCAAAAGAAATGGTTATTGGATATGACAACAATGATGAAGCATTAGAAGATCGATTGATTAATGCTATATTTCCATCTTAGAAGAAAATGCTACCTCCGCCACATACATGACAAGTCGTGCCATACTAGCAACAACAAATGAGAATGTAGACAGATTGAATGAGAAGCTAATTTCAATTTTCCCGGGTGAAGTAAAACATACATAAGCTTTGACGAGGCAATCGACGACACTAAGAATTATTATCAGGATGAATTTCTCAATTCATTAACACCGAACGGTTTGCCTCCACACAAGCTAATTCTCAAACAAAATTGCCCAATTATTTTGTTGAGGAATTTGGACCCATCAGAAGGATTGTGCAATGGAACAAGAATGGTTTGCAGAGGATTCACAAACAGAGTTATACATGCTGAAATCACTATGGGTCAACACGCTGGAAAGCATGTATTCATACCGCGCATACCACTTTCTCCAGCAGAGAACGAAGGATATCCCTTTCAACTAATTAGAAAGCAATTTCCAGTGCGCCTTTGTTTTGCAATGACCATAAACAAAGCACAAGGACAAACAATTCCATGTGTCGGAGTTTATCTACCCTAACCTGTGTTTTCACATGGACAATTATACGTGGCTTTGTCTAGAGGAACTTCAATGAATACTACAAAAGTTTGATCAGACCTAAAGCCTGTACCAACAATTCATTTACCAAGACTAGAAATGTAGTCTACAAACAGGTCCTAAGTCCAGGTACACATATTGTCTTAAATATGTTCACCATGTGCCAATGCATGATATTCATCAACAAACCAATTAATTTCTATTCATCTTTACAGCACAAAGCACAGATCACATTGACAGCACCTGTGACAAATAAATATCAGTTCAATTTCATATTATACAGGTAATACAATCCTCTATTTCATCTATTTCATGTTCCATTACTTGATTTGTGTAACTTACAGCTACATTGTATTCTATACATTAACTTTTTACATTCATTTTCTAGAAAGAAAGTTAAACTGATCCGTTTTAAGAAAGAAAGTTAAACTGAATTTTTTTAAAGCTCTTCGTTGTGATACTCTCGACATGAATTTTGAAAATAGCAAGTGGTGTTAGCAGTAGAAAAAAGTGCAGCTTTGACAGATAGTACCTTTCTCTGTTTTCTTGATTCTTTAAAACAAGAACACTTGGATTTCATAGTTTCTCAATCAGGTGCCTTAAACAGGTGCTAAGAAATTGATGTAATAGTTCTCATTTTAGATATTAAAAAAAACTTTAAGAAAATTTCAAATTCATTATTGGACATCGTGTGAAACTATTGGACAAATAGTTTTAGATTCATTTCTTTTCTTGATTTGTATACCTAAACCTGAAGGTGTTTATGTATATGATAGAATATTTTGATTTATCACAATTTTGCAGCACAAAAGACAAAGTAAACACTTTAAAAAAAAAAAATCACAAGAGCAGCAAACAAGCATCTAAACATAACAATAAGTATCCAGAAAAACTAATGACTTAACTTGGCAATATTTAATATTATTATCCATTTTTTCTTGATTTGGCAAGCATAATCCATGACACACAAATTGTTACTGCCACTCAATTGCACCTTCCGCTGCTAATGAAATAAAGTTTATAATATTAACAAAATCACTGATTAATTTATATAGGCATTAAGTTATTCAACAGTTCTTGGTGTATTCACGTCTCTTGCTTAATATATTGAAAAGGGAGCAAAATGAGATGCACACATTAGAATGTTGTTCTCTGTATTCCTGTATAAAGTGTATATTACGTGTGCCAACAAACTAACAGATAGCTCTTTAGTATAAATTACTAGGTGAAGCACATCCTGTTTCCAGTCAATGTGTATGAACTTTGTCTCATATCTTCACGAAGCCTATGGCTAACATAATTATGAGCAACTTGGAATCCTTTAAAAATACTTATAAACTAACATACTTTACTTGATTAACTGAAGGGTGAAAGAAAGCTGAAGAAAAAAAGGATAAAAAATTGAACTTCCAATAAATATATAAAAAATATAATTATTGTAGAGGTCTGGATGATGAATTCAGAAGTTGGAACATTGAACACCTGTGACGAATAAATATCAGCTCAATTTCATATTATACAGGTAATACAATCCTCTATTTCATCTATTTCATGTTCCATTACTTGATTTGTGTAAGTTACAACTACATTGTATTCTATACATTAATTTTTTACATCCATTTTCTAGAAAGAAAAGTTAAACTGATTCACTTTAAGAAAGGAAGTTAAACTGAATTTTTTTAAAGCTCTTCGTTGTGATACTCTCGACATGAATTTCGAAAATAGCAAGTGGTGTTAGCGGTAGAAAAAAGTGCAGCTTTGACAGATAGTACCTTTCTCTGTTTCCTTGATTCTTTAAAACAAGAACACTTGGATTTCGTAGTTTCACAATCAGGGGCCTTAAACAGGTGCTAAGAAATTGATGTAATAGTTCTCATTTTAGATATTAAAAAAAACTTTAAGAAAATTTCAAAAAGAAAATTTCAAATTCATTATTGGACATCGTGTGAAACTATTGGACAAATAGTTTTAGATTCATTTTTTTTCTTGATTTGTATACCTAAACCTGAAGGTGTTTATGTATATGATAGAATATTTTGATTTATCACAATTTTGCAGCATAAAAGACAAAGTAAACACTTTCGGAAAAAAAAATCACAAGAGCAGCAAACAAGCATCTAAACATAACAATAAGTATCTAGAAAAACTAAAGACTTAACTTGGCAATATTTAATATTATTATCCATTTTTTCTTTGATTTGGCAAACATAATCCATGACACACAAATTGTTACTGCCACTCAATTGCACCTTCCATTGCTAATGAAATAAAGTTTATAATATTAACAAAATCACTGATTAATTTATATAGGCATTAAGTTATTCAGCAGTTCTTTGTGTATTCATGTCTCTTGCTTAATATATTGACAAGGGAGCAAAATGAGATGCACACATTAGAATGTTATTCTCTGTATTCCTGTGTAAAGTGTATATTACGTGCGCCAACAAACTAACAGATACCTCTTTAGTATAAATTACTAGGTGAAGCACATCATGTTCCTAGGCAATGTGTATGAACTTTGTCTCATATCTTCACGAAGCCTATGACTAACATAATTATGAGCAACTTGGAATCCTTTAAAAATACTTCTAAACTAACATAATTTACTTGATTAAACTGAAGGGTGAAAGAAAGCTGAAGAAAAAAAGGTTAAAAAAACGAACTTCCAATAAATATATAAAAAATATAATTATTGTAGAGGTCTGGATGATGAATTCAGAAGTTGGAACCTATAAAATAAAGTACAAGTCCACTGCACGCAAATAAAAATATGCCCAACTATTACTCATTTCCAACTGTAAGAACATCCATAAATCAACAGATCTAAGACGGATAGACATATAGGTTCTCCTGATTTCACATCCTCATTGTGCATAACTCCTGAATTTTTATTACATGTACAGCATTTTCAATTACCTCATATTAAATAACAGAAAGCTAATTGTTTTATATTGATCTTTACAGCACAATTCAGATTGATAGCTCTTCTGATGAATATATAGCAACCCCATTTCATATGATGCCGGTAATACACTTGCCCCTTTCATGTTTCCTTAATTAGATTCATGTAGTTATAACTATGCACACTACATTCTACATATTAACTGTATCAACACACAGGATTGGTGTTTCATCTCAATTTACAACAGCAATCGACCACTAAAAGGACTCCAATCATTAGCTTTGTTAGCTTTCAAGTGATACTTTCTTTTGTCCCTGAAATTATAGCTATGAGAACAATTCAGACATTCTTTCACATTTATTTATTTGACACTTTTTTTTTCTTTATTTGTCCTCTTGCTTTAACCTTATACGAATTCTTGAATGACAAGAAAGTCAAGATTCTCATCTTTCTGTTGCTGGAGTTTTAAATGTCCTTTCTCAAGTTTCCATTCTGGACACAGTAATAAAAGGGCTGCTAGATATTCTCATAGAAAAAAGCACATTATATCCCACTTAAGAAACAACAGACATTTTTTGAAACCATGACAAATAACTTCAGTAATAAACTTAGTGAAGGAGACTTTGAGTCGTCTGTGAAAACACTCTCAAAAATGATTTGAAAATAGCAACGAAGTTCATGGACAGATTAGGCTTTGCCCAAAAAAAATATTTTTTTACTAAAAGAAAAAAAAACATTTTTTACTAAAAGTCAAAAGAATTGGGAGATGTCTATATCGGACAAAAATCTAAGACATTTTTTGATTAAACATTGTCAAAAAGCCTTGGGAGATGGGAAAAATTAATTTTTTGATTAAAAATATACAGCGGACACAAAGAAAAAATTAATTTTTGATTAAAAAAATTACAGTGGACACTAAGTTCAGCACTAATTTGAGGTGACAGCGTATGAATCCAAAAGAAATCAAATGATTTGATGGCTAAAGCAAAACTGACCGCTTGTAACATGAGCAATTGATGTGCGTTCATAGACTAATGAAGAAGTAATTGATTATGAATGGGCTTCCAAGTAAGCAAAATTGGTAAGGAGTTAAATTAGGAATAGAAAAAATCTCCATGTGTGTAAGGATCTATTACATATTTGCTAGAGTTTCAGCACTTTCTTTTACAGTTAAGCTTCCACTGTTGCAATTTAAGTTTCAACAAAATTCTTGGCTGAGCTATTCTTAAGCTGTGACAATGGGCTGTTGCCTCGGTTAGTGGCCTTTGCAGATAATTAGAAATATTTTGCATAACAGATTAGTATCTAGGAATTAACAAGCTTGCTGATGATATGCAAAACACATTCCTACCTGTTTGCATGAAATAAAAACCGAAGTCTGAGCATTCATCTGCGCACAAATTTCAAGTCTTCAAAATAGATTGTGTTCTTACCAGACATTGATAAAATTGTTTTTTGAGCTCTCAGTGATAAGAAGGTGCAGCTAAACTAAAGATTACGTTGAACAGACGAAGGCATGGTCTATAGTATTAGCTGTGACTTTCAAATGTTAAATATTACAAATTACACTAACTCACCCTTTGGAGACTTGAAGTAGGTTTGCCAACATTATTCATTTCGTTAGGGAAAAACTCCAAAATCCATAGGTATCTGATTCTTTATGTTAAAAGATACAATCATTACCTTACAATTATCAGTGAAAGATCCCATCCAATGATATATAGGCATCCAACCAAAATTTTTCTCCCTTAAAACTTTGAATGGTGATGTTTAACACAATATAGAAAAGTTTCGTTATAAATGTATGTTAAATAAAGAAGCAACTTATCATCAATTAGTTCTTGTATTTAGTACATCACCCTATTAATACACGTATTTTGCACATATATAATTATGTCCCCACGTATTTTGTATATTAAATAGAGAAGTAACTTATCATCAATTAATTCTTGTATTTAGTACATCACCCTATTAATACATGTATTTTGCACATATGTAATTATGTCCCCACGTATTCTGTATATTAAATAGAGAAGTAACTTATCATCAATTAATTCTTGTATTTAGTACATTGCCCTATTAATACACGTATTTTGCACATATATAATTATGTCCCATGTATTTTGTGCATGTATAATTATGTCCCTAAACTTTTGGTCCAGGATTATGTATAATAAAAATTAAAGATGAGCTTTATACTCATGAGCAGAATCATGAAAAACCTCTTTGCCTATCATTCTGTCTGTAATTAGCCAACATCTATTAAATGGCCAAAAGTGTAGATTATACCTTTTAATTAGCTAGCATTCAGGTTCCAATTTTGATCATAGGGCCTGTATTAAGGGTATATTAATATAACTACAATATCATTATGTCAATTGGATCTAAATTCAGATGATGAAAAGTAATCAAATTTGAGATTTTTGAGATTTTTGAGATAATTGGTGAATAGATTTTAACATTTATTCATTAGCTCATTAACACGTGATTTGTTAATTTAATGTCATATTAGCATGCAAATGATAACTAATATAATTGAGTGTTATGCCAAAGAAAGGAAAAAACAAAAACATCACATAATCCGAACTCAGAAAATGCAACGTGTTAGTCCATATTGAATGATTGATGGTGGTTGCCACCAGTAACTGTAAACACTTAACCCACACACAAACGTAGTGATAGTGTCCACAAGGATACTAAGGATGTGTAGCGATAATAAAATCTCATCCTTTTGCTTTCAATGTACAAAGAATATGCATGCATGCATACATGTATCCCATTGGCAAAGATTGTTTATTGTAGGTCAATATAATCAATCTTGACCTATATATGATAAATAATACAATGGTGACAGCACTACCAACAGGTTGCACCCATCAAACCAGCTGGGAAGTTTTTGTGGAGACGACAATTACTATCTTGTCAGTATTAAATGTTGAAAGTTCACTTTGCTACTAATAAGCATACCAGCCATTGTTGGTGTTAATTAATTAAGAGTGTCAATTAAAGTAGAAGAATTGGAGTTCAAACTCAAAGCATAAGTAGTTAGATATTATGATATTCAGTCCGTTACTAATTCATCCTACTATTCTTTTTTTCCTCCATTATAAAGTTGCATATTTTTTTCCAATCGAATTCACTTCCATGATTTCTTAACAGTTATTTCAGAAAAGCAAATCACCAAATTTATAAATTGTATCCAAATTTGCATTTATATAGCCTGAAAGAAATTATTTCCAGCTTCAGTAATGTTTTCTTCATTTGTACTTCATATAACTGTTAAATGATAAAAGAGTATAGCCAAAGACATTTTTATTAACTCCTCCTCATGTTCAACTATTTAGATCTCCACTTAAATTACAACTGAAATTCACAAATATATAATCTTTATCAAGTTTATAATTCTTAACAATATGCATAAAAATATGTATCCTATTTTCCAAGAATATAAAGTAATTGATAATCAATAGTATTTGAGACCTAAACGAAATAAACATCTTCACACAAAGAATAACAATTAGAATACAAATCAGTAAATCTAACCTAAATCACAAACACTTCTAAACCCAATAGAAAAACGATGGACAGAAACTCAATAAATACGTACAAAAGTCACCTGATGCAAGGTAAATCTCTTCTTCACCAACAACTTCTCCGTGCAAGTCCGTCTTCAATAAACTCCTTCTCGCAGCTCAATAAAAATTTCGGTTTGTTGTCTGGTTTGATCTACACCAGATCTGTAGATCCGTTTGACAACCCTTCATCTCCAGATCCGCACCAGATCTGTATATCCATCTGACAACCCTTCATCCTAGACAAGCTCACGTTCGGTTTTCAAATTTGACCAATCTGTGGCCACAACCCCTAATCGGCAAGAACCGCAAGTTAGTTTTACCTTTTTCCCCTCTCCTGATGTTTAATTTTGGGTGTTTTAAACGATTGAATGATATGTTTTCTCAATACATCTTTGTCTACACTCTATGTTTATTAGTGGCGTTGAACATCATATTCACTGTGAGTACTACTGTTTCAGATAATGTCTTTTTAGAAAATTTTTGAAAACAAATACTCTAGAGTCCTACTTATTTTTTGTACGGGTCCTTATGCTTAATTGACATGAATAGAAACAAAATACCAAGTAACTTTTGGCACATAATTCAAGGAATTATTTAATTAATAAAAAAGAAAATTTCTTGAATATGTTCATATTCAAAGATGTATTAGTTCCTTATGCTTAATTGACATAAATAGAAACAAAATATCAAAGTAAGTACATAATTCGTGAAATTAGTTATTTTTTAATTAATAAAAATAAAATTTTAACATAAAAAACATGATAAGTTTTTGGCTTCCATAAATAACATAAGAAATTATGCAATCATATAAAACATGATTTCTTTTAATTCTTTTATAAGTAGCTGCAGGACTGATAACAAATATACATTATTTTTTGTTAATTCAAAGCTAAATTCAATGTGAGTCCCCACAAACATGTAACAACATTCGACATAAAGGACTTTTGCATTGTTTAGAGTTTTCAAGTACCAAAATCAATTAATTATGGAATTTATCTTAAATAAATAATGGATACGATACAAAAAGATAGAAACTTGATTTGAAACTTGATACACTATTTTACTGCTAATTTACACAGGCACATGATTTTCTTTATTCACCTGTAAAATTTACTTTTCAAAAAATGTTTCCTATATGTAGAACTCAATATACTTATTAGTAAGATATAATGTAATATGCTGAGATGGAACGTGCTTGGGTACAAACGTAAAGATTAGCCCAATTTGACGCCCTGTTATTTAGACGTTGGGTGTATTTCTTTGCTGGATACTTTTTTGGGTTACCTTCTTATGGGCTTATTATATTTTAGTCAATGGAACAAGGGGACAAGATTATTTTCCCCATGGGATTTTATCTACTCAGATGGAAAAGGCATGTAAATTGTGTAGGGTTCCTTGATATGTTCACACGTTCACGTAAGTTCTTTCAATATATTTTTGTAATTGAATTTTTCTATTGAATCCATATAGCACCTGTAAGTGTAATGTCTTCATAATTTTAATTCTAAAAATGAATTATAAATATTACATTTAGTTCCAACTAAATTGTGCCACAAGCATGGTGTGGGGTATAAGTTTTTTTTATAATTAATTTCCTATCTTTTCTAAGATATGATGTCAAATCTTTTTTGTATTGATTACTTTTCAAGATATACTAAGAACAAAGGGAAAAAAATAAAAGAAAAAAAATTGGTATGTATCAAGAAATGGAGACAAGATAGAGTTGGTTGGAAACCAACTTCAACGGGTTAAAAAATTTGTTCTGATGCTTCGGAAGAAAATTATTACTTATTTTAAGCATATTTTGGATAGTCTCATTCGGATTCATCTAATTCGTTGCATAAAACTGCTTGCAAGGATTCGGGTTTTTTTATATTGTACCAATTTTTAAAAATTTTAAATTAGTTTTTAAATAATTACAATTTAAACTTTGAAATTTATTACTTTCAAATCTAACGTTCCAAATATTGCAGTTCTACAAATATGGAAACAACAATGATAAATTCTTTAGGGTTCAACAGAGCCAAACTAACACCAGCTATAAAGTTGGTAGTTTTGCTCCCTGGATTGCTACACAGTTCTTCAAATGACAACAACAAAAAATTAAGAAGGATGATCTGCATGGACGGAGAGGTGATTCCAAATGACTCAACTATTTTAATAATATGGCAAACTCAAATGAGTTATATTGTCTAAAAGATTTTTTTTTTTTTTTATACAGGGTACTGAGATCAAAGTGTTGGTTTTTTCTAACATGATTCAAATATTTCAAGACTCTTTTTTATTTAACAAGACTTATTTGATCTCCAAAGCCATGCTTCAAGAAACTAACAAGCAATTCGGGACAATCCATCCAGAATTTGAAATTCATCTGCAGCGTTACACAATGGTGAAGGAAATTCAAGATAAAATATCTCCAGATACTGTACAATTCAACTTCACTAATATCAGCGACATAAGCTTGGAGCACCATCAAAACAAAACACAACTTGGTAATTCATTTATTACTTTTGATAGCCATGTTAAGAGTTTAAACTCCAAGTTAAGAGTTTAAACTACTTACGTTATTCTTTATACTAATATATTTTATGTGCAGACGTTGTAGGATTTGTGACAAAAGTCACAAATTATTGTCCAATAACAAAGCAAAAGACTGGAGAACTTGGTCCACAAGAGAGAAATCCATCTAATGAATGATCAGTAAGAGTAGTTACTTTAATACACTAAATATTTTTTCATATGTACTCATATTTAAAAAAATCTATGCTTTCATCAGTAATAGTACTTACTTTGATATACTAATTATTTTTGAATATCTACTCATATATAAAAAATCTATACTGTAGATTGGACACAATCACAATAACATTCTGGGAAGATATGGCTTTCAATGAAGGACAAGAATTGCAAAACATTGTAGATGAGAAGCCAGTTGTTGCAATTAAAAGACTAACAACAAATTTATTCCTAGGTATATATGTTATATCTTTTATATAAATTCAAAATAAAACATCTCTATTGCACATGACACATGACACATATGTATCATGGCTTTACTATAACAGGAGAAATGCAACTGCAAAGCAATAGTCTTTCGGCATTACATGTGCAACCAAAATGTCCGGAAGCAGAAATTTTGAAGAAATGGTAAGTATACTCCTTTGCAAAAAATATCAACCCAACTCTCTATCAAATTCAATTTCAGCTAATCATTTTGACACAAATATATTTATATTTTGTCCAGGTTAAAAAATTCAAATGACGGCCAAACAAATTGAGGAGCTCTCAATGAAGAAAAGGATCAACCAAGCCACAGAAATAAAGCTTAGCAAAATTATCGACGATCCAAATTCTTTAATTCAGGTGTGATTGTTAATTGTTAATTGTTAATTCTTTCTGTCATATAGGGAAGCTTTAAGTAAATCTATAGAAGTGAAAAAAAAATATAATAAATGAATTAGTAACAGACTGCATAATGCTCTTCATTTGTTTAAACAAAAGAAGGAAAAAAAAATCTCTAGGAAAGACAAGAATTTACTTCTGAATTTCTAGATAGGAAGTTTATTTTTGAATCAATATTATCCTATTAAAGTTATATGAATTCTTACCGTTGAAGATTTTTTTCATGAAAAATTTCTTGATTCTTTCATTCAGCAATTTTTACCATAGAAGAGTTCATTAATTTTTGGAATATCATTTTTTGCAATTTTTACAGTAGCCATTCGAATACATAGATATATTACTAAAGAAGGTTTTTAGTTAAGACGTAAATGTCATGCATCAAGCATTTGAATTTACCTATTTGTATACTTCTACCTCTTATTTTGCTTGAACGTTAGAATAGGAAGCTAGGGAAAAGCACGGTATGGATGAGATCAAAGAATGATTAATGTCTACAACTCAAAAAATTCAAACGACTTTTTTCATATCATTTTTCACTGATGCAAAAGAATTACTAATGTTTATTTTTCTAGCAAGTCATGTTCTTTGGAACTTATCGATTGCAACAAAACAGTGTAGGATATAGCCATAAGCTTAGTTTAAATTAGCTTGAGTTTCTTGAAATTTAGTACTCCAGTGAGTTAGGCACATTAGATATGTATCTTTACATTAATATATATATATATATATATATATATAATTCTTTCATGCTACTAGAATTGGTATTTGCACAAAAACAAAGGTATGAAATTAAAATTGCTTAAAACTGACAATGACAGAAGGACACAAAAAACATGTACTTGATACGTGTAATTAAGAAAATTAATAAAGTTCATACAGTCTTTGATGCGATCACTGGGAGAATTTCTAGACATAGTGATGCTGTTTGGAAAAGCCATACTTTGAAGCTACAATACAATACATTTTCAGGCGTGAGCTATTAGTATAGAGAACAAAGAGTCTCATAACACAACTGAGATGACCATCCTTACCAATCCCAGGCTGAGTCATGCAACCTCTTCTATTCTCAAGAGAAATTTTACCTAATCAGGATTTGTAACTGAAAAACTTAAATGAGGATTAAATGAGGATCATCCACGAAAAATTTCTCCAGTTAGTAAGCATGGGGACATCGAATTACATTATCAGCAGTGAAGCGATGGATGCAGGACCAAAAAGAAAATTTTTTACTGTCCTAGAGTCTAGATAAAAAAGACTCACAAGATATCAATTAGAGTTTTTCATCACCTGAATTTATACGGGCTTTCATAAGCAGTGCAACAAAGATTATGAAAAAAAACCAGTAACAAAACAAGGTGCCAACCTTCAGGGAAAAACAGTAGCATTAGATTGTGTGCTGGTTCTCTGGTGGGGCAGCAACAACATTGGTGTTACCAATCTAAGTACTTGGAGTTCTTGGGGTTTGACTGCACAGCTTAAGAAGGCATGATTCCCGAGTATGAAATGAAGAGCTTTAGATAACATGAACAAGTAAATACTTCTTAGGATGGCTAACCCCTTGTCTATTTTTGATAAGTGTATGAAGTTGAGAAATTACAACTTGCTGTAGGGAGATAGGCTCCTGAAGCTAAGCCCATTACTCCAACATTAACCTCGTGATTAGCTCCTCAAAGCAGCGTCTCCTGTAGATTTGTTCTTAGGTGTATGATTTCATATTCTCAACAACTGCTATTATCTAATCTAAAATAAAATCCCTTTTTGTAATATATTCCATTTGACTATGCTTTTTTAGTATTCCAAATTCTTTTTATATTTCACAAAAAAAATTCTTTTTTTTTTTTGTGAGATGAAACCACATCGATATTATTTTGTGTGGCACATATGCTATCCTGTTTTCAATTTCATGCGCTTAAGTTTCACTAGTGGATTAAAGCATGCTATTGCATTTAGTTAACCATTTAATTAGTTAAGTATTCTATTAAGACTTTAATTGTATGTTAGATTAGTGACAGATTTTAGGGGTTTAATCAATTAAGATTTATATTCCCCTATTTAAGTAAATAACGTTTGGGTTGTGTTTCTTTTCAATTGTTTACTACTTCTAAAAATAAAACATAAAAAATTATTAAATTCATTTTAATTTTGATATTATTTTATACATTTAATATAATAAAGAATAACAAAGTTCAATATTAATTTTTCATGAATTATATGTTGTATCATAATTTAGTATTAAGTATTCTATTGACCATATACTGTTTATTTTCTCTTAACTAAATAACTATTTTTAATGACATAACCTTGCAGAACAAATTCTACTGGTTCAGAGCTGTGGTTGATGAAGTACAAAATATATACAATCCGTGGTACAATGCATGTACAAAATGCTTCAAGACTGTCATTAATTACACCTTCAGGATTACAGTGTAGAAGTTGTGGAACTGAAGAAATTGAAGAAATTCTTAGGTAATTAAAATCATAGCAAGTTACATTTTGCAACTAACTTTTTAATAATGTAGAATCAAATATAGTGCAGGTATAGATTGAATATACATGTTAAGGATGAAAGTCATCATGGAATTGTTACGCTATTTGAAGACACAGCAAAGATGTATGTGGGTTGTCCAGTCACTGAATATAAAGAATCAATTGAAAAGGTATACTAGCAAAAATAAAAATATATTTTTTTTGGCATTTTTTATTATTTGTATTTTTTTACAATTCTTACACAATAGAATAATCTAATTTCACAGGATGACACAAAATCAAAGTACTACATGGAATTGACAAGATTTGATGACCAAGAATACAAATTTTTATTCAAAATGAACGAAAGGGTTGAAGTTATTAATGGAGAACTCAAAATCACAACAGAGGCAATAGAAAAGATTCATGATGAAAAAGCACAAAAGTCTACGAAAAAGAAGCTAAGATCTCCACCTCACAAGACGGAGCATCGAGACAAAAGCAACACTAACACTGTAGCAGCAAAAACAACAATGAAAAAGAGAAAACTCCAGGATCCAACAAGGACAAAAGAACTATTGAAAACAGATGATGATGATGAGAAGATCGCCACTTTGAAAAAGACACCGAGAACTAGAAAGAAGAAGACTTAGTAAAAATCTTGAAGTTTTAGGTTTTGCATTTATATTTTATTCAATGCACATTTACATTATTAGAATATTTGATTTCAAGTTTAGTCATTGAATTTATATTTATTAAGTTTATTCATTATTCCTCCTTTTCCGTATTTCAATTTTCAAGAACAATGTCTAACTTAATTCGATAATTTTATAAATAAATTGACACATACCAAAAGCATGTGCAACGCACATGCACTTTACTAGTGCAATCATAAATTACGAGTCAAAAGCTATGGTCTACCAAAAGCCGTATTCAATAATTATTACAAGATGAAACTAGAGAAGGCACATTATTCCAAATGTTACATATATTTGTTTATTGAATAATGCTCAACCTAAAGTTTGCTTTGTCAAAATAACGTTCTTGGTACAAGTTGGAGATTGGTCTTCGAGAGTGCTTCATATCTCCATGAAAGACAACCATGCTATGGAAAGAGCTCCGCTCTCCTGCACTGTTGGAACTAGTCTTGGCGAATGAAGATGGTATGGCAAAGTACTCTCCTTGTTTCCACTGGTTGTGGATGTGTTGATATCCCCTATCTTACCCGATGCACATGATGTGTGAGTTAAAAATGTTACTGAAACTGAAGAAGCAGCAAGAGTGAGTTAGAGAGCATGTTTTCCTTTATCAGACATCATTAAACATACATGCTCCAGGCACCTACCTTGTATATAATCAAATCTTTTGCCCATAAATGAGAGAGGCATTTAGACCAAGGGGGATAATTTAAGCCTTGCTCGCCAATTTTCTTTAAAGACAAAGTTCAATGGCTCGTCTCCAACCATTCACTCAGAAAGGATACTTTCAAAGAAATGCCAGCAGTAAATAGACACCCTTCTACTGTTTCCTTTTTTATCAGTTTTTGTATACTTTTAGATAATTTCTTTTTTTTTTTTTTTTGTCAAGGACTAGGTTTACAAACTCCATTGTTGTTTCTATTACAAGACTGTTATCTTGTCCTGTAGCCATCAATTAACATTTTCTGGTAGAAAAGTCCACAATTACATAGATCATTACAAGGTTTCCCACTGTAATGCTCTACAGACATGCATGCTAGTAGTATAAAAGAATGAATGTTCTAGCAGCCAATTGAAACAGAGTTATTTCAATCTCATAGAAAACTCAGATGACGCAAGAGCCAGTCTAAATACAACCAATAAGCCATCTTTCATGCACAAGCAGTAATCATAGTATAATCTGAGACAACAATTTTATTTCAGTCTGCAGCCACAATCAGAAAAGTAGTAGTCTACGTACGTGCATGGAGGTTGAATAATCAACTACCATGTTGAAAGAGGTAAATGTTGCAGTGCAGCAAAAGAATACCGTAACACTGTGGACGCCGGCGTTGTCCCTTAATCCGCATGATTATTCCTAAATCTTGATCTTCCTCAGCTATGAATGATGCTAAAGGCTCAGGGAAACAGTGCGAATACAATGGGCTAGAATTTGTAAGGGGTAGCTTTAACACGACTTTTGCATGATCCAGGCCTTGCAATTGTAACATGAATAAATCTGCCCTCAAAGAACTAGACAGCAAAACCATTCCAAGAATTTAAAAAAAGAAAAAAAATCAGACTGTTGACATCCAGACAACCGATAATATAAATCCTCAACAAAGATGCACACCTTTCCATTCAGCTCTTCTATAGCTCTTAGTGCGAACTCTTCATTAGAAAACCGGACATATGCAAATCCCAATGATTGCCCAGTTTTCTTGTCAGTAATAATTTTAACTGCCATACCAAAGAGAAACCAAGTACGCAACCTTATTCTGTCATAAAATTGCAAGAAATGAAGTTCACAAGTAAATTGTGCACCGAAAACCCACCCAAAAAAACAAAAAAATACCTCGGCTGACATCCCCAAATTGTGAAAAAGCACTCTTCAAACTTTCCTGAGATGTTGATTTTGCCAATCCTTCACAAATCAAGTAGCAAAAAACACACAAAAATTAAATGTCTAAACAAAAAAGTTATGAACTTTATATGCCTCGCAATAAGCGCTTTTTCTTTAAAAAAAAAAAAGCTTTAAATAGTTCAACAACATTAAACACTTTCTTCTTGATTCTTTCACAATTTCATCATAAACCCTTTATTGTAAGTAGTACAAAATCTTCATTTAGCTCATTTATACTCACCAATCAATCAAGAATTCAAATTGGAAAGCTTGTAGTGCTAAAAACATCACAATTCAGCAAAAACAAGAAAGACTAAAATCTACATAAAATAAATACTACTATAACAAAGAACTCACCTTTTACAAAAAGAATGGTTGTTGGAGTTGCATCCCAACTGGGGTCAGGAAAAGTACTTGAGCTTGAGCTAGTGCAGCAATGGGGCGTTCGAACAGATGGACTGAAAGTGAAGAAAAAGGAAAATCTTGAAATATTTGGGGTGGCTGAGATACAAAACAACCTTTTTGCTGTAAAGGGTCTGGAAATTGAAAACTTTTTGTGGGATTTAAGGGAAGAGATTGGAAAATTGCCCGATGAGCAAAACAGAGCCATTTCAAGCCCTAAAATTTGGTTGTTTTATCTGCAGCTGCTATTTACAGAGAGCTATGTTGGTTAAACTGGTTGTTTGGTTAAACTGGTTAGCTAACTGCAAGTATTAAGTGTCCAATTTCATCTCAAATTTCCAATTTACATGGCTTATATGGCGACTTTAGTGCCACTAGGAGCCACTCAAACTTGCCAAAACAATGGGGAAAAAGAAAAACTTAAAGTCGTTAGTGACTTAAGCTTAAAACTGCTCCAAGATCAAGATATCAAGAAGAATTTTATTAAAAAAAAAATCAGAGTCACTTATTCAATTACAATCTTTAATTTACCACCTCAATTAGCTATTTAAAGTTTCGTTTGAGGTGCTGTCTTTTAATTTCACTCTGACTTCAGATAGTAACTTTAAATGGAAAAACATTATAAAGTCACTACATGAAGTAGAAACTTTGATGCTGTTAATTGAAATAATGATATTAAAATTAAAATATCAAATAAAAAGAATTTTCATTTTAAGAAAACTTCAGTAGATTGAAATTGTGAACAATACAGGATTTTTTTGGCGTATGCCCATGTCCAAAAAGAATTCATGGTATTTATCCAAAAAAAAAAAAGGAATTCATTGTAAGGCTATTGGGCCCTTTCGTGGCCCTTGACAGGGCCCTTTTTCAATTAAAGGAGAATTAATATTAGCGGGCCATAGGCCCAAAATATGACATAGGTTAAGGTAACCCGAATTATGCGTCTAAAATCTTGAATATACTTTTGGTGTTTTTCCCCAATTGTGTTCATAAAAAAAAAAAATCCAAAACATTAGTGGGCCTTAGGCCCAAAATTTTGCAGAGGTTAAGATAATACCCAATTATGTGTCTAAAATCTTGAATATAATTTATGTTCTTTTTACCCCCCATTGAGCTCATTCCAAAAAATAAATAAATCCTTCTCACGGGGAGGGGGGGGGGGGGGGTAAAAACTTAGCCTAACTCCCAATTTTGTTATTTTGGTCAATTTGCAAGTTGAATTTCTTCATGTTACGCCAATTAGTTTGCTAATTAAACATTGATTCACTCGACGTTCTCAATGTCTTAGCTTCTATCAACTTGAAATGAATAAGGACCTCAATATCTTAGCTTTTATATACTTGAAATTATCAGCAATATATTTGCTTTTGAACTCTAAATAAGAATATTAACGTTTGAGTGACGCGAATCACAATATTCATTTCACTTAAAAACAAGCCACAGAAAACAAAAAGTTTGATAAACAAACAAACATAGCATTAGGCCAAATTTGTCTATGTATTCCTTTCAATTCTGTACCGTGATGAAAACGGCATCGACAATATAGTGCATCAGAGGACTGGATGTGGGAAAAGTATTGAATACACCACGTGCATTGCCACGTGGTATACTAGAACCAATAATTTATCGTCATGTGACAATAGTAGGTCATACATTGTATTATTCGGCGATGTGTGATTGGTTCTAGTGCATCACGTGGCACGCCACGTGACGCGCGTGGTGCACGCAATACACACTCCTGGATGTGGAATAATTGGTTTCTGTTGAACTACTCGCTTAAAGACATCTACAATAATCTGCCAAATATATAGAAGCTGACATATACATCAACGTTCAAAGTCCTCTCGTATTACTTTGACTTGTTGAATTGAATGAATGAATGAAATTCATCTGGACATGTTGGAAGCACTTGTGTACAACTTTGAATTAATTCTCCTTGAACAAGTGTTATAATGAATAGACGTCTTATAATGGTCTTGTTAGAAGGCCTTGGAAGGTGATAGATATCATGTCATGCTGCCAACACTAAAGATCATGATGTCTTGGAGGCCAAAACAAAGACTGCTATGTGATTTTGATACTAGTATTATTAGAAGCAATATGAGTAGATAGTGCTACAACTTATAAATGTTCCATAGAACCATACACCAATTCCTTCAGATTCTAATTGACATTCTTACTTATGAACTATGAGTTCGTTTGATATTTGGGAAATTCTGCTCAATTAACCTAGTAGTTTTAGCTTTCAATTAGCCAAAAAGCAAAACTATAAGGTCAATTGAGCTTCTAGGAACCAAAGCATCGAGGGCTTATACGATTCTAACGTGCCAAAGTTCAACATCAATAAAAGAATATTCAAAGAAAAAGATTGATGACTTGTCTCATTTGTTGCTGCACGTGTACACGACCCCTTTAGGTTCATTGCCGTAGTCCGTGCATCGTCAAAGGACTCATTATCCTTGTAGATTGGTAAAAGATAATTTCGGAACCCAACAAAATTGTATTCGTTGCCTAGCTGAGGTGACCATAAATTTTGTTGTTTGAAACCTTGAATAGAACTAAATGATCATGATGGCTAGGCGACTACAACTTGTTCTGGTAAAAACCAAAATTTCAGAACCCAACAAAATTGTATTCGTTGTCTAGCTGAGGTGATTATAAATTTTGTTGTTTGAAACCTTGAATAGAACTAAATGATCATGAAGGATAGGCTACTACAACTTGTTCTGGTCTAAACCAATTATTCATATCTCTATCAACTTTTGCTTTTCGTCCACCTTCAAGAAGGATAAGAAAACAACGTGAATGGAAGGTAGCATAGTAAATATGCTACTTTTGTATTTATCTTATACTTCGCTGCCTTTACTCGTTACCACATGTTTAAGTTGATGTAGTGTTATAGAAGTCCATGCTTTTTGGTCTAATATATGCAGTCTGTATGGCAATTTATGTGCGAATCATATTCAATGTGTAATCACAGTCGTTATGTTATATTAGTTGGAGAAAAAGTCTAAATAAATCAATCAATGGTGATCGTTACTTTCTCTTGTTAAATTTGAATGCTACAACATTCTATCATCCTATTCTTGGATTTGCCATTGTGAAGAAATTATGTTCTTTCTCTTAGCTTGAACTTGGAATCATTCTCTACTCCTGTCTTTTTAGGAACAAGAAATATTATCTAGAGCACCACATAAATCCAAGGATCTCACCAGGATAAAGACACGAGGAATTAAAACAAAAAACTACAAGAAATGGTAGAGGAATAATCTGATTGTAATATCATGGCCAAGTCTGTATTATGCAATTGTCTTTGCATGGTTTAGAAATTCTTTTGAACACATGTATACTGATTGTATGGTTTAGAAATTCTTCTGAACACATGTATACTTGTTGCCCAGATGCTAAACCCTCAACTAGAAATAGAGGGCCAAAACTAGGAATTTCAAAATTTAAGGGAGGTCCAAAAAGGAGGGGCAATATGTGTTAGCGCTTGCCATACATTCAGTTGCATGCATAATTAGTCAAAATGAACATTGTATTTTCCATATATGTCATGGCACTAGTTATTGCAGTTGGTATATTTTAGGACGGAGATGAGATACTAGATTCTGGTTAAAAGGTTAGAAATCATTGTCTCCTTTTTCAATTTGGGATGCAAAGTTTAGCCAAGGATGAAACCACTTTTGCAAAAGTTTGATTTGACCCCTGAAATTTTAATCTTTTTAAAGCTTTAATTCTTTACCCCAGAGAGGAAAATCCATACTAATTAGGAACAAAAGATATCTTTTTATTTCTTCCTGGTCCACAATCACAGGTCTTTTTGTGAGTGGGTATAATGAAGGACTACCAATATAACCAAAATATACTTCTAGTAATTGGAATCATAAGGCATGAAGAAGACAAGGTTTTCTGGAATGGTCCCACCTAACACAACTCTTTGTACCTTTTGTCTCATTTTCTTGGATTCCCAAGTGTAGTAATTTTCAGTTTCCACATATGTCAATGGAATAATAGTAGGTACTATATTTTAAAATCCATATAGTTTTAATCACTACCATCAGTTCAACTTCAAACGTCCTTCAAAGTTCAAAGCATATTCAATTCACATCAGGTTGTGATTGTCAGTTCTGAGACGTACAAGTACTGTAAAGCCTTTGAAGGTAATGATCGGACAGTGATTAATCATGTGAGGATGAAGATCGAGATGCTGCATGCTGCTGCCCTAGGTTGATGGTACAAAGAAGTCCAATGTTCAGCATGATTTTCATCTTTTGTAGTTCTTCACATTTGTTGTAGAATCATACCTCTAATTGGTTATTGGTGAATCTAATTTTGAGATGTAGAGTGTAGGTTTAGGAAACTATTTTATCCTGTAGATGTTTGAAAATGGAATAGCTATGTTTTCAGACTCGGCTATTAGAGGTTAATGGGGTCGAACTAGATGATATCATAAATACGTCATAAATGCATGTGTGTATAAATATAGATATATATATATATTATATACTTATTATTTTTTTTTCTCAATTTTATTTGTAATCAAGAGTGAAAAGGGTTAATGAGTCCAAAAAAATCATAACTAGCTAAAAATATTTAAAAAATTAATTTTTTTTCTTGATCAAACTCGGTTGTTGACCAAGTTTAACCAATTTTTTTACTTCTGATTTTTTTAACCAGACTCGGATCGGATGTTTAAAAGGTTCCTAATTTGACTGGTGGGACCAGTTAATCTGATCCGAGTCTGAGAACACAGTGAAATAGGTGAGAATCAAACAAAAATTTTGCTCAAGGAAATGGTAGACAATAAGTTTAACTTATTTAATCATTACTTTTCTGTCATTTATAAGCAATTTACTTAAGCTCGAAACATTAAAAATTGTAGGTTTAGAGAACGATTCTTTCATGTAGATATAATAGAAAGAAATAGGTAAAGAACCGAACAAAAATTTTACTTAAAGAAAGGATAGGTAATAAAATTAACTTATTCGATCCTTGCTTTCCTGTCATTTATAAACAATTTATTTAAGCTCAAAACCGAGTGTTAGGCATATTTTTCTCCAATTGGCCATTCCTCCCCACGTAGGAAGCTTCCTTAGTCCAAAACTTGCCAACCCTCAACCCTAGCTAACTTCTTACTGCTTGATATACCCACCAAAACCAAATCTAAAGTGCATGATGCAAGATTTTCCCAAGAAAATTAGTTTTGTTTAACGTATATATATCAGTTGATTTAAATCATGAATAAGGACATTATCATTTTAAACAAATCGATGAGTCCTTAAATGGTTAGTCTATTTGTTTAGAGAGGTGCTAGTTTCAATATTTGGTTTATTCTGAAATTTATTAAAGATCATTCATTCTGCATTCAGAGCTTTTGTAAAATGCAATATGATAATATTGTCTTGAAACAAAACTTTTGACCCGTCTTTTGAAGTTTTCCATCTATGACAAAGGCTTTGATCATGATAACTTTTATGGAATCTCAAGAAAGACGATAGCTCACACGCACAACCATGAAATAACATTCACAGAACACAAAGATATTTCAAAATAAGCAACCAGTGTAGTTCCATATAACATATTTTTGAGATGTCAAATCTCAGAATAATACAGCTCATTGCCAAAATAAGCACAAGAACACTACAAAAAAAAAAAAAAAAAGCCAGAAAAGCCAATCTCTTGTTCTCTCTTTTCGGTTGGGGTCTACACTCTCCCAATACCATCATCACAAGTGTAGTGACCCACAGGACCTACAACCGTAGCGCACTATATGATAGGACCAAAAATAGGCGCCCGCTTGCAATTATCAAAGGAGGGAGAATATCATACATAGATTATGTTATGTTAGCACCGCGGCCAAAGCCCTGACTTCTAAAATGTTTCCATTTGTACGGCCGCCAAAATTAGGTACTCAACGACCTGAACTGACAGCAACCTTTGCCAGAAATTAGTACAAGAAAAAGCAAAAAATAGGTAGATTCGTCCACTTCCATATGGCATTTCGGCATCTTGCCAAGTGGCCCCTAACGGGATTTTGTTACACTCTTTTTTTTTTTTTTTTCTTTTCCTTTCTAAAATTGTGTTTGGGTCTTAGAGAAGAGTGATTTTACCACTTTAGTGAGTTGCTGCTGCAACGGCAGTTGCAGCCGTGGTTCCCAAGACCGATGCGGCTACAATAACCGAAGAAGATGGTGGCGGGGTACTAGACAATGGTGAAACGAAATCATCTTCGTCTAGGAATTGACCAACAGCTATAGTACTAGGCCCTGCCACAAGTCTTTCCCAAGTTTCATCAGATTCCACCCCACGTTTAAGGAAAGCTTCAGTGGCATCAAAACGGTGCATATTCCATCCCAATTGGTCTCGGAGCCTTAGTATATTTCTAAGTTGGCGACAAGCCAATTTACAAGTGTTTGATTTAATTTTGTCAATGGCATCCTCATGAAGCTTTGTTCTAGTTTTCTCATCAGCTTCTTTTTCATCCCTGAAATACTGATCCATTTCTGGAACTCCAATAGCACGTCGAATCCCACGACTGTAATCGCCTTCCTCAGGGTCGAAAAATTCCTTTACTTCATCCACTAGCCCTGCTTCCACCATTTTATTAACCCTTTCAGATACAAATGAATGGAGGATTGGCATTGATACATCGACCCAAAGGAAGCAACAATCATATTTCGATTGGAATTCAAGGTTATCGTTCACTAGAGCCTTGATGTAGGAATTGGAACCGCCAGCAATGATTGGGAGTAGACCCCTTCTGATAATGGATTCCACAGCCAGTGATGCATGAGTTTGAAAATCATGTGCTGAAAAATCCTCATTAGGATCAATGATTCCCAACAAATGGTGAGGAATTCCGCGGCACTCTTCCTCAGTGACTTTGTTGGTTGCAATATTAAGGCCTTTGTAGACTTGCATTTTATCAGAATTCACAATTTCAGCTGGAAATCTTGTAGCCAAGTCAATTGAAAGTCTTGATTTTCCGGTCCCTGTTGCCCCCATCACTATCACAACTTTGTCCTTTCGCCGCCAAGGGATGAAGGGGTCCATGTTGAGTCCTCCAGGAAAACTCCCTAGATGTGGTACTTCTTTGCATGCAGAGAATGAGATCCTCATCGTAATAACTAAACCTTTTTTTTTTTTCCTGTTCAAAATTATAGCTGCTCAAAAGTTAATTTTAGAGAAAAAAGGGAAAAGAGAACAATTGTATCATCAAAAAGAATAATATATGCAAAAAAGTAGTGGCAAACGAAAATTGCTACTTAAACATGCATGCAACAAATACGTACTGCTAATTATGATCATGGATAATTAGAGATTAACTTCACCTTTTTTAACAAGAAAGTCTGCACAAGTTGCGCTGCCTCAAAAAAGTGGTGGTTGAAGGAGGAGGAGTACAAATTCAAGAATGTATATTTTGTATGTATTTTCTATGGTGTAGTACTAGTTTGAGTTTGAGCTTGAACTTGAGTTTCGAGCTTGAGTTCGAGCTACACAATAGCTAAAGAAAATGATGCGTGATATATTAATATGGGGTGTAACTAAATGAAATGAAAAGGAGCAAATAAAGAAAGAGAATGAAACTTAATTTGCGGGCTTACAAAAAGATTGTATATGATTAGAGATATATATACCAATTTTTTCCCTTCAATTCAAGCTCAATGACCTGCCCAAACCATCGAAGTGGGCGGTATATATTAAGGAACAATATGGGTTCCGTACAAGCTTATCAATGGGGTCCAGTTATACGTGTAATAACGCAATAAAACCACAGTTTTATCCTTTTTCTTTTTGTGCAGTTTTGATTAAATATAATTTTGTGGGTCAGATTAATCTTGGTTCTTTTTTTTTTTTTTTTATCAACTTGCACTATTACAATAGAGGAGGGAAAATGCTATTGATAGAATTCGAACTCCCGACCTTTAAAGTAGAGTTAATGAGATCTAACCGCTTAACCCTCTATTCATTCCCAATTCTGTCCAAGAGAAAAGACTAATATGTCTAGTATATATCTCTAAATGTTTTGATGCTTAAAAATGGTGTTAAGCTTAGTCAACTTCAATAAGGTTTGTGGTTACTAATTGGAATCCCTTTGAATCACTTAAAAAAGCTTGTTTAGTATTTACTTTTCTTAGTTTGGGATTATTCTTGTGATTATCTTGCCTTAAACAATACTTGTAGTACCTCATTATCTGCACTTGGTGGAAAAATTTTTAATTAAAAGTAGTTGCCGAAAGGGTGTTCACAAATTTTTATTATTCTTGAAATGACATTTTTATGAATAGACATTTTAATTAGAATTTCATGAATTGACTATTTTTTTATATCATAACTCGAAAGATTACTTATGATATTATTTTTTTGACTTAAACATTAATTTACCCGAGATAAGTTCCATTTCATGGAAATTCTTTAAAAATTAAGGGTAAAAAGGATATGCTGCTTTTCACTATAATTCTTTGGAGATTAAGGGGGAAAAAAAAGGTTAAAAATGATCTGTTGCTTTCATCACATGGAGCTGCCAAGAGTATTTCTCTTTTTGTTTTTTTAAGTTCCTAAATATAAAAGATGCAGAGTTTGCCTCAATTATATGTTACATCTAGAGAATAGAATTTCAAGAAAAGGTAAAGAAAAAGATAAAAAGACTAATATAGATGTAACTACTTTCCTTGTTCTTTCAATTTGAAGGAGATGGACATGATAATTTCATGTGGCACTAGATGAGTGGCAGACTGAAGAATCTTTGGTCCTAAAAGTAAGAGAATATCTGTAAAAAATTTTGTGAGAAAATGGTGGATGAATCTTGGAATCTTAAGAAAGCAATGGCGATGCATTTTATTGAGACTTAAGTTTTCCCACTCTAATTAAGCCATTGAGATTTACACCAGTGCCACAAAACTATGAATATTTCTTTGGTCCCTCTTTATCTCTTCCATTTTTGGCTAGAGAATGGGGAAAGGATAAGAATTTAATTCACATCTATGATTATGACCAACTGCTTTTGCCGATCATTTCCTCTTATATATTTTTCTTAATTTGTCCTCCAATTTTCTCATTTTTCTTGTTATTCACTTTTCATAATATTATTCTAAAATACAGTATTTACGAAATCCATAACTAAGGTAATAAATTCAATCGTGTGTATTAACAATTTTGCATACTAAGATGATTGGATTGGATGTATGCATGGAAGTAAACTTCAATTAACAAAATAACTTGAAGTTGAACATTCTACTTGAGTATTCACAGATTACTTTGCAGACCTTGTGCTTTGAAGTAACTAGTTATGTATAAACCACTTGCTTGAAAAAGGCAGCAATTGCTGCTCATTTTAGCTAAGAAAATTAGAAAAGTCAGTTAGTACAAATTCTTCAAGCATTTATTGATTCTACTTCTTAACTATTGGAAGACTTAAGTCAAAAGCTATATTGACATATCAAAACCGGTTTCCTCACGAATATAAGGTACCAATAGTGGTATAAATTCTAAGGAGCTGCATCTATTGAAGCTTACAACTTTCCTAATATTAATGGAACCATAAAACCAGAAAATAAAGTAAAGAAAATGCTTTGTGATAAGCTTGTTCTTTAATTTGTGATCAAGATAAGTTAAGGTTATGTTACATTACACTTAAGAAAATTCTTTCTAATCATCACTGTGGGACTTCCTTCAACTACCAGTATATATAAGAGATTGTCACCGTCAGCCAAAAATCACACACACAAAAGGACCATCTAACCCTAGCTAGACTCTAAACTCTAAAGTGAGCAAAAGAGGTTATATAAAGTTTATCTTATATACTTGTAACCATATATATTATCTATAGTTGCAAAAGGCTTCATGGGATACTTAGTGGTTCAGCTAGTGAAGCTGCCATTTTAATGATATCTACTTGGTTTTAAAAAAATGAATAAATTAAGAGAAGAAAAGAAGTGGGGGAAGCTTGGGTTTTCAATTTGTCTTACCTTTATTAATCTTCTATACTTTTGAGCCTTGACCCCCTATTTAAATTAGTGAGATGGAAACTTTTGTATTAAAGTGGCTTTACAAACCACAAAAACTAAATTATCATGGTCACGGCACAAAAGGGTTCATTATCATGTGACTTCTTTAGATCATTAAGTTAATTACTCATGAAAATTTTCGTTTTCTTGTTGTATTTTCACATGCACTTGCATAAAACAATGTAAATGAGTAGGACAACTTGTGAAAGGTTACTATACAAGAAGATACAGAAATTGAGGTGGAACTTTTATAAAATTCATACTATCATTAAACCGCAGCAAAATGGCTAGTAATCTTTATCATGACAATCATGAGGAAAAGACAATGACAATCATAACACTATGTCACTATCTCAAAGATCCACTTGTGTAATAGTTTATTTACTTATGCTATTTGATGTATTTAAAATACTCATTTAAAAAAAAAAATGAAGCGGTAGACATGTAGTCAAACTAGGATCTTCTTTTTGCAAGCAGTTGAAGTAAGGTATTAGATATAATGTTTTACAAAACAATTCTTTTTGCCATCAAGAAAATGATGGCATGATTAACTTCGTGCTGAGGGAAAGCAGAAAGTTGTCTTTTTTTTTTTTTTTTTTAAATCAACTTCAAATGGAAGTGCCACTATGCCAATGTGCAACTTAAATACGTGCAAAAAATTATATACAAAAGCTGAAAAAGGAACTGTTGGATGACCTTCCTTTCTGCTGAATATTCAATTCTACTTATGTACTAATAATCATCATTTCTATTAGAATACAGGCTTTAGGTGGCCATAATGTACGCTCTCCAGTCCCCTCAATCATTTGCACTAAGTGCGCATCCTCTCCATATGCAAAACCACCCAAAAAAAAAAAAAAACATTCATGGCACTAAGCATTTTAATTCTTCCACAAAATTCGTGTTTTTGAGAGTAAAACTACAGTTCAATGTCACTTAGACAACACAAAAATTCCTTTTTTTAAGAAAAGTTGACAAGGTAAAAGGCATATCTATCAAGATTACTGCGTGTTTGTTTCGTGCACTGACAAAAGTAAGAGAAATGCGCAGAAAAGATTCAGTAATCTAGCTTAATTTAATTGAAAAACATTAGGTCATCTCAATTGGACTTTTGATAACTGAGTATAACTTTTATCTCCAAGAGAATCATTGCCTCACTATCCATCCGAGTAAGATTAAAAAGGAAGTTCTCTAGTGTCAATCATGAGCTAAGTCAATGATGTATTTCCTTTATACAAAGAATGGAGAAGACCATGTTAGGCTCCAAAGAGCCCCATTCTAAAACCTCAAAGATACTAATACATATACACTTAGGGACAAGAGGCATTTTGCACTTTCGTAGCTAATAATCTTCCTAATTTATTGAAGGGTCATTTCTTGATTCGGGTCCACCTTCTTTTGATTCCAAAATGACCCCACTAATTTTGATTCAATGCATTCATCAAAAATTCCGAAGCATGCTTTATTTAATAGTTCCATTTTTAATGTATGTTCTTGGTGTTAGATGTTATATATAATCTTATGATTTACAAATTCAAATAAGAAGCTCAAAGGGACTATCCCTCACCAAATCACATTTTACCAAATTAAGATTTCAAGGTGTCACCCTTTGGCTTCTTGTTTTTCCTCAATGCATTACCATGATGGATTTACATAATATGACTGATTTTTTTTTAATGTATTATAATGTTGTTCGAAGTTATGAAGCCATTTTAACATTAATTTTGTCATCAAGATATCGTCATTAACTTGTCAACCTTACATATTGAGCCAAAGGAATCATTTAAACTAGCTTGAGCTACAATGTCTGTCTTAGAAAGACAAAAAAAAAGAGCAGACAATGTATTAGCTCCTATAGTAAACACAATTTGGTATTCAAGGCTAGAGATTCACCCGTATACTCCAACATTCCAGCCCATTCTTGTTCTTTTGCCACATATTTTCTGCCTGGAAAATGGCTAGCTTTAGACAACTATATGCTTCCATTATATTGCTAGTGCATGTTTTCCATTAGTTTTGGTCTGCAGGGAAGGCTGCCAACACTTCAACATTGTATGCAATTGGGGTAAATGATATGCTAGAATCTAGACCTTCTGAGGAGTACTTGTTGCCATGATAACGTTACATGCACTCCATATTTTTACAAGAACCTGCAAACTTTGATGGGAATCTTATGATTGTTATTATTATCTTTTCCAACTTCTTCATTTTAGATTTGGAAATGTTCTGAATATAGTTTATGGTAGAATTACTCCATATAGTGGTAACTAATAGTATTAGTTATTGATCTTGGCTTTGTGAGTCCGTTCTTCTAGGGATCTAAAAAAAAGGAAGGCTTGACCTGAATATTATGACTTGATGATTAAATAGAATTTTAATTTCTTAATATGTAACACGAGATCATCATTAACTTCGTTACCATATCTTGTCTAGTGAATTGAACTTCGTATACTCTCAATTTTTTGCATAGCATTATCAAACTACATAGTTTTTCATCAGTTGGATTGGATAAACCGTTAGGGTTTGCCAACCTTTTTTTTTTTCTTGGTTGGAGTAATTTGTCTTTAATCGGTAACAAAAGTATAAAATTTAAATGGCTATATAAAGTTTTGTCTTCATTTTTAGTTTTGTATACAACTAATTGAAGAACTTTAATTTAGACATTGAACAAGGGAAGCTTCTTTCTTAACCTCCATATTTTCCTCCCCTATAAAAAATTAGATCCGCTATAATTATAGATTACCAAAAGGATGCATAAGAGCACAGCCCAATTGACTGGTTTTGGATACAGTCAAAATCTGAAGCCCAAAATCCATTTCAGCAAAAAGATATGGGCTGCCAATTAGGTGGTCAAAGTCGAAAGCTTTCTAATTGACCCATTCTTGTAACGATTCCCTAATACATAGCATCAATAATTGTTTTTTATATATTTTTTTAAAGATATGTCTTCCTATTTTGGTCATGATTTCTGATCACACTCAAAAAAAAAAAAAAAAAATAAGTGCAAGCCATAAATGCTTCTATTATTCTTTATGACTTGTACACTTTTTTTAACAAATGAAAAAATATATTATTATTTGAATTCAATATTTTGAAATTTCAAATATTACAACAACACAATTTGAAGTATTATAGCTCAGTCATTAAATACACTTTATCTCAAAAATAAAATAAAATAAAATACACTTAAATATATCCAAAAAGTGCAACAACTACGAAAATAGAAATTAGAGTGCATAAATGGAAAGTGAAATATATAAATCATTACAGAACACATCCAAATACTAGGAAATCTACCCCACAATTTTTTTTTTGGAAAATAAATAAAAAATTACGAAGGGGGGCCCGGGGTGGGGGGGGGGGGGGGGGGGGAGGAATAGAATGGCCTTGAATTTTTTACTCCATGTAGAAAATCTTAAAATTTTGAAAAATAAAAATATTCTCAGATGAAATTACTACTATTATGGATCTCTCCACCTCAGCTTCCCAATCATCCACGTCATCACCGTCGTCATCTTCTTGGCTTTCCGGCATTGTCCGCGCCCGTTCCGGCAGTTTCAAGATGGCTAACAATTCCTCCGCCGCAGCATCCGCAGCCGCTGCTGGTGGAGACGGTGGTGGCCCAGTGAATAAGAAAGATCAGCTGCGTGGTGTCATGTTCAAGTACGGTCCCAAGTCCATTCAGGTGTGCATAAATCTTGATAAGTTTCTTCAATTTTCTTGAAATTTTGGTTAATTTGTTATGATTTGATTTGGGTTTTTGCTGTTAAATTTGATGCAATTATTGTTTGTTTCATGCTGAATTTTGGAAATTTTATTTGGGTTTTGTTTATTTTAATGAAAAAGAGAGTTCTTGATTGAATTTGAGATGATTCATGATGATTAGGAAATGTGATTTTTATGGAGTTTAAGAAGTCTTAAGATTGATATATTATTATTAGAGTTAAATTTGGCAATGGCAAAAATAAGTAAACCGTTGGATCATTATATTGTGTTGCAATGTGTAAAGGATTCGAGTAACCCCGAGAAATCTCTTATTAGTATTAGAGTACATTATGAGGGAAATAGGTTTCTGTAAATTCTCCATATTGAACCCCGGTTCACACTAGTAATGTTTCAACTTTATTCTGAAGAGCAAGAGATGATGCTCACATAGGCAAATTCCTATCAATAAAGATGTTGATTTTGCTCGAAGTCCCTTGAGGGAAAATACTTTTTTAGTTTAAATGGTGTGAACTTCTATATTTGAATCAAGAACTGAAGTTGTTGCCTCTTGGTGACATTGCTTAGTGAAGCTATTTAACTGTTGTTCTAATTATTTTATGTCTCAAGGAATAAAATTATACCTAAAATAAGTAGAAGAAGTGAGGAGAAGAAGATGATGCTGCATTGGCATAAATATGTTGCTACAAACAACATATGCAGCTAGCATAAGACTATTTGATTGCTCATGTAGAACTTTAGTTTATGGCATGTCTTTGATGTTTGTTCTCCTAAATTTCATATTTTGTTGCATTTGAACTCGGATGAGGGAATTATGCTTTGCCTTGAATGTCAATCTGGGCAGAGTTTGACACATGCCTTAGGGAATAGGATTCTTAGAAGAAATGAAAGAAGCTATCTTCGGAAGCTGACTTATATCTCTTCCTTAACAATAGGTTAAGCTAACACACAAATTGAAATGATGAGCTATATAACATGGAGAGAATTGAAATTGATCTAAATTTGCATTTATTACTAATCAATTTTGGAACAAGAATTGGTCATTTAGACGGTAAATTGAGAAAAATAAGTGGAAGTTCTCCTCCATTCTAAATTATTGTAGTAGAAGTTTACAGTGATATACGGTAGATATAAAATCACTTTGCAGCCTAGTGAGAGAGTTGATATTTGATTGTCAGTTTGAAGTACGATTTCCATTTCCGTAGTCAACCATGTTGCACAGACCACTTCACTCAGAAAGCTTTCAACTTTAACCACCTAGTTAGTTGCCTGTCTTAGACATTCATGAAACCTATCAAAGTATTTGCTTTTTTACACTGTGTGATCTCATCACTATTGGTAGCTGAATGTCGATAGTGGGTATTTCTGTTTTGTATGTGCATAGTTTATGTATTTACTTCTTAAAACGGTGCCTATTAAGTACTTGTGCTTGGTGCAGGCGGCATTTAAAACAGGTGATTATAAGCAACAAGTTATTTTTATCGGGGGACTAAGCGATGGATTTTTGGCTGCTGAGTATGTCATATAGTTTGTGTCTCCAAAAATACTTTTAGTTTGTTGCCACCTTATGAAGCTTCTTATTCAATTTCCATGTGCGTGCGTCTGTGTATGTCTCTGTACATAAAATTATCATGAAATGATATCTGTGCATTTATATGCTTGATTCTTGAAGTGAAAGTGGGCATGGTTATCTTAAGTTAATTCCAATTGCCTGAACAAAAACAGCTTCACATGGAGGGGATTGTTAAAGTCGATGAACTTATTGCAGATATTTGGAGCCTTTTGCAATTGCCCTGGAGAAAGAGAAATGGTCATTAGCTCAGTTCCTTATGTCATCCTCATATAGTGGATATGGCACATCAAGTCTGAAGCAAGTAAATGTTCATTTTATGTAATCTAAGTTTCCACAAAGTAGAACAACTTTGATGATTGCAAGTTCATAACCTTGTGTCCTTGGATAAGCTTAATTCAATAGATTTTGAGTAAGATTATTTTGCCTAAATTTTTTATATTTTTTCTTTCTGCCTTTTCATGCTGAAGGATGCTGTGGAGCTTGATCAATTGATAAATTACTTAATAAATAACGAAGACTCTGAGGGCGTTGTGCTGCTTGGACATAGTACAGACTGTCAAGTGGGTGCCTGTTTCTTGTTTTTGGTTTTGTATGCATCAGGAGCATCCAAAAACTATGAAGCAGTTATAACCTGTCTGACTTGGTATTGTGTAGGATATTGTGCATTACATGCGCACAAACACTGCATGCTCCAGAGCAGTTCGTGCTGCCATTTTGCAGGTAATTTCCTTAATAAATTTAATTCTGTGTGATGCTACTTTCAAGGGCTATGTTGTCCTTGTCAGTGTCTATCTAATTTGATCTTTCTATTATGTTATTCTTTAGTGAAAAATCTCCTCTTCCACATTTCTTTAATAACAAATAACGAGAAAAGAGAAAGAAAATACGAGTATTTCATGCCTCTTGATTCTCCTGAATCAGTTATCATTTATCCTGCGTCCACTCTGTAATTTGGTCCTTATAGTGGATCATATACAATGTGTATTATATTATGTTCAAGAAAGAATGGTTAAATCTACATGGTTTATGCTGTCTTTTTTTATTATTTGACCTTATGTTTCCTGGATGATGAACTTTGATTTTCGGCTGGTTCATGTTGCCATCGTCTGTTCAGGCACCAGTTAGTGATCGGGAGAACTTTGCTACCCTCCCTGAAACTGCTTCAATGATTGATTTGGGTTCCAAAATGATAAGTGAAGGCCAAGTGTCAGAGCTATTGCCTAGGGAAGCAAATCCAGATGTCCCTATAACTGCCTACAGGTGAATTGATGCAAAATGAAACCCCTCCCCTTCCTTTTCTTGTAAAATTGTTTGCTTATGATTATTCGTTTATGTATGTTTACAACTGTATGATCCTTGCTTAGATATCAATGTGCCTAGCAGATATCATTCGCTTTGTGCTTATAATGGAGATGATGACTTGTTTAGCTCCGACTTAAGCGAAGACCAGCTCAAACAGAAACTTGGACATATGTCCCAAACACCCTGTCAGGTAGGACATCAGATAATATGTATGTCCAAAACCTGCTTTTTCCTTGGGGCATCTGATAGACTGCAGGCCAGAATTTTACCATACCGTAAATGCCAGTATGCTCAAATGATTTTACACAAGTCCAATTCACCCTGTTGATATATATATTCCTGTGATTGTCATTCCTTGCCTTCAACTATATAGAATGCTTTGTTATTGGCTAGAGTGTATCATGACATTTGTGTTCTGCAGGTTATTTTTTCCATGGCGGATGAAAATGTACCAGATTATGTTGACAAGAAAGCAGTGGTTGATAGGTAGGATTAGTAACCCTGTCAGAGTTGTTAATTCCACCTTAAATTCATATTGGAGATGCTTTCACTTGTTTCGCATGATATACGGTTGTTTTGACCACTTTTTGTTTATCTTTTCTGGAACTTGTCCAGATTATGTACAGCAATGGGTGGTGCAGAAAAGGTTGAAATTGAATGGGGGAACCATTCCCTGTCCAACCGGGCTCAGAATGCTGTTCAGGCCATGATAAATTTTGTTAAAAGAGAGGGACCTAAGGGGTGGGATGACCCATGGAGTTGATGTGGATTTTTTTTTTTCTTTTACCTTTCATTGATTTTCAATTCCCCCCCAAAACCCCCCACCACCCAAAAACACACCTAAAAAAAAAAAACAGATTCAGGCAGGTGTGAGTCTGCCTTCATAATTTGTTTGATTCTTTTATACTGGGATATCGACATCTGTAGATTAAAGCAATTACTGTAGGATATTTCCTGTAGTTTTGGAAGAATGTATTCATTCTGATTTTTTTTCCATTAAAAACACAAGTATGTCTGACATAATTCTGGTATCCATCGAGTTTCATATGTACTAGGCTTTCATTGCAGCTTGTGAGCGAGATTTAATTGGAGACTGGCATCATAATTAGTGCCAGTAACTGGAGTTTCAATTGGCTTCCATCTTTGCTTTTCAATTCCTTTCAACTTTTTCATTACATACGTGTCTCGAGAGCCCAATTTGTGTTAGTAACGATGCTATTCAAAGCTCAATTTTGGTAGAACTAGTGTGTACGAACATTTATATTTGGAGGTGACACATGGGGGCTAACGTTGGTGCTGTAGTGGTAATCTGTGCGCGTAAAATTCCATAGTGATGGATTCAATATACTGCTGGACCTTTCAATTAGCATTACTCTGCCTTAGCATAAAGTGATGAATGCAGAATAGGTGTGTAATTGAACCAAACCGAATCGAGCCGAGTTCGAATACTATCGAATTGGAGCTTGAACTTGTTAACATTACTGCTGCTCGAGATCGAGTTTGAACTCAATCAAGTTTGTGATTCGAAGCTTGAGCTCGAGCTCGACTCGTTAATTTTAAAGAGACTTCAAGTTCAACTCGAGATCACTCGTGAAAACACAATCAAACTCATACTCGAGCTTGAACTCAAAATTCATATATAATTAGTACAAGTAAATTAGTAATTTTATATATATAATAGTTAATATATATTTCCAGCCGCTCGACGAGCTGCTCGAAGTCACTTTTTACTGCTTGAATTCAAGCTCATTTAGTATACGAACTAATCGAGCTTGACTCGAGTTCGGTTAACACCGAACCCGAGTCAAACAGTAGACCAAACTGCTCGCGAGCTACTCGATTCGTTAACACTCCGAATGCAGAATCAGTGAATTCCATAACTCTGTAAAAATATAGGAAATAAATTTTGATGGGTTTCACTGTTTTAGGAAGATTTAGGAGAGTGTTTGAGGAATACTCTTATACTTCCTATAAAGACCTGCTTGTAAGTACTTTTGTCATCCGCTAAACTGAAAAGATTATGTTTCAAGAATTGCTGGAAAATGTCCGAGGTTTTACACATGCATGAATGCTCCTTGAGTAATGTTCCCAAACACAGATTTAGCATGTATTCTCTCTCTTACACTCCTACCTACGACATTAAACTGCCTTGCTGACTCCAAAATTCACCATCACGTTCACCTTCTCAACTAATTTTCACATTCGAAGGATAGGCGTATGTCAAGTTTTGTGGATTCCATTAACTAACTTCAAGATCCTCCTCACCCACCTTTAAGGGACAGACATATTCACAAATCTCTTTAGTTCAACTCTAAACCAACTGCAGTTGGAAAGTGTTTAATCTATCCAATTGTCATTCATGCTGATATGGTGATAACTTGAGCTTTATCGAAAAGCAAAAAGTTCAATCCTGAAAGACGAGTAAAAATGTGTTCCCTTAGATTTTGAATTTCCAAAACGGTTCATGCAGCATTACTCTTTTTTTTTTTTTTTTTTTGAGGATGCATTACTCTTATATTTGCAAGCGTAAATTGAATAAAAAAAAAAAAAGAAGAAAGAAAGATCAATAACAACTATGTTTTACTAAGGATATGATAAATATTCTTTAAGCCCGCCATGAAATTGAAGGGTGCCTCAAGAAATTGGATCTCATGATGACCAAATTTATAATGCAAAGGGCAATCATGTACCAAAACTTCTAAGAGATGAGCAATAGTGGCAATGGATCTTTCTTTTTAATTGTTTTCATCCATAGATTGGTTCAAGTACTAGACTGATTGATTGATTATTTTGAGTACAATTATTAAGAAATAAATTTATTGATTGTGAGTGGGACAGAGAAAATGGCGTCCCATGAGGATGAGGGGAACATAGGATTCCTCGCGATGTGAGTTTGTCACGTAACGACTACATGCAAGTGTAGACGAATTTATTAACATTCCATTGTTTCAACTGTGGTAATGTTGTAATGAATTTATTTTTAGTTGAAATCAAAACCATTTATCAAGATTATAAACATGAGGGTAGAACTACCAAGAAAAAGAAAAAAAATCATTTTCCTCACATTGTTTTGGAGTTCCCATATATAATTTTTTTCCATTGGCCCTTATTGAAAATGAAAAATAATAATAATAATGTGGGAGTTAAAATTCTGCAACAATTTGGAGAAGATAAGAAACAAGTTTTAAGACAAATAAAACGTATATATGGAACTAAAAGTGCCTTGACTTTACATGTATAAAATTTATAGCTATTTGTAATATTATCTTTCAAAATAACATAATATTTCAATAAAAAAAACATATGTAAAAGTGGAGGAAACTCTAATATTTGTGAAAATCCAACATTTTGTGGATATAGAATTTATTACTTAAATTACATGAACTTCATTATTCCATATTATTTAAAACAAAGTAACTTTTTATGGGACGGTAACAGATCAACAACTTATCAAGAACGTTTTTAAAATTTCAAATTTTTACAACACATCATATTCTTATAATCAATAGCAAACTTATCACGAATTAACATGTCAGAATGTCATTATTCTTCAAGTAATAAGTTTTGAAACATATTACTAATTAAAAACTGTTAATTTATAAGAGCAAACATTTGGATCTTACCCTTCATAAACAAATGACAAATGATAATAACAAACTTTATGAACATTATTAATTTTTGCAAGAAAAAGTACCATTTATTAGAGGAACTTCACCAAAAGAATGTACTGTCCTAGATTTGGGCTGGAAAGACAGTGACTAATTTAATTGATATGGGAGAAAAATCCAAGGTGAACACGTAGCACCACTGAGCTGGAAAGACCATGCACACAGATCCACAAAAGGACATAAATACCCCACCACCGCCACCGCCACCACGGTCACGGCATTTTTCATCGCTCTCAGATTATTTTAAATTCAAATTTAGATATTTTTAATATTATAAACTTGATTAATAATTCCCGAGTTTGCAGATTTCACGCGTCATGGTTACAGCATTTTTTCTGTTTCAAATTCCAGTGGGACCTTCTGGACAATTTTGTCCTTTGGGTTTATACATTTCTCTTTATTCATATTATAATATGTTCATGCTTACTACTTATACTCCTCCTTAATTTGAAGAAAAAGATTGACTATATATTAATTGTAAAGTGTTATAATCTGATCAATTTAAGCTATTGAGTAACTTATCAAGCATACGAACTTCAAAAATTTCACTGGTAGACTCTAATATTGACATACCTAACCCATAAATTTTTTTTTTCTTTTTTTAAAGCACTTTATCCAATGTGCTTATTCGAATTATTAGAAAAATACATAATTGTGAAATGTTAAACTATAATACTTTTTCAACGTGGCATGTATTTTGTTTTTTTGTCACTTTAAAATTCAAAAACCCCTAAAAAATTTTTAAATTAAACAGTGTGTTAAAATTATTAAATTATATAACATCTCATTTCAGTCTCTTCTAAGTTCTCTTCTTTCACAATATTTGCTCTTGATCTTTCTTTGTTCCCTGTACAGATGATAAATTTTACATCACAACTATGATTATATTGACTTGAAAATTATGTGAAATTCACCCAAAAAGATTAGAATACCAAAAGATGAACTACAAATTAATGATATTTTTATAATTGTAACAAACCTTGTAGGATTTTAAAGCTTTAAATGTAACGGATCCCACGGCAGGGCAAATAGGCCATAATTCAACTGCAATTCAAGGGTAATATGGCCTTGAAAAATTATTGCTTCTTTGCCCCTGCTGCACTTGTACTAGCACTATTACTACGAGCTTTTTCTTCCATTATTGAACCTCTCTCTCCTTTCTCTCCCACCTGCAAAATTTATCCTTCATTTCTCCTATGTATATACATACATAAATTGCTGTACAGCTGCACAAAAAGAGATTGTGCAACTTGAATTTCGATGTACATTAGTCATATTTCTGCAGCTTCTTGAAGGAAAACGGTAAGAATTATACTATATATTTGTTTTATCTTTTCAAGAAAGCACCAATTCTCTTTTTTTAGTATTAAGTGGGGATTTTTTGGGCTGTGTTTGTCTGCAAGTTTTGTGGAAATTTGACTTTTTTATGCTACAACAGTGATTAATTTTTTTGTGGGTTGTGTTTGGTTTGGCTTGTTTTGTTTGTGTTATGTTAGGTTAGTACTGGAAATGCAATAATGTCTCCTCATATGCCAGAGAAAGTTGCAAACTTTGCATGGATTTTCAGGTCAAATCCTTTGGTTCAATGGGGTTTCAGGATTTTACTAATGGCTGTGTTTCTTGGGTTGTTGATTTTTTGTAGCATCGATGGTTTTAATGGGGGTAGCTTTCAGAGAGATTTTGCTGTTTTGAGGATTAATAGTACCATAAACTTGACAAAAACCCTTCAAGATTTAAACTTTACTGATGTTGATCATCTTCAGCCATATACTCAAAATCCTTACCTGAATCTGAATCACACCCTTAGAAATTTGACAAAAAACCATGAAACTTTAGCTACTGCTGTTGCTCCTGAACCTGCCACTTTGGCTGAGAGGGAAACTAATGATTCCCATTTTGATCCTCAAGTTTTGCCCCTGTTTACTGCTCAAAAAGACGAAAATTTGGAGGACCCTGTTAGGCCAAGGATTCTGCCATGGGTTTCAGCTGAATTAGAGGCAAGTTATTCATCAAATTTGCTTGCTGGTTGGTTGGCTCCTGGTGGTGAGAAATGTAAGGATTCAAGAACCGAGGGTATATCAATCCCAGGTCTGGATGGTCTTGAGAATATGGAACTGACTACTGGAGATATCCATGAATTTACTATCCAAGCATTGGATGATGCTGGGAAGCCTCATTGCTTAGGGGGTGATTATTATGAAATTGATCTCTCTGGTGAAAGGTGGAAGTCTAGGCCTCCAATTAAGGATTTAGGAAATGGTTCCTATACTTTTCAGCTCCAAGTCCACCCAGATTTTGAAGGAACTTATAATCTTACCGTAATTCTACTGTTTCGACATTATGAAGGATTAAAATTTTCCCCTGTCAGATTTGTAATTGATAGAGTTCTTCGTGTTTTTCCAATTAATTTCCAGAAATCCTTTGCTCAATTACCAGAAATCTCACAATGCATGAAGTCTGATCTTGTTAGAGATGTTTGGTCTGGTCGATGGACTCGGCATGCCAAGAATGATAGCTGCCCTATTAATAATGATGGACGATATAGATGCCAAGAGCCACTATTCCCTTGCCAACACCCATGGTGCAATGGCCCTCTGGGGGTTTTGGAGAGTAATGGTTGGGTGTATTCAACACATTGTTCATTCAAGATGTTTAATAGTGAAGAAGCATGGAGTTGCTTAAGTAATCGCTGGATTTTCTGGTGGGGGGACTCAAATCATTGTGACACCATTCGTAACATTCTTAACTTCGTTTTGGGATTGGACTTTCCAATTGTTCCAAGAAGATTTGATATGAACATCACAAACCCAAAGGATTCTTCACAAGTAGTCAGAATTACGAGCATTTTCAATGGCCATTGGAATGAAACTTCCAATTATCAGGGATTGAACTCATTGTCAAATGCAGATTATAGAGAATTATTAAAAGGTTACTTTTCACACAAAGTCGTTCCAGACACTTTGATAATGAATTCTGGTTTACATGACGGAATTTATTGGCCTAATCTTAGGCATTTCATCAAGGGGGCAGAGTATGCAGCTGCATTTTGGTCTGAAATATTGGAAGGTCTGAGGAGGAAGGGAATGCCTCTGCCAGAAGTCATATACAGAACGACAGTGGCAACCGGTGGCTATGCTAGAAGCATGGCATTTAATCCCTATAAAATGGAGGCCTTCAATGGGGTAGTTCTGGATAAGTTGAGGCAGTACAATGTGATTAACAGAGTAATCGACGATTTTGATATGACCTTTCCGTGGCACTATGATAACCGGGCAAACGATGGGGTGCATTATGGACGTGCTCCACTTAAGATGAAGTGGAGAGATGGCCAGATTGGGCACCAGTATTTTGTGGACCTTATGCTTGGTCAAGTACTACTAAACGTGTTATGCACAAGATAGTATTTTGGCAAGCATGTTGCTGTCTTGCAATGCCTGTGTTGTCAATGTTACTGTTGTCCAACTATTTTGATTGGAGGAGGAAAATGCAGGATGGTATTGGCTTAGTGAAAATGCAAGCTGGGCCGATGAGATATTGACAGAAAGGAAAGATGGTCTGACCCGTCAAAAGAAAGAGATGCTGTGCAAGGCCATTTATAGATCGTTGGACGTTGGACGGTTCTTGTATACTGTTGTTCTAGTGTAAATTTTCAGTGGCTATTCTTTTGATTTTGCATCGCTAAGATGGTGGTCATCGTGTACTACTTGGTCAAAGAGCTGTGAAGAATATTTGAATATATTTATAAATTCTTTATTTTTTGAAGGTTTTGCTGTAAAGTGCCTATGAAGTGCGGTGTTGATATAGTACCAATTTATTACCTAAAGTTATTAGATTCTTGTGCATTTGTATTTTCTTCCTTTCCTTTTGCCATTCTTTGGGTTCGATTTCAATGGCTGACGACGATGATTTCATTTGCTTGTGTTTGTATGTTGGCGGCTATGGAAATATGCTTTTTGTCAGTAGCTTGAGGCTTGAAGCCGCATTTTCTTCTGCCCCATATAATGGGAAAAGTATACAATATATTACGTATATTGTCACGTGGTGTATTAGAATCAACAATTTATCGTCATGTGGCAATGATGTGTCATACCTTGTATTATTTGGCGATGTGTAATTGGTTCTAATGCACCACGTGACACGCCAAGTGGCGCGCGTGGTGCACGCAATACTCATTCCATATAATGTTACTTTTTGTTCCCTCCACATAATGCTATTCACTTCAGCAAGTTTATTATGTAGGCAAGAGATCTAGATGTTCTTGGTAAAACATTAAACAGTTTTTAAGAATTTTCTCTATTACGAGAGTTCTATTTGTTTCATTAGCAAGATCAGGAAAACAAGTTTATTTGCTGAAGTTTAACCACTTCAGCAAGTTTATTATTCAGGCAAGAGATTCGAATATTCTTGGTAAACATTAAACAATTTTAAGAATTTTCTCTATTATGAGAGTTCTATTTGTTTCCTTAGCAAGATTAGGGAAACAAATTGATCATTAGTAGGACACATGTAAATCCGCAATGTGAACAAAAATTAGAACAGAGAGTTTGTGCTAATGTCTCAGTGGCCATGCTACCATTTTAACCACCTTTTAATACTTTTTAAAATGGAAGACTTATCCCATGATCCATATTGCTAAGTTGTGGTTATAAGTTCCATCTTTTGGAGTTTTCAAGTGAGTGTCTTACACTACAACACCAAATAGCTTTAAAAAATTAAAGTTAGAATATGAAAAAGAGATAGAGAGGTAAGCATGTCTTTCCTCTGTTAAACTCCAACTTTTAGTGAACCAAATGAAATAGTTTCCAGTTTTTACTGCAATGCAACATGTGAGCTTAGAATTTCTGCACTCAATTGGATTGGACTCTTTTTAGAGATATTAGATATGAAATTGTGCAAGCTAATAGTGATCTAATATTTCAGATAGCAAATCCAGGCCTCATCTCTCCAATAGGGCCTTTTGATTGAGAAGCCACTTTTTAGGCCTCTCTTTATATAGCTCACATCATAACGAAACATTGCAAACGTGTCCACACTTTTAGGATCCAGCCCAAGGGCCTCCTTTGTACAAGAATATGTGACTTTTTTTTTTTTATCTAGAAAGTAGAAGTGCATATTTCTATTAACTGTCTAAGATTTACAGGCATAAACAAAAGGGCTACTACCCAGATACATCTTGTGTGGCTTCCAAGATCCACAATGGAAAGCTATCTTCCCATCTAACAACATGTTTAAGATATAATACATAACTTGCAATTTTGCTAGTTGCTTTTTTATCATGATAATTAGAGGCAATAAAAGAACAATGATCGAGCAAAGAGCCAAGAAGGAGAATGTTTTCAATGTTGGTACCACAGCAAAAATTATTTACATCCTGCTTTAATAGCATACTCAGCAGCCCCTTGTTTGAAATGCATATTTGTATTCTTCTCCAACCTTTGTCTCTAGCTAACATTAAGCTGAATTTGATTACATTTGCCTCCTCCATCAGTTTGTCAGTTTCCCTGGTCTCGTTACCAGCCCACACCAGTTATAGCTTGTCTTTGCAGTTCATTGCCACAATACTGTAGCCCACCTTGCCTTTAGTTAGGCCAATGCTTATTCCACACGTCAGCTTAATTGCTCCCTCTGGAATTGCTTCATTGTCACTTTTCTACTCACCTAATCCTACAGTTGCTTCATTACGTAGCTCCTCTTTCCTATTAGCTATTTCATATTCATTCCATTTTGTTACAGCTTTCTGCACCACTTCAGAACCACCTATGCACTTAAAATTGAAGCACATGTTGTTCCTATTTTTCCAAATCTACCACAAGATATACACTGTCAACTCAATACGCTTCTCCCCTTGAGGCCTCTTCTTTGCTTCCAGTAATAAACTCCATCAATTCCAAAAGCTTGTACTGAATGTGTTGAGCCCATCCCACTATAACGAGGCCATTTGCCAAGCTTGTCTAACATTGCAGCAGTGAAATAAAGTGTGTTCAATGGTTTCTATTTCTTCTCCACAACATGGACATAATGTATCCCCTTTACCAGTTCTGTAATGCACATTCCCTTTGACTGGAAGTGTGATAGTCCCACCTTATTCAGAAGCGCACCAAAGGGTTTAGCGGACTGCCTGCCTAACTCCTGCTAGATCTCGAATCACGCATTCAAGCAAATATCCGAACGTACTTAACTTAAAATAAAGCAAAATAAAATACACTCATATTAAATACATTCATACGATTTACTTGAAAATATAAATATCACAAAGAGTTTTACATCACAAAATATAAATAATATTTACAATAAAAGTCTACATATTTTGGCTGTCCAGATACATTAAACAAAACATGAACTAGGCCCCAAAATCAGCTTTTTCAGCTTTAGTATTTTGGAAAACCTGGTTAAAGAAAACAAATGAACGGGATGAGCTATAATAGCCCAGTGAGTGCTCAAGTCATACGGTATACCAATAACAAATAAACTTTAAGGATTATAATGAACAAATTTAATAAATGATAAACAAGCAATGTGAAGTGTAGTAAAATCAATGGCGGATACAGGCTCACTACGGGAGCAAGCTCAACTGCAGGAGTATCGAACATGATCAAGACAACAAGGATATCGAGACCAAGGTAAAAGCTCAGATCCGAGATACTTGAAAAATTCAATTCAGAGTTACCCTCTTCGAGGAATGAAACTCATATAGGAAAGAATATCATACACCTATACCCCACAGCACCTTATATCACCCCAAACTCACCAAGTTGACTAACCGTGAAGTAACGGTGAAATTAGTCACGGAAGTCCAAGGTCAGGGATAAAGTTCAAGCATGAGTTAGCCCCTTTCAGGACTTTACTCAGATATGAAAATTAGCACACATCGAATAACACCCATCACCTTATATCTCTCCCATACTCACCCACGGAAGTCACACGCACAAATAACATGTTGGATAGTGAAAGTATGTAAAACATTGTGAAATAGATGCGATAAAATACATATCTTTCCTCAAGTTGCACATTATATCACATAATATTTGTAAGTGTAATATAATATTTACAAGTAAAACATAATATTTCATCTCAGACATCAAAATAACAATGTCAAGTATTACATGGCATTTCATGCATCATGCACACATAAGAATACTCACCTGAAGCCTAAAAAAATATTTCGTAGTATGATTGCGTCTCACTTCCGAATCCTGAAATTCACGAGCAAATAATCGTATAAAAATCCTAACTAAAATCTAAGAAATTTTATAAGAAAATTCAAGAAATACCCCAAGTCTTTTTAGAGTTTAATTTCTAGGGTTTTGGAGCTTAGGGTTTTACCCTAGGGTTTAGGGTTTTCAAAATTAGGATTTCCTAACCTTCTAGGGTTTTGGCTCGGAAAGGTTTAATTTACTAATAGCTAGTCTACAAAAATTTTTGCACGCCTAAATTACTAAATTACAGCTTATAAAAACTTAAATCATAATCTAATCACTTTTATTTCTTAGGTTTTACCGAAATTTTGGCAGCACTTCCCCTATAATCGAACTAACCCAAAAATTTTAAACCTACAAGAAAATTCAACAACCCAATCCATTTCAACATATTCTACAACTTCTATGTTCAATTATACTCAAATTCAATCAAGATTCTACTCAAATTAAAAATTCCTACTCCAAGAATCATCACCCAAATCTGCACAGGGTTAGTTTTCAGCCAACTTCGTGCCATTTTTGGGGTCAATCCACTAAGAACTAGGGAATTGTGATTACATGGTTTGAAAGTACGTTTATAGGGTTACAACTTTCATGAAGATCATCACTTAAAATTCCAACTAGAACAGGTTCAAAATCAGGCCTCAAGTTGGCTCTTCATCAAAACTGTTTACGCAGAACCGAATTTTCAGCCAACTTTGCAAGCTTTTTGCGATTAATACACAATGAACCACCATGCAAGTTTTATACCGTTTGAAATCCCTATGAATCTAGTTTCTAAAACAACAAGAATCATTCGAATCCAAGCTATTTACACCAAATTATGAAAGTTTTACTAAAACTGGTCCAGCATGACTGTTTTAAGTGTTCTTGAGTTCCAACTTAAATCTTCAAGTACTACTAACAATTACTTAGCATAAAACTTGAACAAAACTAAATAAAACTTGAAAGTAATAGCAAAAGTTCATAGTACATACCTTAAACAAGCTTAGAACCTTGCTTAAGAAGAAGAAAACCTCACTTTTTATGGTGGATTTAACCAAATTTAAGAGAGAAAAGTCCAAAAAGTTGAGAGCAAAAATGAGAGAAGAAGAAGAAGATGATGGCCGGCCAAGAGAGAAAGAAAGGAGAAAGAAATAGTTTAGGAAAATTGGAAAAGAAATGAAGAAAAGGTGGAAAAAATGGTTGGCCAATTAAAATCTCACAAGAGTAAAGTAGAAGAGGTAATTTTTAATGCAAGAGAGTTAACTTGGGTTAATTTGATTGGTGAAACTCATTAACCTCTTATCACTTAACACTGTCAATATTAAGACACAAAATTTTAAAACAAAAGGAGAGTGAAATAGAGGGAGAGACAACCGGCCATAAGGGAAAGAAAAAGAAAAAGAATTTTTGGCCAAAAAGAAAAAGAAAAGAAAGAGAAAAATTTTAGCTAAAGGAAAATAAAATAAAGTAAGAAAATAAGTGAAATTTTTGAGTAAAATTAAGCTAAAATTCAAGTAGTCAAAAGACTAGAAAATAGTAGAATAAATTAATCAAAATTTAAACACTAATATAAATTAAATGGTTAAGAAAAATTATTCTAAATTTAGTACTTGGGTGTCCTTACTCAATAATGAAAATCTTAGTTAATTAACCTAATTAACTCAAGAAATCTCCCAACTAATAAATCAAGGATTAACACTTAACCCTAAATAAGAAAAATATCTTTTGTAAATGCATTTCTAGGGTGTTACAGAAAGTACGTGATTGAGACATTTTCACAAAAAGTGCTTGATTTTCTGCTTCACATTTAAGCCCCAAACACCTTTCCATACTTTTATTTTTTGGCCCTCCATATTGGATTCCCCTCTCTTCCTTGGTTCTTGTCTGTCCAGCAACATCTTTTTTGCCAATTCATAACCAGAGCTCACAAAATAGGTACCGTTTTCTGTAAGCTTCTAGATTAACCTATTTTTTGAGGGATCAAGCTAAGAGGAATTCTAAGTATTCTTCCTGCATCGTCTTTAGAAAATATCCTTTCAACAACCTTTTTCTTCCAGCACTGATTTTGAATCAGTTAGCTAACCAAAACAATTGGACAGTCAGGTGGCTTTGGTCCTCTTATCTTGTCATTTTCCCAAAGAGGAATCCATGGATCTTCCCACACTTTTATTGTTCTATCATCTCCTACCTTCTTCAACACTCCATTTCACAACATATCTCTAGCTGATAAAATGCTTTGCCAAATGTAAAAAGAGTTGTTCCTACAATCTACTTCAAATAGATTGCCTTTATTGTAGTATTTGGCTTTCAAAAATTTGCTTACTAAGAAATTTGAATTTGTAATCAACCTCCAAATTTGTTTAGCAAGCAAAGCAGTGTTGAAACAGCTCACATCTTTGAAATTGAGACCATCTTGAGCTTTAATGTCAGTTAAAGTACTCCACTTTACCCAATGCATCTTCTTTCTCTCATATGAGTCACCCCACCAGTAGTTAGCCATGGCTTTACTGATGTCTTTCCCAAGATTTTTAGAGAGACGAAAACACGACATCACATAGTTGGGTAAGGCCATAATAACTTATTTGAGGAGAGTTTCCTTCCCCGCAAGACTAAGCATTTTCCTCTTCCACCTTTGAAGCCTTTGCAGCACTCTATCCTTAACAAAACCAAATACTTGATTTTTTGATATGGACACAACCATGGGTAAACCCAAATATTTTCCTTGAGTTACTTGCTGAATGGAGCCCAATTCTGAGCAGACATCCTTAGCTAAGACATCCTTAGCTAACCCATCAGGAACATTCTTACTAAACAAAATAGAAGACTTTTCCAAGTTGATTTGACTTGCTGGTCCTCTTTTTATTCTTTATAGCAACAAAAAGAATGTAGTTTCATAAAAAAAAATTAGCAAAGTAGTAAATCACATTGAACTGTAATCCCAAAAATAATGCTCCGTTTGGATATGATTATTTGGAATGTTTTTTGAAGATGATTTAGAAAAATTATTTTGGATTGTTTTTTGCTGACTTTTTGGAAAAGGTAAAAAAATGTTTGAATGTAAAAATTTTTTTGATGTGACATAACGGTGGGTTAAAAAAGCGGACGTCCGCTTCGTCGTCTATTACGTCGTCCACTTTGTCTTCCAACCTCAAAACTTTCCAAAAATAGATCTTATTTTGTTACTTGCGATTTTTTTCAATTTTTCTAAACAAATTTTGAACACAAACATGCTTGTTTTTGTGAATAATTAAAAAAAAATTTATAAAGTTCATTTGAAATTTCAAATGAAAATTTGGTGAAAAAAGTTTGACCAAAAAATTTTTGTACTTTTTTTATAAAAAATTTTTTTATGCCAAACACAATTCCAAAATTTTTTTCCCAAAAATATCCAAAAAATGCTATCCAAACACAGCTATGAAAAGCATTTGAAGCTTTTTGAGTGATACTTTTTCATATGAGAACCCATTCAAAATATTAATTATTAAGTCCCTCTAAACCCCTAAACCAGAAAATAAAAGAAAAACCCAAAAAAAAAGGAAAGAAAAAAAAACTAAATACTTTTTTCCTTTCGAAAATCCTAAATACTTAGATCTCACTCGTGTACACTACATTCTCCACGTGAAACCTTAACTTAGCAGAATAACAAAACCAAATGATTAAGGAAAAGAAAAAAAAAAAAAAGTAAAGAAAAAAAAAAGTAGAAAAGAAAATCCATTCCACAGATCAATAATCACACAAAGCACAGACTACCCACAATCGCAAAAGAATCAAAGAATTAATTTCATAAATGGGCTAAAGTTTGCATCTTTATTATAAATTTAGTTTCTTTTTTTTTTCCCCCTTTTTTAGTGGGTTTTGTTCTGTTATTGTTTTTATTCTTTTTCATTTCAATTTCGAAAATCTGGCAAATTTAGGGGGATTGAATTTAAGGCCTCGGTTGCCGCTGAAACAATCCAATAATCCAGAGGACCAAGACGAAGAGAAGTGTAGGCCTTGGAGAAAGAGGCTATCCTCTTTGTCATTAATGGCAGCCTTCAAACTTAGTTGGGTTTCTTTCTTCAAAATTACACTTTTCTTGTTCCTCATTGCAGCCATTGCCACGGCTTGCTACACTCTTCCCGTTGAAAAGGTTCGATCTTTCATCTGGGTTTGGTTTATTTTGCTGTATTTTGATGATTTTTTTGTGCTTTTTTGGATTATTTTTGTTTTTCTGTGATCTGGGTCTATTTTGTTTTGGTTTTCTGATTTCTGTATTTTTTTGTGTTTTTTGAATGATTTGAAGTCTTTACTGATGTGGGTTTTCCTTAAATTATCCGCATTTTGTTCCTTTTTTTGTGTATTTTAAATTTTGTGAATTCTAGGTATGGGCAATTGTTATGATCTGCAGCTAAATTGATGATCTTGTTTTGTTCTTCGAGAGTATCTGTTATTGTGCCAGGATAGGTCACTTAGCTCTGCTATAGGGAGGTTATGGTTTAAAGGAAAATTATATTTTCATTTCGATCATGAACACATGACAGGAATGATTTAGAGCATATGTAAATGTTGTCTTTCATTTGATCTTTTCTAAATAGGATGTCTTAATTTGAGTATGCATTATTATTGAGTAAGAGTTGGAAAAGGCATTATTATACATAGATAAAAAGGAAAAATATTTTGGGGCTACCATATAAGTTTCAAAGTTGAGGATGTGACAGGAATATGGGGGTTTAATATGTTTCTTGTGATGTGATGAAGTCTTTGAGGAAAGTAATATTTGCAGTTCATGTTAAGATGTTGATATTTGTTTGGAATGGACTGAAACGGAAGTAGTGAAATAAGAGGTGGAAGGAGTAGTTGTGCAGACGAGAATGATGATGGAATAAGCTTCATCAGCGTGTGCCTTTCTCGCTGATAATATCCTATAGTGCTGCAAAATATTGACACCTTTACTTGCCTTGCATGAAATGATAGAACTATTTGGAGTCAGAGTTTGACATGAATGATCAGAGGGTTTTTGTACTCTTCTATCTTCTATAATCTTCTTCCTGCCAATTATTTGGATGATGGAGAGGGTTTGGAGTTTAGGATTTTGTTTCAGGAAGTATAGCGATCAATTTTGGTTTGACTATGAATCAGAATATGAGATTTGGTTATTGCTGGAAGCATTTTTTTTTTTTTGGAAGAAATTTATCATTGCTGGAATTTTATTCATGTGCCTTTTTTCCCCCCTTCTTTTTGCAGATACTGAAGAACTTCTTAGTATGGGTAGAGCAAGATCTTGGTCCTTGGGGTCCTTTTGTTCTGTAAGTTTGATCATAGTTGATTGATTCTTCTCATTTTCTTTATCTTTTTTGGTTTTTGGTCTTTTGTCCTGCTATACATAAATGATACATTTGTGGTGTCCACATTTTCTCTTGGTTAAATATCCCCTTGATGGTGACGATTACCTTGTCTTATGTCAGAATTGATAAAGCATGATCCGGATAATAAGTGGTTACATGTTAGTCTATAACGTGAGACTCATTGACATCCAGTGCCAAAGTTCTTTAAGAAAAAGAAATGCATGAGTAATAGAAGTACTGCAGATATAGAGTTTTCTCTCTCTCTCTCTCTCTCTCTCTCTCTCTCTCTCTCTCTCTCTCTCTCTCTTTTTTGTGTTACCATGAGAATTAGAAGGATAGTGCATTGAGTGAAAGAGCAAGTTTAAGTTTTCTTCAAATTAGATGAATATTTTGGTTGTAAAACTTTAAGCCTTCTGGAACTCGACACAATTTGGACAGAGTTTGGTGATGACTATTTGACGTTTTAGTGAGCTTATATGGAGCGAAAATGTGCTGACCTGATTTGTTTGAAATCTTTACTCTTACTCTGGAATTGTAAATCAAAATCCCGCTGTATTTTGATCCCATCTCAAAATTGAAACTTAGCTGTATGAATGATATCCTAAGATTCAAGTGTGATTTTGTACTTCTTAGCCTGTGATAATTTGCTTTCTGAAACTTGCAGGGCTATTGCATATATTCCCCTTACGGTATTGGCAGTTCCAGCTTCGATACTTACGGTATGATGTCTACCTTGGAAAGTCATAATTTGTTTTCGGATTCTTTTATTTTAGAAGAACATTTGCGGTATATTATTCCACTAATAATAGACAAAATTCTGATGAAAGTCAAGTGCAGTAATAGAACTTATTCAGATTGAAGTGGACCATTGGGAAGTGAAATAATGGAAAAGGCTTACTTGCCAAAGTAAATTGATTTAGAGAGCTAAAAGGATGATCTGCGACTAAAGTGGATTTATAAATTTTCTCAAAATCTATTCTTCCTCTGCTGAGAGCTTGGTTCTATTTTGACAAATTGTAGGCCTTTGGCATGAATGCACAAGGTACTGATTTCTCTTGATGATTCTTACGTAGTCAAACTGTATTTGGTAATTCTTTCAGCTAGGTGGTGGTTATCTTTTTGGCTTACCTGTGGGATTTGTTGCTGATTCCCTTGGTGCAACAATTGGTGCTGCTGCAGCATTTCTTCTTGGCAGAACCGTAAGTTTTGCGACAGTGTTTTGTCATTTATGAGAGCTCCACCATCTCTACATTAAGTTTGCAGTTAGAACTCGCAACCAACTTTAGGCTTATACTGGATATTTCATCTTACTAATAATTTTGTTTTGCTAATATCACAACAGATCGGTAGGTCATTTGTTATTTCCAAACTAAAAGACTATCCACGGTTCCAAGCAGTTGCAATTGCCATTCAGAGATCTGGGTTTAAGGTTGGTTTGTAATTCCTGTTTATCCTTGTTTTCCTTTCCTTGTCAACATGTATGTGTGTTCTGTTTTGTAATTACCTGTTTATTTGAGTTCAAATTTTAAAGTTAATCTGTGGCTTTGTGACAGATTGTGCTGCTGCTACGCTTCGTTCCTTTACTTCCATTTAATATGTTAAATTACCTGCTGTCTGTCACTCCAGTACCTTTTGGCGAATACGTGCTGGCTTCATGGTTGGGAATGATGGTATTTAATTTAACTAGAAACTTTTCTTAATTATATGTTTTGATTGACACTGTGGTATTACACTAGCCACCTCTTTTAAGTAGGAACTGCACTTGTGGTAACAGACCTGGGTTAGTTTTACAAACAACTAAACTACATATGCATCTCTCAACTATGTTTTCATCCATGCATTTTTATAATTCCTGACACGCCTACTAACTTTCCTGGTGCAGCCAATTACTCTAGCACTGGTATATGTTGGAACAACATTGAAGGATCTTTCTGATGTAACTCATGGATGGAGTGAATTTTCAAAAACTCGTTGGGTAAGAGCCATGTCCCATCGCCCTTCTGGAATCTGAATGGTGCCATGTCCCGTCCCCCTTCTGGAATCTGAATGGTGTTGTTTTCATTCTATTTCCATATGAATTGGAATAAGATTCAAGTTTCAACTCTTGATATTTGCATATTTGTTTGAAATATGAGTAGGCAAATAGAAAAAGGAAAAGGATGAGGTTCGGTTCTTACCATCTCTCTTCCCCCTCCCCTTCCCGATTTTGTCTCCCTATCCCTTCCCTTCTAAAATAAATAAAGGGTAAAGAAAATGGTATGGATTGCAAGCTGTCGTAAATAGTCAATGCATATAAAGGAAATGGATTATCTGGAGCTCTTGAAGATTGATAAGTTGTGAATTCTGTGTGCGAACTGAAGTTTTTTCCTTTTTAAATTCAACTCTTATTTGACATGAGAACTATATCTTCACTGCTTTTGGAGACTAGATTAATCTTCATTTTGATCAGCATATCTTGTCGTAACATAATTATATTTATGCTTTTGGCCTCGTCAAGCTTCTCTCTATATGTTGAGCATTTCTTTGCAACGTTGTTGCAACTGGCAAGAGGATGGCTTTTAATATTAACAAGTGAGAAGCTCTGGATTAAATTCCAAAGCTAGAATCAGTTATCACGTTTTACTTTGTAATTCTGTTATGTAATGAAGGATAGTGTTGCTTGCATAAAATGTATTTAAAGCTTGGCTGTTTTCTGACCTATGAGTTACCTTTTGGCCTGAATGTCTTTTTTCGATATTTAATTGCCAGGATCGAATCTCCAAATAAGATGAATGGTTCAGATCCTCTTCTTAAAGCTATCTTCCCTCGTCAGTTCTGACATTTGCTCCTGTGTTCTCTTTTTTTGTGATGCAGGCATTTGTTGCATTGGGCCTTGTGGTATCTCGTAAGTGTCATGTGCTTTCCATTCATCTCCTGGAATTCCATCTTGATCCAATAGATAGTTATCTTTAGTTGAGTCTGGGTTTTCCTGCACCTGGAGGATTATAAGGCTGATAGGTTTCCTCCCTAGAAAAAATGAAATACATATTGTCATATAAAGAAATTCATTCTTTATGAGCTTTGCTGAGCAATGTCGTAGTTTTGATCTTCTATGAATGCCACCTATGTTTGCCGTCCAGAAATTTACTTCTTGGTTGGCTCTTCTTGCAGTCGTTCTAATGTTTTGCGTAATGAGAGTTGCAAAGAGAGCTTTGGAGAAAGCGTTAGCTGAAAATGAGGAATTAGATGGTTTTGTTCCTTTACCGCAGTTACCAATTGTGGTCGATCCTCCTGTACATCTTCATGAGCCACTTATAATCAAGATAGATCCCTCTCAAGACGATCAAGAGAAGTAGATTTTATGTTCCTGTAAATTCTTTTGGCAATTCTTTTTTAAAAGAAAATATATCTCATGTATACTTGGCATCCATTATGAATGGTTGATATTCTTCACCTGTACAGTGATTATAATACACAATAGCAATTTGGAGAATATGTTTGAGATGTATTTCATAAATAGCAATCAAGTTTTGTCCTGCAAAAAACGAGTAAGCAGTCAAATGAATAAAGATGAATTAGTTTTCCTCTGTACATTTAATCTTATGCCATTCTTCTGTATTCATGTATGTAATCTCTTGGCTCGGTCTTTTGATGCAGCCAACGGGAACTGCCAATCAATTTGAATAGGTTGGGTTGTTAATTCTTGTGGCCTTTTGGTTTTATCCAGATTCTTCACTAATTTGTAGCTGTGTGGGATAGAAGTTCAAATTCCTACATTTTAATGTTGCTGACTAACTACTATATCTGCTTCAACAGTTTGCAACAATGGCATGAAACATTCTGTTTGCACCAACACTAAATGAAATGAAACCACCATAATGGTGATGAAGGAATGCATGTGGCCATTATCACATGCTAAATTCATTGCAGACATGATGCTAAGGGTTGGCCAGCTGAGTTTTTTTATTTTATTATTATTATTATTATTATTATTTTGGTGGTTTGAAAGCAGGCTGTGGTCCTTTTCTTAATTCAGTCAGTTGTCTTCTCAAGTGGTAGCACTATTTATACGATTCCAAAATGCAGAAATTCACTAACCATCACCAGTACCCGCTACTGCATTTTTTACGGTTATACTAAATATGCAATCATGGGATCAGATCAACTAACAATCCTTAGTGCTTCATACCAAATGGATGGAAGATAAGAAGTCAGAATCAACCGATTATGTATACAGCCAATAAGGTTTTGCAAGGGATTAAGGGAAGATACGTGTTAGCTACTTGTTAGAAGCGTGAAAGAGAAGTATATCAAAAGATATATAATGTTGAAAGTAGAAGCAACAATACATACCCGTCCATCATGACATTTTGAATGCTTTGTGGGGGCCTTTTGTTTCTTTTTCCTCCTAAAAGCTAGCCCCCAAAATGTGAGTTGCAATAAATATGCCTGTTATCCTCTAATAATAAAGAGTCCAATAGGGTCCCCATACAAATTTCAAATATTAGCAGTGGCCAATTGATGACCTTTTTTTTTTTTCCCCTTTGGGGAGGAACCACTGCCAATGATCAAAATCAGTAGAGAATATAAAGACCACTGAAAGTTGTGGCTTTCTTGTTATCTTTATTTGAATCATCACCATAGTTGAATAACTGCTAATATACGGCTCTCAACTTTGAGAGACAAAATGCGAAGCATAAGCTTCCTTTCACTTGTGAAATGCTTCAATGAATGTCGTGATCATACACAGGTTACAGGAGTTGGAACAAGGATTTGGAATTTTAGTGATAAGGCCATTGAATTGCAGATAAGGGTGGGAACAATACTGAAGAAAGCTCACACGTTGAAGCCTGGATCTTCCAAGAGAATGAAATGCAAGACTATTTACAAGAGTTACATGCCTGGTAGGGGAAAAGGTTGCAATGGAGGAGGAATGAGGAGTTTGCTATATTACTATGATGAAACATGTCATCCCTATATTTGGATACATGATACTGGATGTGATTTCTCTAGAATGGTGAAGCAACAGTATATTAGTCTTGAGGATTTGAGGGATTGTTCTGAGATCAGAATCTTCAGGGATCATCAGAGAGGTTGCATATCAGTTCGTAAGAAGTTCAGATCGGACTTTTGTTGAACTTCTTTTACTATCTATGTTTTTACTCTTGCCAGTGTAAAAACGTATGAACTGAGAAGGGTGACATATTTTCTTTTTGGTCATTTATGAATCTATCTTTCTTCATAAAACTTACTTTCCTTCTGGTATGTAAAGATTATGGACGCTAAAGATAAAATACAGTATATGAATTAAGTTTGCTCTAAGAAATGCCATGTACTGGAACTTCTGTACTTTGTTTCCTGTAAAACTTTGCCATTCAGTATTGTCCTATTGGCATTCAGTGTTCATCTGGCTGATAGATCATATTTAGGCGAAATGAGTGGATATTGGATTGATTTTAATGATGAAATCTTTACCATCTGGTCTGCCACATTGTGTGATCCTCATCAATAGGATTTCATAACTTTATAACTTTTATCTGCAATAAAGTTCTGCTTTCCAAAGCGATGGAGAATATCTTTCTCAAGACACGAAATCTAAACACTCCATACTTGTTCTTAAAATTATTAACCATCATTTTGTTGGCCATTGTGGAAAAAAGCTAGCACTTCATTGCGGCATCAAGAATTGCTGTACTTGCTAATGTTGATACAGCCTTGAGACCCAAGAACAGTAAGTTTTTGCTTTTGCCTTGGACTTAGATAGGGTAGAAAAGATACTGGAGTTTCTTGATTACATTTCTATTTTATGGCATAAACATCCATCCAAAGGGAGCATATATTCTCCTTTTTCCAGTTTTCTGATCAAATATCTTAAGTACTACTAAAAACATGTTCGTACGCGTGTGGTGCACACAACAAATTCCAGAAAATCACTGAAGGCGCGATAATTTGCCGGACACGAAAATTACGCCTTTACAATTGCCTCGTTCATCATCAGAGCTCAAAAGGCAAATCATGGTTTTAAGGCTTCAACACAAAAATATTAATGAAGAATCATAATGGAACTATCATATTTTCAAATTTTAAATACTATTTATCTTCTTTAATTTTCAATCATAATCGAAAATTGTACGTCAATTCTTCCTATTATTGATGAGAATCCAATCCTCTCTACTCATGACAACTTTGTTGCATGAAACGTTAAAAAAAAAAAAAAATCGATTCTATAATGTCCATAGTCACCGTATGAATAAAATCACATTTCCTAGTTCACTATATTCAGTATGGTAAATTAAAGTCATCATTCAGATGAATCAAAAAAAAAAAAAGTCATCATTCAGATGGTAAATACGAAGCTATTCCTTAAAAAAAAAACAAAAAATAAGAAACTAATCATTCTCAATTTTAGACGTATCCGCTATACATGTACACCAATCAATCAACACATTCAGATTGATTCATGAGCAATCAGAGTAAAGGGTATAACTGATTTTATAAATCAAGATTGTTCTTTTATCTCCTGGGCTGCTGTAATTCTTCTGAAACTGATGTTTCATCTTCTTCAGTTCTCTTGTATGAGAGAGATAAGCAGAACCCTCTAATCAGCTGTTGAAAGGTAAGATTTTTTTGCTATTTATGCATGCTAATATAAGCATTTTTCCTCTTTTGTGTTCAAATCCTCTTCCCTTCTTGTTAATGAACATTTGCTTTCTTATTTTGGGTAGATTCCTTTCCTATTTGGAATCTAATGGGGGATCCATGAGCAATTGGTTTTATTGATTTGTTTTTGAAATTTAATGTAGAGATTGAATTAGAAAGATTCTGGAGTAAAAATGAATTACCATGGATGCTTTGATTCCCAAGGGAAAATGGAAAAGTATGCGATGTTAGGCCAAACTAGATTACAGTGTTTGTTGCAGAAGTTAAATAGACAAATGTAGTGTAACCACCAAGAAAATATGATCTTTGGTGCATTTTTAATTTTATCTGTCCAGCAAGAAGTTTCAGCTGCTTGTTAGTTTAAGTTTATCAAGATTATTATTTGGTCTTGGCTATTAAAGGTTTAAGTTAATGCATAAAACCGAAGCCTAACTGATGAAAAAACTATTCAGGTTATTTTTACAATTTAGAGCATGTCAGTTCAAATTTTAGTCGCGATTTTTCGAATATAGGTTCAAGAAAGCAAATTTGTCACTAGAATGTAAGGTAGTTTTAGAGAGAATGGTATTTTACAAGGGGCGTGGGAGGATAGGCTGCTGCCAAGGGCAATGGAAGGGTGCCTGTCAGAGTGGTCCTGGGTTTGTTCATTGGTCTAGATAAGTCTTGGTTTAACACAAGTACGAGTCCTCTATTTGGGATCAAAAGTCAACAGCTATTCCTCATCTTTTTGATGAGTGCGAAACCCCTACAAACAGATGGAAACTGCTACTTACTGGTGGTGGGAGAGTATCTTAACTCTCAAAGAAATTAGAAATAGATGTGTTTCCAAACATGATGGCCTTACAATCTCCTGCGCATTATTTGGTCCTGTATAAAAAAGAATCTGGCCCTTGTAAGCTAGTGATGTCAATGTATGTGATTGCATAGCTCACATGATTAGGTAAGCCAGCCATAAAGTATGAGAGGAGATGTTTACGGTTGGGCATCAAGCAAAGGGGGTTCTGCTGTCCTCTTTAGAAGCTAACCAACTGAATGACCCATTCTGCCATTCAATGTAATGTAGCATGTTCAATCTTTGTTTGTCTATTAGTTCTATGTTCTTCTCGTTGAAGTGGGTAGAGCAATTTGGTAGTTTGCAAGGCTTATAACCTAGAAATCATGGATTCAAATCCCATTTCTGCAGCATCAATATATATTTGGCAATTGCATTTAACAGAATGGTAGAGCAGTTTGGTAGTTTGTAAGGCTTATAATCTAGAAATCATGGGTTCAAATCCCATCTCTGCAGCATCAATATATATTTCGCAATTGCATTTAACAGAATGTGCTTTAACCATCTAATCTCTTCATTGTGAACTTCTACTAGCGATATCTGATTTGGCACATATATTACCTTGAATCGGAAGCATTAAGTGTAGATAATAAATATCACGTGAATAAAATCAGCATCATGCATTTATTATTTCCATTTAGTGCTCAAACCTTTTTGGAAGTTTACTGCTCTAAGAATATCATAATCTTTCTCTCTCTCTCTCTCTCTCTCTCTCTTTTTTCTTTTGGGTGCCAGAATGTGCTGTATGTAGGCACCTTCCATTATTTCTGTAATTTCTAGATTCCATAATCCTAGGAATATATGTTTTTCTATTTCCTAAAATTTACTCGTCTTTTTGCCTTTTCTGATGAACATCACAGTGATTCTCTACCATACACATTCCATGCATGCAGGTGACTCCTGTTGTCCTGGAGAAAAGTAACTAATTCCCTCTTAAAGCGAAAAGAATTATGAAGAAATTATGGACTGATTATGCTCACTATCAGCTTGAGAGATGTATAGAATTTGAAGTTTCTTCCTTCAGGGTTTTGGTGTCAATTACTTGCCCAAAAAGTGCATTAGTATTAGGACAAAGCTAAGGATGCTGTGCCGTACCTTAACAACACGCAGTGAGATACCATTCTTCCTTTCTTAAGTTTTATGTTAATTATGATGATTTCACTATTGCATATTGTTACATGCAACATATTCCCAATAGCCTTTAGTTAAATAATCTGCTCAAGTTGAACCTTTGGAGCTGAGCAGTTGACAGCTCAAGATTGAGTAAGATAAAAAGCCTCAAATGCCTTGAAGGGCATTGTAATGAATAGCTTGTCTGTAAGAAGTTTCTCTAGTGCTCGAAATCTTCTGGCCATTGTCCAACACTTGCCTTTTGGTTGGATGATTCCCCATCGAACAACATCATTGGCAAAAGATTAATTTCATCTCTGTTAGTCAGTGTCTAAACTAACATATCACTTAATCGTCAACCTTAAACATGTTTTTGTGTAGGGGTTATTCATGTTAACAGTCCTGGACTTATTGTTATATCATATTCTGTTTATTTCCTGCTTTTTTCCTTTGAAGATATGAGAAATGGCTCTTTCAGCAAAAACCTTCAAGTATTTTTGTCAGGAATTACTACATGAGGAAAACTGATTAATTATTTGAATGGGGGAGAATAAAATATCCAGAAAAACAGCTCCTTTGTTTTTATGAAGTAGGGCTCATCTCTGGTATTCATTAATTATGATAGTACTTTATCTTGAGAACAAGAGACTGACCGTTACACACATTGTCACCCATTCCCTCCACAACTTCCCACTGTACCCCATTGCTTCCAACTCTAGAAATCTGTTATTGGAACTCTGAAACATGTTGCAAAGTTTATCCAAGTTCTTACCATTCTGTTCTAATTCTATAGAAACTTCTGCATCATCCTTTGCTTATATCTATGATCGGGTTCTTTTTTGCCCTTAATTTGTTTTGGAAAGTATCGGTAGTTTCCTTCTGTTTCTCAGTGGAAATACAAAGTCTTGCCTTTGTCTCGTTCGTTCGTACATGATAATGTACATCAAACCCTTATCTCTTCTATATAGAATTTTCTTTTATTCTTAGAACTCTGTAATTTTATTATATTCCGAAAACGTGTGGCAAGGCTGTGTGAAGATATCAAGACTTGCCCTCAAATAAATGCCAGATATGCAGGTAACACACTGAAGAGCTCAGAAAGATCTGAGAAATCAAGGTGAGCTAGTAAAACTCAAGCCAAAATAAATTTTTCACAATGTAGTTACTGTTGACCCGTTGTTCTTTTAACATGTTAAACAATATGACTGTTGAATTCTTCCATTTCATTTTCTTTTCGGCCTAATCATCTACCATATTATTGTTGTGTACAAAATAGACTAGTGTTTTCTTAACCTCGTTTAGCAAAATGAGTAAGCAATTATATCATTTTCTTTGTAATTTCAACGTGATCACCATTTCTTAGTCAAAATTCCCTTTTTGTAACTGTGTATTTTTCACATGTGAATTTGATTAGTCTATGAGAACCTAATAACTGCTTGATTTCGCAAGGAAGGTTTGATGTCAAGCTTTAACTGTAAATGGAAGAATGTTTTTATTTTGCTTCTTTGGGATCTTGCTGCATCTTGCCTGTAGCCAGCCCAATGTTCACGCCGTCGAGAGAAAGAACTCTAGGAGTAGCATTTTCTTAAATAAATGTCTATATATGTTCTGTTATGAGAATAAAAATTATTTCTACCACTAATAATTCATCAATTATTGAATTTCTCAAACATTGGGAGTAGTGCTATCTACTTCTCTCTGGGTCTTGCTCCTCCTTGTTTGCAGTTTCAGTTCATTCTAGTTTTTATTTTGAGAAGGATTGAAAAGTGTTAGCAAGAAAGAGAAAATTTAGGTATGAGTGATGAATATTGGTTCACGTAGGATCTTTTCTTCTGTCTCACTAACAGCCAAAAAGGGTAACTGGGGGAGAATATTTTCCATAGAAGTTAGCACTGAGAAAGACAAACTGGGCATCTGCAATGCTATAGTGGGGCTCGAGAGGGGTTCCTCTGAACAGAAGATAATACAAAGTTGAGGGCTGACATCATTAACCGTTTTTTATTTACTTCCAATTGGTAGATTAGATGGTAAAGAAATTAGGTTTACCATCCAAAAGTCTCAAGTTTGAAATTTCGAACAGGCTTGCATGTCTCGTGGGATAATGCTAAGTTCCCGATTTAGCAAGTGCTTTGTGAGGTTAATGAAACTTCAGTAGTAACCGGTTATGCTTCTGGTGGGGGACCATAATTCACCAGACCTATAATTGTACTAAGGCAGGCTACTTTTAAGAAACTGGCTTGCATGTCTCGTGGGACATAGTAAGTGTTTTACTTCTTTAACTACTCATCATAATGCTGCTAAAGCTTGAAATTTTTGGGAGAGCATATCTATGAAATGGAATATATTGATTGCCTATGTGTTTCCAGTGTCCAATTTGGTTCAAAGTTGACTCATAGCTTTAAATGGATTTTTTTTTAGGTTTTAACTGCCTTATTAATTCATTCTGCAGTTGAAGTCTAATGAATATGTGTATCAGCTTTCTATGTGTCTAGGACAGGAGAAAGAAGGATCAAATTAACTGCTTAATACCAACCTTAGTACTAACAGAGAAGTAGTTCATTGATGTATTGGCGGGCTTGGTGACCCAAATACTTGCTCATAATAGATTAGGTACTTGAAAGATTTCTGGTGTATGAAACAAATGGACAAAAAGATAGCATTGGATGCCTCTAGGACCTATATCATGTCCTTAAGGTGATAAAACTCCATCCTATCCCCATTATTGAATTTCACAGTTGAAACCATTGAGTAACATGCTTCAGCAGTACGTAATGTTACAATATAAATTTAGGGTTGGGGATAAAAGGACTTGCCGACAGGTATTCCCATTTTCTTTTCTCTTTTTTATTGGTTTCTTTAACTAATCTCTAGAAAATTGCTTTGTGAACTTAAGTGAAATACGAAGCACATAAAATACAGCACCCAAGCAGACGGAAGAAGATAATGAAGCTCCATGAAAAAGGAAGGGATAAGAATCCTTTGATATATTGCATGTGTATAGGGAAGCATCAAGAACAAGACATGTGTCTTCTTTGCTTATAACAGACATTTCTTTTAACTTAAATCCAAAAGTACTATAGCTGCCAACCATTTGAATTTGGACATTAACTAAAAGATGAACGACACATAAAGATGTCAAATCTCATATGGACCAGCCTCACTCTTTGCCATGGTCAATAATTTGCATCCTTACAGATTCGTTTCTGGCTGCATTGGTATATATATTTTGACTTTTGATCCCAGTTATTTTTTCAAGATGTTGTATGAACAAATTTTAACACAGCATGTTTTAACTTGCACAAGGAATTACCAGATCTGAGTGAATGATGCCAAAATTGCATGTTACAATGTTACAATGGGTCACAGGGGTTCAATAGTAATTTGATCTTTGTCGATTTGAAATGCTGTGTTCCACCTTAGCCTATTTGGCCACAACTTTATATACAACTTGCTGTGCATGCTAGATTTCCTATTACTAACTAAAATCTGGAGGAAGATTTTTATGCACTACATATATAGGCCATGTGAGAACTGGAAAGAGCTCAAATAATGGATGCACTATGGGATGGCAGATCTCTATAAATGCTCCATTCCCCTTGTGAATCTATCTTTCTTCTCATTAACAATGACCTGCTCTATACCATGTGATGCACACATGTAATTCTTGAACATAAATGGCAATGGTGGATTATAATTGTTGCCCATCCATTTCTTTTGAAAACCATAGGAACGAAAGGGAAGAAAAATTCAAATCCCAAATGTACTCATTGCTTATTTCCATGTTTAGTATAGTGCAGCTATATTTTTAACTATTAAATCCAATAAATAGTGATATAATAACGCAAGAATCAAGATATGTAACCCCTGTCAATTTTTCCTTTTAGATAATAATGGATGTAGATTTGGAGTCTGGGCAATTCTGCTTTTCTAATATATATATTGGTGATCTGATGGGATCAGTTTATTCTCTTCCATTTTGTTTATTTTTTGGTCAGAAGGAAGACTAAAGCCTTTTACATGATTACTATACGCTTGTACGTAGAAACCATAACAGCAGCATTCAAGAAAGTTTTAGCTACATTTGGTGGATTAGGTAGTAGTTAAAGTCTCAACGAAGATTAAGACTTGTTTTTGCTAAAATATCCACATACATATTTCCTTCCATCCATGCATAACTTACATTCCCAATACTGATTCAACAGCTCTCTGACCTTGCACTCCAAACCAAAATGACCTTGTTGAACATTTCATTTTTATGTGTTTTTGAGGGTACATAGTAAATATTAGGCTCAAAGATTATCCTGCTGTGCTGGGCATTAAACATGAAAATCTCACCTGAAATGAACTCTGGTAAATTTTATTCTTTAAAACTTGAAAAGGGTGAATATTGAACATGGAAATCCAGACTGCTCCAGAGTGAGTGCAGGTTTGGGTCCCTTGACATGTACTCAAGAAATGTATCTATTCAATCATTGAATACATGTATTGGAGCCCTTCTTTGGCTCATACAATCTTTTGGTTGGTACTGTTATTGATGCAATATTTTGTGCTTCTTGATTTGTTTTCATTAAGGTTTTCCATTTGATGTCCTTAGGCATAATATAAAAATTAAATGAGGAGGTTTAAAAAGATAATTATCAATTTCAAATATTATTTTTTCCGGTTGAATTCAATTTTTATTACCTTCAATTTCATAGGATATAGTTAAAGGGCAATCACTTATTATTACAAGACATTCTGAAAAAAATGGGTTTATGTATTAACTTACTAGCTAATAATTCTAAGCATGCCTCACGCATGGAAAGATCTAAATTAACAAACTCGATTTACATTAGAATTTCTCAAATAGGATTGTCTTCTTGACTGATGAGAGACTCTAAACCTTACACGGAATGAAAATAACTTGCAAGTAAAATAAAAAATCTCATAATTACTTTGCTAACAAAGATTTATGAGATATTTTGAGAACTCCAGGTGGGCAGGCCAAAACTAGCCCCAGTTCCATTCCACTGACAGATCAAAAAGACAAAAGAAAGAGAGGATTTCCCAAAAAATACAACATGAGAGAGAAAGAGAGAGAGAATTTTAGCTGGTACTACTTTAAGCCAAGGCTCACAGTTTTGAAGCCAAGCCAGTTAAGCCAAAACCCCAGTGTGTCAAAAAAGGACAAAAGCAAAGTTAAAAAAAGAAAAAAGAAGGACAAACTGAGTTAAGCTGAAAGATTTACATCATTTATCACTGCCAGATTTGCAAAATCTGAACTAAATAAAAACAAGAAAGTAATGCATATAAATTAAAGTCCCCCTTAACAAAGAGGGTGAGCCCTCGCTTAATTCTTGCAGGCTGTAGCTCTTTCTCTTTCTCTTCGGTGCCGCACCAGTACCAGCACCAATCTAAGCATTTTTTTTTCCTTTTTGGTTTATGTAAAGTGGTAGTAATAACTCTACCTTTCTCTTCTCTCTCCAACTCTGAATTAGAGGAAGGAAGCAGAGAGAAGTTTTTAATGTCCACCCGCAACCACCTCTTCACTCACTTCATCACTCTCATTTAAAGACTGACTATCAACCTTGTTTCTTTAAACAGTTGTGTCTTTCAGGCCCGTTGTCCTTCATTTTTAACAAAAACCCATAGAAGTTAAAGGGAGAAAGACGGGTTCTTTTAGAGTTTTGCATGTAAATTCATCTCATTTCTTCCCCAGTAGAATCCCATTTCCATGTTCTTTCAGATCTATAGTCTCTAAGTTCCTTCCCTCATTTTTCTGTTCTTTCTGCTGTTTGTACTTCTGTTTTTGAGAGAAAAAAGATGAGCAAAGAAGAGTTCTTGAAGATCCAGGTATGCATACACAAATGTAGAAATACAGTACATTTCAATTTCATTTCATTTTTTTTTTGTTGGTTTTGTTTCACATTTGTGTTTCTTTTTCACTTTGTTCTAACAGCAAGGAGGTGAATTCATGGTTTATTTAATTAAATGTATTTGCCTTGAGAAAATTTGTTTTGTATTTGTTTGAATGGTGTGATTGATAAAGTTTGCAACTTCACTCTGCTATTTGCTTCTGGCTTTGCTTGTGCATGCAGACATGTGTACTCAAAGTCAACATACACTGTGATGGCTGCAATCAAAAAGTGAAGAAAATCTTGCAGAAGATTGATGGTATGAATCTTCCTTTTCAAGACTCGGTTTTTATTTTTTCCCGAGTTTGTTCTTCTCTTCTTGCTATTTTTACCCAAAATGGTAGTGCGGTTGATTTTTATCTTTTTTTAAATAGTTGGAATTTTTATCAATTTAATACTTTTATTTGTCATAATTTCATGCAATTTGACTGGAATTTTTGGTGTTTGTAGGGGTTTACAAAACACATGTTGATTCAGAGCTCGGTAAGGTGACAGTATCCGGAAATGTGGACCCGGAGACATTGATTAAGAAACTTGCTAAAAGTGGGAAAAGGGCAGAACTTTGGGGTGCACCAAAGGCTAATAACAACCACCAGCAAAACCAGTTAAAGAATTTGCAAATTGACAGTGGAAAAGGTGGGAAGAACAAAGGGCATGGTGGTGGGGGTGGTGGTGGTGGTCAAAAAGGTGGAGGTGGAAATAATCAGCAGCAGCCAAAAGGGGCACCAATTGGCCAAGGCATGAATCCAATGCAGCTTCAGCAGTTGAAAGCCTTGCAAGATAAGCTGCCTCAGTTGAAGGACCTTAAAATGCCTCCTATGCCTTTTGTTGATAACAACCAGAAGGCTGTGAAGTTCAACGTGCCTGAGGATGATTTAACTGAAGATGATTTTGATGAATATGATGATGATGAGGATTACTTTGAGGATGATGAGATTGATGATGAAATGGATGAGGCCCTTCTCGACAAGATGAGGACCATTATGGGAAATCCTCAGGGAATGCCTAATATGATGAATGGGCAGAATCCACAACTCATGAAGGGTGGTAATAATGGTGGAGGAAATGGGAAGAAAGGTGGTGCTGGTGGTGGAAATATACCAGTCCAAATGAACCTTGGTGGTGGTGGAGGTGGTGGTCACAATGATGGGAAGAATGGTGGCAAGAAAGGTGGTAACGGGAACCATAATCAGAACCAAGGTGGTGGTGCAGCCCAAAAGGGTGGCAAAAATGGTGGTGGGCAGCCTCAAGATGGTAAAAATGGAGGTGGTGGTGGAGGTCAGAACAAGAATGGCAACAATGGCCATGGTGGTGGTGGTGGCAATCCTAACATTAATGCTAATGGGGCCAAAAGGGGGGGTGGAATGAATGATGGGCTGAATGGCATGCCAAACATGATGGCCATGAATGCTGCTGGTGGTGGTAATGTGGGCCCACCAAGAGGGAGCATGCCAATGGGGCAGATGGGACATATGGGTAATGTATCAATGGGCCAAATGAGCCAAATGGGCCAAATGGGTAATATTGCTGCAGTCCAAGGCCTACCTGCTCCAGCAATCAATGGTGCCAATGGTGGTGGTGGTGGCGGCGGCGGCTACTTCCAAGGTGCTGGAGGACCAGAGATGATGGCTGGAAACCCTTATTATCAGCAACAATTAGCAGCAATGATGATGAATCAACAAAGGGCTAATGGGAATGAGAGGTTTCAGCCAATGATGTATGCCCGGCCACCACCAGCTGTCAATTACTGGCCACCCCACCCTTACTCCCCCTACCCCTACCATGCTCCCCTTCCTCCTCCTGGCGAGCATTACTCCGATGCATTTAACGACGAAAACACCTCAAGCTGTAGTATAATGTGAATCATGCTAAGCAGCTTAGTGAAAGAATTGGTGATATAGGGTGTGGCATTGGAGGTGAAGAAGGCTTCAAGTTAACACTTGAACAACCTTTGCTAGTATTGATGTCATAATATACCAAAAAATGAACTTTTACCCCCTTTTTTTGAACTTCAACCTTTTTAATCCTTAGTTTAGATTTAAGTTTTATCAATAGGGAGTAATGATAGATAGTAGTACATCAAAGTTTTTAGGAAGAAATATGACTGATGAGATATGTAAGTGGGAAATGGTATTATGCATGGTGGTGGACTTGGCTGATCATGAATGTGAGATGTTTATATATGTTTATATATGTTGAAAAAGGTAATAAGACCAATGAGATTGGGACTTCACCAAGAGCAAAACCCTTTTCTTGGCCTTTGTTCTTCTTATTCATTAGTTCTATTTATTCTTCAACTTTGTAATTCGTACACTTGCGGTACCAAATTTTCAGCTACACAAGCCAATCTATACTGAAAAGAAATATTACAATGCCATACATCTCTTGTGCTTCTTTGGAGCCTATACATCAACTATTGCAAATAATGAGGAAACTCAACCATGTTTGTGCTACTCCATTCATTCTCAGATTGCCCCCCATCATGTGTGATTGACATTACGGAGACGATAGTGGTGGGACTCAAACACAATGTTGTGAAATGCTAGTCGAAAATCATCAGGTCCACCACTGAAGAATCATACCCCAGCTCCATTTGCATATTGACATTTATAAATTGGAAACAATTAAATGTTATTGATCTTGAACTTCCTCCATGTCTATTCATAAATAACTCACTCGTGGTGTCCACTTTCTTTTTTCTTTTTTTTTTAATCCTTTCAAGTGATTTTGTAACTGATGCAATTGAATTTGAGACTAGAGTCCAAATTATGTAAAAAGATCTGGTAAAAAGAGGAACTTTGTGACAAAGACATCTAACAACTTTACATTTCAACAATCCAACGGCGTTGACACTTGACACGAGTTCTCGTAAATCGTCTAGTCCTATCAATAGAAAGCGCATCAACTGTGGGAGAGAATGATAGAGAAGGGACCCTTTTGTTATCTCTACTGAATTGCATAGGTCACATGATGATTATTACACATTAGCACAGTCTCTTGAGTACAGATTGGCACAAGACCTTTGCTTTTCTGAGGGCCCATAATCAATTGTCTAATCAGACAGTGAAGAGAGTGAAGAAGATGTAGGGTCTTTTGTAGCACTTTTTGGCATAAGTACTACTGTGTTTCTTTGCCACTTTTCCCGGGTTTTGCCTCTTGAGTTTTTCCATTTTTGTGAAAGAAAAAAAAAATGTTCATTGGGTTACTGAATTTTTTATTTTCTTGATAGTACACTAATCAAAGAGTTTCTAAAGTTTGTGCCTTGTGAAAATCATGTTTTGGTTACAACGAATTTTTTTGTATGTAATGTCTATACTCTAGAAAAAAACACATTGTCCTTCTGCTACTGCCTAATTGTGTTATGGACGGTTAAAGGCTAAGGGCATCATCTCGTGGAATTTGGTCCAAAAAAAAAAAAAAACGCTTCTTGAAGAAATTTGACAAAAGTTTAGTTGTATTTAGCTGATTTTTCGGGTGTGAATTGTGTAACGTATCTTTGTTTGAGTTGTCAAATGAATTGTAGAATAACGTTTTGAATTGAAATGCATGGTCAAATAAATTTGGAATTGTCAATTCTAGAATTCAACACGTCGCATAAAGATTCAAGACAATGCGCGCGCATATATATATATATATCATAAATTCAAAATTATTGATATTTTTTCGTGTTTAATTTTTTCTTTTGTAACATACCTAAATTATATGTAAATACACAAACCAAAAATTAATGGATGACGGATCATTCTAGTCACTTCCTCGCAAGTTTTGAGATTTGCTATTTTGGTGAATTTTTTTTTTTTATTTTAGTGGTTTTACTTCTTGGAAGTGCACAAATCAAAGCGGTTCAATTTGTGTTTCGGCAAAAGTCATGTTTGGTTGTCGAATGGTTTTCGTGCTTACAGGTCTAAAAAGACACTGTCCTTCGCTAATCCCCTGTATATAACGGTTGAATTAAGGGTCGTTTTCTCTTCTTATTTTGTCAAGAAACGTTTTTCTTGAACTAATCCAGCAAAAGTTAAGGAGCTCATCTTTGCATGACATTTTGTTAAAAATAAGTTTTCTTAAATAATTTGACAAAATTTAGAGGTAATTAGCATTTTTTATGTGTTCATTTCATAATATATTTTTATCTTAGTCGTCATATGGGTAAAAAAAAAAGAAGGAAGTTTAAACGTACAGATATAAATAAATTCTAAAACCAAAAAAAAAAAGGTGGGGGGGGGGGGGGGGGGGGGCGGCGACGGGGCACGACAAACTTTAAAATTAAATAAGAAAATTATATTTTGGAGTGTTTAATTGAGAGACATTTGCATTTTTTAATAGCTAAATTGTAATTAATAATCCTTAAATAAGTGAGGATTGGAATTGAGTGTCTAGATGATTATGGTTCTTGGCCTTATCTTACCCATCCATTTCCCTATATACCTCTTTAAAAAATTGTATAAAGGAAACAATTGACAAAATTGAAAGAAATTGGTCAAACCAACTGTCTTCTGATTTGAAATTTATTCCATGGTTAGATTATACCTGCAGCTTTTTGCTTCACAGAATTTTGGATGGTTGGAAGGTTCACAGTTCACAGAATAAATCACAAAGTCATTTAATATAGTAGACATTTTAGCTGAAGATTGGTGGATGAGGAGGAGCTAGCTATCTCTACCTGTTTCATTTATATATTTTGTCCTTTATTCATTCCTTTATTGGATATTAAAGTGTATATTATCACACGATCCCATCTCAGAATTGGACCAAATGCCGCATCTCTTGCCATTTCAAGGTTCAGTTCTTTTCAACTTTTCTGGAATTCTGATGAGTCGGTTTGACTTTGAATAGAAAAATCCTAGTGCAAAATTGCAATGTATTGATCAAAACCTAGTGATATGAAAAAAGATTTAAGTTAATGTACCAAAAAATAAGAAGTTTTGAATTCAGATGTCTTCGGTAACTTGCATGGAACTGCCAAATGCACAATCGTGTTATTCACTTTGTTTGGATAGCCATTTTCCGGAGTGTTAATTGAAAAATAATGTCGTGCTAGCTCTGAAGATCTATTTGAATAAACGTGCAAGCGAGATAAAAAAACGATTGAAAGATGTATTTGGAGTTTTTAAAAAAAATATATTTTCTTAAAAAATAATCCCGCAATTTATTTTGAGACAAAGAAACATACAAGACAATATATAAAAGATTTGATTATTCAATAAGCATAATAAATCAACTCATGTTCCAAAGGGCAGACAGAAACTGCTAAACTTAATTAGCTATTATCTTCTTAAATTCTATTTATTTAAATGCATTATTACTGCATTTATTTTGTGCAATATTAATTTGCATGAAGAATATCTTGTTAAATAAGGAATTTTCACAAGTGGTGAAACAGTGGACGCGTGCTAAGATGATAGAAATGAATATGACCAATTGGTTAAGACTCACCAGACATGGGAAAATGGATCTTGAGGTTTGGTTTGTACATTGGGCTATACTTAATTAATTAATTAATATTAATCTATAATAATAATAATAAATTTTGGAATTTGATTGTTATGAGGGCACAAATTTGCATAAACCCACAAACAAAAACTGGGAAGCAAAGTGAAGGAGTGCGGGTATCTGTAATTTATTGATACCTATTAGTTACCACATCCAATACTTATTGATACTTATTAGTTAGCAATCTTTTGATTATTGATTAACTTTTAGTCAAATCAGATGTAATAGGTTAAGAAAATAGGAAGTGTAGTGGAGGAATAGAAAAGGTGAAGAACCAGTTTGACTAATCCAAATGTATCATTGATTCTTGAATTTTTCAATCTTTTTTCTAGAATTGCTTGACTTGTTCAATTTGAAGCATCAATTCAAAGTACACTTAATTGAGTTAAGACAATTAATCAGATAAAAATTTTTGGTTAAAGCATTTAATGACACCATTTTTTCGTCCTTTAAATCATCACGACGTTTCCTATTTTTGACAAAAATTTCCAAGGCTATACCAGATACATCAAATCATGAGGCCAATAAAAATCAGTTTAAAGTTTGAAAAAAAAATCCATTTTAAGTTCGATTATTAAACGAGCTTATAAAAACGTAAAGTAAATTTCAAACAAAACTAAATTCTTCAAACTTTCTTCCCTTTTTGAAAAAATCGTTCAAACTATACTATAAATCAGCTACATGAATTCAAAACAACCCTCTTGAGAAACTTTTAACCAAACCAATCAAAATACCAAAAAAGGTGAAAACATCTCCAAACAAACAATGTCCAATGACCAACTATGTACTTGGGTGCCATTTATTTCTTTTGTTTTTATCAAGCCAGATAAACCCCTGCAAAATTGGGTCCCCCTTCCCCGTGGCATTGTCTAGAAATAATGGAAGAAAGATAAATTTTTAAAAAAATTAAATTTTAAAGAATAAAAATTTAAAAATATTACATGTATTATTACGTGGTATATTAAAACAAATAATTAATAGTCACGTTATGATAGTGAACTACTCCTTATATTATTTGACGATGTATAACTGATGCACAGTTGCAATAAAAATGTCATAGGAACAACCATAGTCCTTTGATTTGTTTACAACGAAAAAGGTGTTAAACATAATAATTACTCCTACTAGGTGTGAGAAGAGAGAAAAGCAAAACAGCCCACGAAAATCGTGTAATTTCGTGCCATAATAGTAGTAAATAAATCATAGGAAAAAAAAATGATAGAGTACCCATCGGACGCCGGCAAAAATAAAAGTAATGTCAGACTTAAGATCCTGTGGTCACATGCACGCAGCTGTAATAGCGTCCGTAACCTCGAATTTCACAAGTTTTACAGCTCCAATTCTTGTTTTTCACACAACTCAAAAAAAAAAAAAAAAAGAACAAATACTTTTGTTTGGACATGTTTTTTTAACACGTCAATTAACTTATTTTTTATATCACATACACAATTATATAATTATTTAAAAAATATATAAAATTATTATAATAATTTTAAAAAATACACACTAAAAACAAACATCTAAACGATTCTTTTTTCACATATTTATGCTCTAACAACATTGAAGCTTTATTAAGGAATGGAGCTTCCTATGGCACCAACATGGTATTTTGGGCAATTCGAAATTAGGCTATTTTTTCATTATTAATAGAGAATATTTTGAGTCAAATTGAAAGAACTAGAGAATTCTCCAATAATTTAGTCCTTTTAACTACATCAAGAAAAATGAAAATTATTTTTCAAAAGGTGAATCTCTTTCTTCCAAGGATCCAAAAACAAACATTAAAATTTTCCATATACTATAAGATTTAGTGGGACTTCTACCATAATATAGTACATTCCACTAGCCATGGTGTTTTTCAAGTCCACTAGCTATACATGGTGTTCCCCACTGCAGCTAGATTAATGGATGGAGAATTCTTATATTGACTTGATTTATTATTTTATCTGTAGATCTTATGATTTAAAAGAAGTTACATAGACATTTGATTTTATATTACTTTTGTATTAGTGTGTATCACTGTATGCATGCGATTCTCTTTTAAATCATAAACAGGTGGAATCTTGGACAGATTAAATGTTGTTTTCTCTAAAAGATTAGAAAAAGTCCACTTCAAATTTCCTCTTTTAAGCATTTTCTCTATGCAGATGATGAAAGTCGGAAGAAATTTAGAATATGATGTGAAGATGCTAGGCAGAGTGAGACTGAGAAGAATGCGACTTGAGTCCTAAGTTCGTTGAATTTCATTCCCTTCTAGACCAATAGTATAGTACAATGTATTTTAGTGTGGTCTTATAATGATCAATTATCAACATCCATGTCAATTGCTAGGTGCCACATCCCATCATTAGATTTTGTACTAGTAGCTCTATGTTCAAACTTCAAACTTCTATTTTCCCTCACCTACTTAAAGCTTTGTTAGTACCTTTTTCCTTAAAAAAAAAGTATGTTAATTAATGATGAGAATGTTTAATATAAAAAATAAAAAAATGATATTGCAAAAAAAAAAAAAAAAATTGTTAGCAATTTTATCACTTCTTCTTTAATAAACTTCCTCAAAATTACATAAAATCTAATAATATAACATTATTGCTAAGCATAAGTGATTGAGAATTATGGGGGTGGTGACCATGATTTGAATATTGATAATTGTGAGACATGACTTGAACACATTCATGAATTTTTCTCCTTTGAAATCATGGAAAACGACTTGCTATATATAGATGGTGTACTACCCTACATGGCTTCGTCAAAAGCATGAATATTTCATTTGTTAGTGTTGCGTGGAGCACGATTGAAATTGCCCTCCATGGGAAGAAGATTTATATACTTAGAAGACATTTTGTGCTTTGTCCTTTTCATTTCTGAGAGTGGGGTGATTGATTACTTTCGCCCTATTTTGTTGAATTTAGGAGCCAAGAACGAAGTCGGCAATGCCTTGTATACCTAAAATTTATTGACTTATAAGTTCATGATTTTTACTCTTTCCCTTTCTCATAATATCAATTTGATCTTATATATGTATGTAGCATGTTGTATAAATGATAAAAAAATGAATCAGTCAAAATCATTTCTACATTCCACGTATTCGATATGAAACTAGTTCGTAAACTATATATAATGTGTTACTACACATGTTACTAATTATTTAAAATTACATATAAATATCCGAATCAAAAAAAATTCGGAGAAATACTACTTATCTGTGTTTAAAATGGGACAGATGCATTAACATAAATGATTATCTTGTGTTGTCTTGAAAAGTTGATTTAGGTCAAGTTAGAAAGATCAATAAAAGCTGTTCATTTTGATGACTTTTTCAGGAATGGTTTTGTCATTCACGTGTTTCTTGGCTTTGATTTGTACTAATCATGCCATGTAACAATGATTACTTTTGAGTAAAGTAGCATGTTTAAGCTTTAATGTGAAAATTTAAACATCTTCAACTAGGATGGAATCATTACAATTGCACAGAAGGAGCAGGCCGGACTATTGAGGCTTAAGATACGATCTTATAAACAAACATGTTACTATAATCAAACAATGGAATTAGTGAGTTAATGAATTTGAAATTTTTTGGGATTTTATATGCACATTTAGGCCACCTAGTACAAAATAAACTCCCCTTGTTATTTAATTTAACCAAAGTAGCATTACATAGGCTTCTTATAGAAAATAGGCCAAAATGAAAAAGTAGAGCCAATGGCTAAAAAGAAATGTGAATATACTACTAAATTGGAAAATATTTTCATCATCTATTACAGAAAATTCTTATATGGACTTGTTTCACGATCTCACATATAAATTTTATAGTCTAAAAAAGAACTAAGTGAGTACAGTGATGCTTGCTAAATTAAGCAAGTAACGTGAGAATGTTTATATAATTTTCTTTTATATCACAATATTTACAATTGAAATTGTAAACCGGATTTTCAACCTATTACATGCTTGTACACTTCTAGTTTTTTTCACTTTCGTATATACCTCATGCACAATTGGCAGCAGAGAATCCACAACTAAAATAGTGACTCCAATGTCTAATGCACAAGCACCCAAAAAAATGTCCAAATCTTTTACAAAGTTTTATACTAGTACATATAAGGAGAGAATTGTTTGTTTAATCAAAGTGGTGGAAGTGTCAAATTTCAACGCATATAATTGTAGCAATATAGCAACTTGTAGAAGACTTTGGAAGTGCCCATGTGAGACCTCCATCTCTCTCAAATTGGACATAAAATCACAAGAAGCTGTCTCCAAATTGTCTCGGACTAAGTGTAAAAGTTGTTGTGTGCAGCCATTTTTTTAAATACTGACTCAGGCAGCCTAAGCCATGTACAACCATAATAAAATATGCCAATAAAAAAAAAGGGTACAATTCTTGAAATGCTTGTATTCCAAAGCCTATTATAATTTTCCTACAAGAGAATCAAAGAAGGGATTCTTTGTGGGATTAAAAACAAAACGTCCCATATCGGTACTAGTTGCTTGTTAGGATTAGTACTTAAGCTCCTGTGGCCCCTCTAAAAGTTACCATGGCTTTTGGAGTGGGTTTGTGGGGTAAAGTTTAGGTTCTCTCCCATTCTGGCTTTCAGTTTGGGTTGAGTAGGTTGGGTTTCCCTACCCCCTTTCCCCGAATTGTCAAAAAAAAAAAAATATGAAGTGAATGATAGAAGTCAAAAAAGTGAGTTTTGGGGGGTTATTTTCGAGAGAAATTCTACGTTCAAAGCTCTATGTCCGAGGTATTATTAGCAGAATGTCACATGGCTGGGGTTGGTCCATTTACAGCCTCCACCTCGGAAAAGTATACAATACACCACGTGTATTATCACGTGGCTTACTAGAACCAATAATTTATCGTCATGTAGCAATAGTGGGTCATATCTTGTATTATTTGGCGATGTATGATTGGTTCTAATATATCCCCTGGCATGTCACGTGGCGCGCGTGGTGCACGCAATACTCACTCCTCCACCTCCCAACATCCGCACTGTCTTATTTCAGTATTTCTGGTTGATTCCTTTTTGTTGACTTTCCACTTTTATTATAGTATTATAGTATTTAGTTTAGGTTTTGGGATAATTCAAAAACCTCCTCTGATATATATTTTAGGCAAAGAAAAATAATAATATGTCCTCTTATCGTGAAAATTATACTTATACTTTATAGTAACCTTAATTTTTTTTTGAAGGGAATAGTAACCTTAATTTGATGCAAGTAGGAAAACAAACGCTATGAATATCCTAATTAGTTTATGAAAATAAGTAAGTTATTAAGATATCTTATATAAACAGAAGACGATAATTTTTAATCTATCTTTTTGTTTCACATTAAAAAAGGTATTACAAATTAAAAAAAAAAAAAAAAGGAATCCAATTGGACTTGAAAATGTATTTAAATTATTTTTTATTAGTAGGTAGGTAAGTATAATATTATAAACCGCAGAATATTCACATGTATTAGGGGAGATCTCTAAAAGTATCCCTTAGTTGTATCAGCCAAAAAAAGTTAAAATTCTGTAAATTATTTAGAGATTATTTTAAAGTCCCATATTTAATAAACACAGAAAAAATCGATTTTAAAATAAAAAGGAGGGTATTGAGTAGCCGAGCCGCCAGAGCTGCTCCAACCGAGCGAAAGCCGATATTGTCAGTTTCTAGCTCCAGGCGGTAACTAGTAAAAAACAGTTACGGTGGCAAAAAGGTAAATGAAGAAGCTTTGCATGTGCAACATGCTAGAGTAGAAGAGGAACCGAAAACGATGACGGGAGCTCATTAACGGCGAGGACTGTCCGTTAGCCTGCAACAGTGGGGCCCAACGTGTCTGCAGAAGAGACGGAATCTTTTCTTGTTACTTAGTTTTGCACGGTGAGTGCAAAATGGGTCCCACAACTGGGAGAACGGGACCCACTCACCATGCTATCCTCATTATTACTCTGTTAACCCCTCGCCGGTATCACATGCATATGCAAATCTCTATCTACACACACAAAACACAAACACAAAATATTTATTACCAAAAAAAAAAAAAAACAAAAATTGATTGGTTAAAAATTTCAGCACTTTTCTCTAAAATTTTTATAGTCAGAATTTTTTTTAAATTTTTTTATAGTGGGATTTAATCACTGGTTCCCATCAAAAGGTTTGTTTTTTACATTTTTTGGGATGAAAGTCAAGTTTATAAACATTAATAATTGTATCAGTGAAAATACCATGAGAATATTACAAAATTTTCATAAAAAATTTACACAAATTTTTTTTTTGACATAGTTATATGGACCATGACACTGAAGAATAATAGTAATGGTAGTTTGCTTTGCTGTCGAAAAACCACAAATAAGAAATTTGCTGGTTTTTTAACATTACATACAAACTTCAGGAAAGATCGGGGGAAGTAACTTTTACTAAATTTGCCTCTATAATTTTTTTAGTAATTGATATTCATTACACCTTTACTTGAATCATACGCGTGGCAAGATAAACTGAGAAAATTTTTAAATGTACCTGATTTACGATGTAGACTTTATGATTTAAAATAAAGTTACGTAAATATTTTTATATTATTTTCTTACATCAGTATACATTACTTTACTTATTTAACATTATTTTAAATTATAAGATCTCTAGATAGGATCACAAATCAAACCCACCTAAAAATCTCTCGATAAACTGTGTACAATGTACTTCACACTTGAGAAGACATTGTGATGACGAGGAAGTGAGGTCAGTTTCCATTGAGGGTGATGTCAATGGTAGTAAGTGTTTATCCTTCTTGAGCTACATTCAATATTTCAATTTGTTACAAATTATTCGTGACAATTACACTGACAACTTCTGATGCCTTAATCCCAAGTAGTAAAAGAAGACTTTAACAATCAAAATCATTTTTTTTTGTTTTTTGTTTTACAAAAAATTTTTACACGGATTTAATTTACATCTTTAGTTATAGACCTTATAATCTAAGAAGGAGAGACCTTATATTATAAAATTTACAAATAAGATTGTGGATCGGGTATATATAAAAATCTTACGTCTTCTTTTGGTCAAGAGAGTTAGGACACTCAGAAAAGTGAGGCTTGGCGCTAAGTATTTATTTTAGTTCCCAGTATAGCCCAACTTTTTTTTTTTTTTTTTTTTACATTGCCTTTCAGTTGCATTAAAAATTTGGATGTTCAATTAGAAAATATATAGTGCATTGTGAGTTCTTATTTCAATCCTCAATCCAACCAAAAAAAAAAAAAAGGTGAAACAATACATAGAAAAGCATTTGTATGATTCACGAAGAGTGGGGAATTTATGTATTCACACCAGGTTATGTAGCACGTTCACATAGTGGAAAGAACATTTCTTCAAGATGCCATATATAGAACCTAAATTAGGCACCTAAAAATCATGTCGGATGAGCTACTGTTCTTTAAACTTCGTTGAAAAGTGTTCACTAACAAACTACTACTGGTCAATTAAATCACTGTGGAAGTGTGAACTTGAGATTTGGAGCCATGAATCAAGACGATTTTGGTAGTACCACAATCAACATAAATTTACAAATCGCATGTGAGAATGACAATAACAGACAGAAATAATGATACCCAAATGTTGTTAACCTCATGTGACTGAACAATCATGAAGATGAGGTTACTATTAATGGATATTTTCCCATCAATTTTGTTGTATATGGGACCATTACAATTGTTTTGTCAAGAGGGAAAAAGCCCAAATGCACGGTAGCTAATAATTGATGCACGGTAAAAATTATTTTGGCCCTGATAGTAAAATTTGAAGTAAGTCAATGATGAAAGAAAAGAAATGCAAAAGCAGCATTTTCTTCCAAAAGAATAAACTGAAGCAAAAGAGAACTATATTTTCTTTAAATAAAAAAAAAACTTTGTAATTAATTTCATTTCAGCATGGGAGAAAATATAGATAAGTGGGTTCTTTTCATCATGTTTCCTTTATGTTGCAAAAGTTCTAAGCCCAAAAGAGAGTAGAAGCAGGACATGTGAAAAGAGAACCCAACCAGTTGATCATGTTACTTTTATTTAGATGGAAATGGACTGAAAGCAGAACTGGTCTCTTTAGCCCAGTCACTCTAAACCAACAAGTCCAACACGGTATGTTCTATGAATATATTATTGCACTAGTAAAGACTTCAAACCCTCTCAAAAGCTCTAATAGTGTATGAAATATATAGTTAACTGATCAAATGATTAATTTAATTAACTTGAGATCTATCATAATAGAGAAATAGAAAGGATTCTAACGGAATCTTCATTGTAAAAACTGAGGTTTACTTAATTTTCTTTATTCAAGACCGAAAATATGCTTGATCTTGTATTATGATATATCATTTTTAAATAACTAATCGTTTGTAATTTGCCTAGTTATATTACAATGCCAGCAAGACATTTATTCGTATCTTCACATTATTTTTTCTGAAAATGACATTTCAAAATCTCCAAAACAGACTCAAAATCTTTTTTACCTGGTTTTTGTTAGCTTGGAACTCAGATTTTCTTTAACACGTCATTGAGGAAAAGTATGATAAAATTAATTTCTTCAAGGCCTTTCCTCTTTTTAGCTACTCTACTTGTAAGATTAGATCAAGTTAAAAAATGAAAAGAAAAGATCAAGATGTAATGCCCTACCAATCTGCTGCGGCGAATAATTGAAGTGCAAAATTTGTGGGAATATGAATGAGAAATGAAGAAGTAGAATTCAACTAAGAAATTGATACATAAGCAATTTGCATCGTTACTTTATATAAGACACAACTTTAATCACCACAAACTTGTACTTTCTGTTCCTTAACGTAACAAAAACGTTACAATATCTAGTATATTAGAGCACAACTATGTATCATTAGTGATAATGCATCATCTTCCCTCTTTAGTAAAGAATTACTCCATTTGAATGCATTGAAATGCATTCAAGATGATCATGTTACTCTACTACACAAGAAAAGATATATGTTATTTCTCAAACATGTAACCATTATTCTAGATTTCTATTTCTATATTATGATTTCCTTGGCATAAACTACTTCCGAGCAGAAACTTTGTTGAACTTCCAGTGCAAGTTCCTCCAGGCTGAGTTGACATTCAAGCCCAATCTGCAAAACATAATCATAAGAAAAGACAAGAGTGAGGGAAAAAGAAATTGAATAACCATGAAAGAAATTAAGGGTATCTTGAATAAGTTTTCAATTGATCAACAGATAGAAAAGACTTCATTTCTGTAATAAATGTTCATCATGTCATGGTTTCATTATTGATGCATCATTACTAAAAATAGCTTTAGAGGAAACGTGTGAATGTCTATAAAATTAAGAATCACCAGAACAACATTAAATGCTAAATTGATTAAAGTCAACCCCTTGAGATAGTCGGCTACATGATGTATTAAAGCAATTTTATGTACTCAAAATTCCATAGATATATTATGCTATATAACTAGATGATACAACTTTCCTTAGTGTTTGTTTGAAATTACTATCAAGTTGATTGTGTTAACAAGCAATGGATATGATATCTTGTTACTAAATAAGGAAATGTGGTGCATTGCTAGTTATGCATGTAACTATTTTTATGTAACTAAATTTTCCTATGAACCATCTTCGTGCAGTCATTTTCTTCCTAGCTAGGACTCCTGACATTCGATGATCGATGAAAGTAGCAGAAATATATTGAATCATGTGCATATATACCTTAATGACAAAAGAGTATAGGACAGTATCATCCATGCTACTGATATTCAAATGGAGAATTTCAAAAGAAAATTTCTCCAACACACTGACGATCCTTGCTAGTTGACCAGGGATTCTCTTTGAAACTGTTCTCAAGATGACGTTCGATCCTGATATCTTTGCTTCCACATCGGCCACCGGAGAGTTGCAGCATGTTCCGACTTCCTTAAAACTGTCACGCCCTCCAAGTGAACTTTCTGATTTAGGGCTTAGCTGCTGCAATATTTGTGGCCTTGGACTAGGACCAGGACTAGGGCTTAGGCTCTTCCTTCGCTTTTTGGCTTCTAGGGATTGTAGAACTTGGTGCAACTCCTTTATGAATTCTATTACACCCCCTATAATTGATGCTTGGTCTCCCTTTAACATCACATAGAAAAATATTTAGTTATGTTAGAATATTTCAAACTCGTGATCATAAATCGATACCGTATTTCATAACTTAAATTTCTTAATGAGTTGATAATTTTATATGGAATCAGAACTAACTAGCGATTTAAGTATAATCTTTACTGGCTGTCCATCAAATGCTGTGCTCGCTGTGGGCTTATGAAAATAAACCTCATAGATAAGGTGGTAGTTAGACAAATTGTTGGATTCTAAGTTCATTTACATTACTTTAATGACAAATTTTTCCAAGCTCAAAAACCCTGAGAAAAGATATAAAGAATAGGTTAGTGATAAAAAAAAACAGATACCCGCTTGATGTAGAAACATGGCGTCAAGGAACGTAAAACCTTGAGATGTTCATTCATTTGTCTTCTCCTATTCCTCTCCACAGCTATATGAGACATGATGCTCAAGTTCTTGGCAGCTAAGAAACAAAAACTGATCAGGTTAATTTGTGTACGTGCTTCTTTCTTTGTCCCAAATTGGTACTGGATTCTTTCCCTCTATATATAGTCACAGACTGCCATTCCTATCATAGAATATCTACCTAGTGAATTGAGAAAGAGGGGCCTTGTGGGGTGGGGGTGGGGGCTTGGGGGGGTGGTCGCAAGGGCTAGCGGGATACCTCTACTAGGTCTAGGTTGATGTAATAAATGTTACATGTTGTAGTCTCGTGAGGTTAATTAGTTTTACTACCTTGACATTTCTCTCTCTTGTAGTGTATGTGAATATTTACGTTTCACGTTTATTATCTATGCAACAATTACGTTCCCCTCGTGAGATAAAATAGCAGAGGGAGGGTTACAGATTACTACTTACTGGCTATCATCATCCTTTGTCATGCATATTTCCTGCTCCTTGGCTAAACATCATGCATACCACGCTCCACCCTTCATCTCTTCCTCACCATCGTCTGATTTTTTCAGATAAATGATGTCTTTTTTTTTTTTTTTTATGTTCATTTGGATATTTTAGGGGCCTAGAAGCTGGGAGAGCTCTTTTCTTGGTTGGTTTGATCAGTAGTACTGATTCAAATAGCCGAAAATGAGGGGAATGTGTTGTTTTGCATTTTGTTTTTATTAGCAAACTGAACTACAGCATACTGTGGCTGAAGCAATTGGCTCAGAAATGCTACACAAAAGAACAGTATATTAATAATGATGAGTGGTTGGATAAGAAGTCATTGATACTTTAGATAGTGCGTGCATGCAATACCTTATACTGTATGATTTTCTTTTGGTAAATTGAAAAAAACAAAAAAGAGAAAGGAGTGACTAACATGGTATTACATTCTTGATATGATATGTTATTGCGTACTACAAATCTAAGTATATAATACGGACAAAATATCCGAATGCATGTTTAAAGCAGAAGGTAGCTTTAATTTTTAGTGGAGAGCAGTCTACATGATCAATTATCATCGCTGGTTTTGTATACTTTTTGACTGAATAATTAAACATTGCAGCTTATAAAGAATGTTAAAGTCCTTTTTTCTTTTGGGTAATTAGTTGGTGTTACTATGAAGGAATTCTTGTGTTCCAACCAATTCTAATACTTCCATTGTCAAAAACTGTTTGATTATTTTGAACAAATGCCAACCTTAAGATGGTCTCTGGTTACCAAAAATCAGCCTTCTATCCTATGCTGACCTTTAAAAAGAACCAATAAAAAAGAATAGGTTGCCTAAATGGCTAGGTTCTTGCTAGTAGTTTACAATAGAGCAGGGGCCTCTGATGACCCCTTCAATTGTGCAACATTGTTCACAACATTATCAGAGTGAAAATGAAGAAAATCATTGGATTAATGTGATTTCTTGTCTGTATTCTCCCGGTAAAAACTCAAAAGACTCAGGCCCACCAATAATATTTCGACTGGTGCCCGTCTGTAAGCAAGTCTATGGGCCCTATGGATAATTTTGGCGGCTGAAAGTCTAAAATTCTGTGTAGTGTTACAGTGACTAGTTGTCTTCTGGAGGACCCCAATGGGCAACTGGAATCTTTCCTTTCATGCATTGCCCTCCCAAATATTAAATTTCTACCTTAACCATCTTTTGTGATGCATTGGCGACCGTATTTTCTACAGTTAATAGGTTCCTGAATAAAACGTATCAATGTTAAGGGAATTTTCACCAACTATAAACATTTCATAAGAGTGGCAGATAATTACTCCAAAGACTAATGTCAAGGGCAAAATGCTCTCACATTCTATGTATAAGTTCAGAAACAAATGTAATATCATTTTTAGCTTACGTTAGCCACATAGAGTAACTCTCTTGGCAGATGAAATGTCATAAACAACACATTTAGACTGCAATGAAGCAAAAGATTCAATACATTTCGAAACTTGGTAATCAAAATTTCTGTTAAGCTAAGATCACAAGAAGAATAATGTGCCCAATGAGAACTCCTGCTGTAGTCATTTTATTACATTAATAGGCGATTTCATGCCATTTTGGAACAAATTTAACATGAAGTGGATATTTATTGTGCTTGCTATGGAGATTTTTACACATGTACTCTGATGTGGCTCTCCTCTGCTGGTAATCCCAGTTTATTTGAATACGAACTACCAGGTTGCTTCAACGTCTACACTTCATTTGCAGACTGAGACCCTGTATTTCAAAGAGTCAGTGGCAAATAAAAGATAATCGAGTGAGAGAGAGAAATCATAAGTGATCCAATAGACAAAACTCCACAATAGCATTTATGTACTCTATGAGTGAAGGAAAAATTGGAGAAACTATATTTACACATATAACCATTATATATCAAAATATCGCAATGGTTTGAGCCCAACAGTACACAATAATGCTTTTTCAGGGAAAAACTAACGTGATATAACTCTAGTATGCTGAAAAATAACTTCTGTCAAGCTTACAAAACATGATTTGCCATGCATATACCAGCTTCACTTTTCTAATATCTGAAGAATGTCATATTGAATTTTCACTAACTTGTCTAGTATTTTAAAGCAATATTTCAAGAAGTTATTAAGGACTTGACCAACAAATAATGCACCATATCTCATGCCAATCCTTGCGAGGCAAGGCACCAGCCAAAATACAATATTGTATTGGATTTCATACCTTAAATTTGCAAAAAGTAACATTCTTGGACCTTTCTATTTCTTTAATTTATATGTAATTCAATTTCAGTTTTAATGTAATGATTACCAGTATCATATGTCCCACTCAAGAATGCATTATAAGCACATCTCATAGTGAACACACTACCTCACTCTTCATTATGACCCATTCTTTTTTTTATAGGTTATTGCAAAAATTGTCTTTGTTAGATGGTCTAATGGAATAACACCAACAAAACCAATCATCTCAACATGCTCAAATTCCATTAAAAGATACAGTGTCCATGCACAAGTACATTCCTCATTCGTTACTTCATGTCATAATAACCATAACAAATTTAAATTTATGATAGTGTTTGTACTTTGAAATTGAACCTTTCAAAACTCTAATTAGCACCAAATAATGTTCCTGCATGGCATGAGGGGGACAGGAAATATAACCAGAAAAAGGCATATAATGTACCCAAAAAAGGAGAATATTGAAGTCAGATCAAGTCAATATAATCCCTACCTTTAAGAGTTTTCTCGAAGTCCCGCAGCTGTGACATAAAGCCAGAATTAGGTGACGCCAGCTGGTCTTTTACTTCTCACACGTTCCAAAGCTTGAGATAGGCTCATACCATTCTTTTTCATTAGATACGCAACGACTATAGTAACACTGCAAGGTTATATGCACAAATCTGAGTTTGTTTAACATAATATATTTTTCCTATAGAGAAAAATTACCAAAATTCACTAGTTTGAGATAAAGATGTGATGATCTGAGGTATCATATACAATGGATAAAGCTCATAAGACAAGATGTTAAACCAACTAACAACGAAAAAACTGCAGCACAAATGATAAGGCATTTTCGCATTCTGATTATTTCATCTTCGGTAAACTCAACCTTTCCTGGTTCCTGTCTCTTTTCTTTCAAGAAATCTAACCGATATGCTTTTACAGCTTAATGTCCTCAAAACAAGAGGAAGCTGACAGTTTGGACCAGAGAAACCCAGAAAATAAGGAATTGTAGTGCTTCATTTCTTCTTTATGTGAACCAAAGTTTTCTACAGCAAAATTTCCAGGCATCCAACCCTGGTTGTCACTACTAAACTTATTCCACGTCCACCACCATACTTCACATCTACCCTTATTCCTCAACAAATCTCAGCCTATGAAACAAAAGATCAGAAGTTTATGGCATGCTATTGTCACAACATCATACTACAGAAGACTTCAGAGTGACCAGTCTAACTGAATTCTTTGTCCATCACGTTCCTGACTAGCAAAACTGAGTTGAACCTTGATAGCTGCCACCTTCATATCAGGAAACTACTATCAATAATGAAAGACATTTTTTGTGATTACTGATGTTGGCACTTCTTGAATTTGTCTTTTTATAGGGCAATATAACAGAGACCACCAAAAGGTGCAGAGCTCCATTTGCGATGAATGATCAAGATATACATGTACAAGAGCTTTATTATTTGAATACATAGTATTCAATTATTACCTCCTAGATCTTCCCGCAAAGCAATGAACCAAAACACTGCCTCCTTTACTCTTTGCTTCATCAATGAATTCAAAGCAAGCATCAAAATATTGTGATATATTTATGTCTTCGCTATCTAGTACTGTGTCAATTCATAGATAACAGAAATAGTATCAATCACCGCTTTATGTTTTCAAAGATCAAGAACATTCAAAATTCTAGAGCTTATCTATTTTGGCAATAGAAGCTTAAACAAAGTAAAGATGAGGAGAATAATATTGCAATAAAGGAGAAAGATGACATAAATAGAATGCTATAGCTACACTCATCCAAAAACAAAAATAAATAGCAATATATATATAAATGGCTGATCTAATTTTAGAAAGAAAAGGAATTGCAACAAAAGATAAGGAATTGCAATAAAAGATCATACTATCGACAATCTTGTAGACAAATTCATTTGTATAAGTAGGGGGCACGGAATAGGCGACTGTCAATATATGTGTGATGTTCAAGCTTTTCAGTGCACTCTTATTATGCGCAGCTCCAAGAGAACCCAAGTAGAGTCCCTAAATAAGTAACACAAAACTTGAAGTTATTATTGGATACTCATTAACAAGGATAAAATTACCAGGTCACCACAAAAACTTAACAAACCAATAGAGAACTGCTAAAGAAACTGAGCTCAAGTTACCTCTTCAATTTTGCATGGAGTATTATCCTCTCTGATGCGTTTGGTTGTGTACATTGCTCGCCTTAATGCTGCGACACACTCCTTATAGATTTCCTCAAATCGATCCATTATCAGTAGACTAAAATTTTGATATTTTTGTTCCTTTTTTTTTTTTTTTTTTTTTCCAAAAACTTCCTTGAGCTTTCCAAGTTCTGACAAATTTCTGTAGAAAATTAAATCCTCCAAATCCGAAATCAGTGTTATCTGTTTGCTGCAGGAATATAGGCAACCTACACTGATGGCTCTGCAAGCAAGCAGAACGAACAAATTAGTTGGAGAAGAAACGGACTTAAAACGATTAGTCAATGAAACAGTCACCTAACTATAGAGCTTCATCTGTTCCTCCTAACCTTGAAGGCTCACTTTTAATCTTTCACAATTGATAGTACTCAACAAAAGCATCATATAACCTAATTTTCCTAATGAGTATGTACTTATCTTCCAACAGGGGTACATAATTTTAACCAAATGTGGTCTGCTGCAGCCTTTAAGAATATTGTGAAGTGTAAATCATACAAACAGCAGAATTGAAGGAAAAAGATGGCATCTTTCTTGAACCAACCCTACTGAGAACAAATCAAGATTCCAAATTTGATGCAAATTCAGATTAAAGCGGTCAAAAAACTATCTGGGTCATTCGCACAATCCACAAAAGCTGATCATTTCATATATCTACACCTACATGCTACTAATTCATTGGCACCCAGAAGTGGGGGAAAAAAATAAAAATCCAGTTATTCAACCGAGAAGACGACATATAAACAATCATAGCAATACAATTATTGATAATCTGATAACAGGACTTACCAGTTAGATATGATATAAAAAGATGATTCTTTGAGGGTTGAATTGAATTTACTGTACAACTGAAACTGTAGATACCCTTCTGTACTGTTGGGTTTGTGGAAAGGAAGAATAGGGAAAATTTTTCCAATTTAGTAATTATTAAAAAGTAGTCGTCTACTTGTCGTTTTATGGACGGGTGTCCACTAGTTTTCACTGCGTCAACAACCACTGTGGCACTATTGGCTGCTTTCCAGTTGTTTATTGTCTGCATTCCAGCTGTTTCATTCTTTTTCTCCTGGTCAAACGACGCAAACGCGAACTTTTATGCTTAGGTGGGAGAAAGTAAATGGAGAGGAAAGATAGCAAGTGGAAGGGTTTTTAAACAATTGTTTTGACTTGGGAGTAGGAAAAGAAAAAAGAAAGAAAGGGTTCTTAGCAAGTTTTCTTTGTTTGGAAGCAAAAACGGTAAAGAAAAGAAACGAAAAAAAAAATTCTCCCTTTTCTCTTCCAAAAATTTTCCTCCCAAATTTGGGAGGAAAATTTTCCATTCCATTCTTTTCTTTTCTTACCTCTCATTTTCTCTTCTTTTTCTTTTTCATCTCAACTCCCAAACTAAGCATTAAGTTTACATGCTTTTAATTATTTAACTATTAAAATTATCATGTTGCTCCCTAAACTTCTCAAAATGTATATTTTTCTTTGTTTATTTTAGTCATTAACCCCGAGGCAATCTTTAGCATAGAGTCTAAAATGACTGAGTTTTGCAGCGGCATTAACCAGTAGCTGGTGGTTGCAGTAGCTAGAGGGAGGAGATGAAGTCAAATCTATGTTGCTTTGAATTTCTTGTTAAAGATTCTGTTCAAACAGCAATTAAAACAGATAAAATAGATAAAACTATGTTACTTTAAAATTTTAGGCAGTAATATGATACTCTTAATAGTTAAAGGACAAAAAGTATGTAATTGTAAAAATTGAGGGTCTTTTATGTAGTTTGATCTTTTTCCCCCAATTTTTGTGTTGGTCATTGTACATTTGCTCATTCTTTCTTGGACCCAAAAAGTTGTAGAGATGTGAGGTTTTTACCCCCTATAAATTTAACTCTATTATGGATTTTTTTTTTTTGGTAAATATCATGGATAATCATTGAATAAGTGAAGAATCTATCTTATGCTCATAAAACGCAGATAAGTGCATCAAGTGGAAAGCTTAACAGGATATTGCTTCAAAACACCAATTCTTTATTGGAAAGCGAGAGAATATGCTTTGCAAGTTTGAATCTTGATAAGGGATCAGCAGATCTACAGGCATGATTATCGATATCAATATAGCAGCATATTCAACTGTCCAAAACTACTACTACAATTAAACTACATTTTTTTTCCCAAAAGAGAGTATTTATCATAAACCAAAGGCCTTATGAGTCTGAGTGGGAAAGACAGAAAAGCAAAGAAAATCTACTCAGCAAAAGCTAAGGCCTTATCCAGTTTGCATAGTTTATTCCTTTTTAGGCAGACAGCGGATCACTATTGACCAACTCAGCCAGTCGCGGCGTCCTTCCGCAGCACAATAAAATAGCTACACCAATCAAGATTTAGACCACCTCTTGCTTCCTCTCTAGTTTTTCTTGATGGATCCCATTACTCAGTTGCTCTTTCCCTCCGTTCTGATTTACTGCATTGCTATTTCCATTGCCCAAAAGGGACCCTTTTTGCCAAATTCTGTAATTCTTCCAATTACCAAAGATATTACAACACTTCAATATGTTACACAAATCTACATTGGCGATCAACCACTAGCTCCAACCAAGCTTGTGATAGATATTGCTGGTTCTTTGTCTTGGATTGATTCTGCCTATACTTCTCTTTCTTCATCTCGCCAACCCATTACTGGTTGCTCATTGCAGTGCTCAATGGCAAAGACTAATAGTTGCACCGGTGGTAACAAGACTTGCACTCTTCAGCCAGAAAATCCCGTCACAAGAACGGCTACAAGAGGAGAGTTAAATCAAGATAGCATAGTTGTGGAAGTAATTGATGGGATCAAGACAGGTTCTTTAGCCTCAGTTCCTCACTTCTTGTTTTCATCTGCACCAGAATTATTACTGAAAGGCTTAGGTAATGGTGTCAAAGGTGTCTTAGGCCTTGGAAACACTAGAATTTCACTACCATCACAAGTTGCTAACACATTTGGCTTCCAAAGGAAATTTTCGTTGTGTTTATCCTCATCTAACGGTGTCCTATACTCGGGCGAAAATCCTTTTATGTCCCTCCCTTATGGTAAAATAGCAAAGTCACTAATGTACACACCCCTTGTTTATAAAGAAGGTAGCAACTTACAAGGCTACTACATTACGGTGAAATCGCTAAAAATCAGTGGCAAGAAGATGTTGATCAACGAGTCTTTGTTATATGTAAATCAAGAAGGTATGGGAGGAACGAAAATCAGTACAACAGTTCCCTATACCACTATGGAAAGCTCACTTTACCACACATTCATTGAGGCCTATATGAAAGCTTCCACTGCTATGAACATGACCATGGTGTCCCCTGTGACACCATTTGGGGTCTGCTTCAGTTCAGAAGGGGTGGAGCCTAAAGGGCTTGGACCAGAGGTGCCTATAATTGATCTTATGTTGCAAAGTGAGATGGTTAAGTGGAGAATTTTTGGGAGGAATTCAATGGTGCAAGTAAGTGATAAAGTTATGTGCTTGGGATTCTTGGATGGAGGATTGAGTTCTAAGGCTTCCATTGTAATTGGTGGTTATCAATTGGAGGATAATCTTTTGGAGTTTAATCTTGAGAGTTCAATGCTTGGATATTCTTCAACCTTGTTGATGAGACAAACAACTTGCTCTAACTTGAGACTTGAGACTAAAACACATGCCAAGGGAGATATATTATGATTTTTAGTTGAGTTTAAAAAGGTCTGGTTATTAACTTATAAGCTAGACGGTCCTGTACAGTTTTAGGCCAGCTGAGTGGAAGTAGTAGTTTTAGATGAAAGAATATAATTCCCCAGTTGTGAGAGCTTTTTGAAATTACTTGTTTTGTGAAGCATTATATGTACTTCACTTTCTTTGATGTATCATGATTAATTAATCACTCAGCTTCAACCACTTGTACTTGAGTCCTGTTCTTCAATTTTCTGATTCTTAGTGCATTGCGTCTCATATGAACATTATGGGCAAATATGAATGTTAAAAAGAGCAGTAGTCAAAGGATGGCAAAATCTTTTATATTGAGCTCCAGCCCAAGTCTCAGAGGACCTTTATTCATGATCTCCTTTGAGATTGGAACTTGGGAATTCAAATTCCCCTGATTCTCTCAGATTATAAAATCCATTAACTGAATCTTCACAGATTAAGTAGAATTTGCCCTGAGTACTAAGTCTGAATGTTAACTTACAGTTCTTGACATGAATGGTAAGCGTCTAAATGGACTAATACAATGGATGTCAACTACCCATTTTCCAAAAGCTAGTACTAGGCTCCAAAAACCAAACGGTAGCTGCTTACTCCATATTCCAGCACGCAGGTTTCAGAGCCTGATAACATGAGCTGCTATGAATTACAAGTTAATAAAATGAAATACATCTATTATAAGAGCTTGTCACGTCCCGTGCCCGGACATAACACTGCCGTGACCAAATTAAACTGAGTCACAATACTCATAAAGTCAAAGCATCTAACATAAACATCCCAAATATTACACATATAAAGTCATTAACAATTTCTCAAGTTGAATAATCTATTCTCTCTTTAAAAGTATGGTTAGTCTTAGTAGGTTTAGAGTCTTTGCACTTTGTGTGTTAGTTTTTAAATATGCCTAAATTGTCCTTCTAAAATGTCTTTTTGTGCCTTAATGAAATGGATTGTGTTGTAATTGAGTGCTAAATGAAATTTTTGTACTATAATGAAATTGATTATATTGTAATTGAGTACTGTAATGAAATTGATTGTATTTTAATTGAGGTGGAGTTACAAAATCCTTTAATTTACATTACTCTGGTATAAGAGGGAGAAGGGAGTATTGGAAGTAAAAGAGTTGTGGTAGGGGGATTTGTTTGATTGAAATTACATTGGTATTTTTCATATTCATAGCTATATAACTAAATAAATAGCTATTTTAGAACCCACGACTGAATATATATTAAATATTCTAATAGAGGGAGATGTTTTAACTTTGGATTTGCGAAGAAAATGATGGATGACTTCAAGAATTAGAAGAGCTTGCAAAAACGGTATGATTGAGTGCTATTGATTATGTTATAATTGAGGAGGAGTTATAAAATCCTTTAATTTACATTATGTTTGTAATTAATTTACAAAATCCTTCAATTCCTCATATAATGCCATTTAAGTACCCTTTCACTTCACCATCTAATATATCAATCTCTTACTAACACTAACTACAAAAATTGCTTATGCTTTATTTCAATTGCCATGAATAAGTTTGAAAGGTATTTACAATGGTGGAGGAAAAGAAGAAGAGAAAAAGATTAGTACACCCCCTCAATTCATATGCGTTTTGCCAAAACGTGTCTATTTTCTCTTGCTTTATTAATTTTTTTTTCAGTTTATCTATGAGTTACTCCTAATTTCTTATTTGAGAGAATTTTCCGAATGTGGATGTATATGTGTTTTTTAATTGGCTTCAAATTATGATGCTACACTCAACAATAGACATAGGACAAAAATAGAGGCACCCATAATCAAAGCTTGACAAAAAATCCAAGTTATATTTCGGATATTGATATGATTGTACACCTTGATATATAAAGAAAGATGTATAAAAAATCGCATGTTATTCTACCTACGTGTATGTAATTTTAATTACCTTGGGTTTGAAGTTGTCCATTTTTTGAAATTATGATTTGAATAGGAAAAGAGATGGGCGATTTTATAATTGGTGTTGTATTTTTGTATTTTTATTTATTAATGCTATTTTTGTATTTTTATTTATTAGTGCTATGTATATTTTAAATTTTTACTTGAATTTTAGTATTTAAAAAGATTTTAGTATCAATGTTTGTATCATTGTGCTAGCTATGCATTTTCTACAGATCTTTAAAGAAATAGGTCAAACATTTTGATATAATGACCTAAAATTATATTTTTCAACAATAAGTATTACCAGAAAAAGAATCACTTTACTATTGTAGTTATAGTAAAAAATTTTCAAAAAATTCAATATATAAAAGGTGTTACATATAGTTCAAACATTTTGATATTATGACTTGAAATTATGTTTTTCAACAACAATTATTACAAGAAAAAGAAAGCATATAATCACTTCGCTATTGTATGTATAATAAAAATATTTCAAAAAATTTAATATGTAAAAGATGTTACATTTTGCAAAAACATCACGTGCAAAGCACGTGAGTTATTACTAGTAATATTAAGTACAAATACATTGTCATCCACTACCATAGTATTTAATACTTCAGATACACAATTCTAAATGCCTATCACAACCACTAGAGTCTTAACCTTACTTCACACAGTACAAAACATAGTCTAAATAACATAAATTACATAACTACAACACCCCACTAGTATACTATTATCTAATCATCTTGAATAATCTAAATGCTAGTACACCCCTTTGTCTGCCAATCACCTGTCACTGCATATCAAAATAATGGGATGAGTGACAAAATCACTCAGTAAGCAGCAAAGGTATCACCTTACGGCTTGAGAGTGTCGCACATATATTTATTTTCAAAACACATATTTGATAATTCACATAAATACCATATAGACTAGACAAATTCATGTTCACTTTCAAATCACATTTAAGCATCAAAACTGAACAATGCACTCAAACAAAACATTAATGCATTCGTGCAAAGTATCATTGGATTCAAACAAAGCTCTAGATATCCAATCATTTACTGTAACCCGGTTGTCCGGTCATACTGACTTTTACCCGATCAGTTCGGTCTTACTGACTTTAACCCGATTAGCTCGGTCATACTGACTTTCACCTGGCCAGTTCGGTCCTACTGACTATCACCCGGTCAGTTCGATCCAAACATATAACATCATGCATATATTCACTTTATTGTTCAAATAATTCATTTATATCTTATACTACCAAATCATAGCAACATTGAGAATATAATAACAATCAAGCTATTTATTATAGCAATTATAGTTTTAAAACAATCGAACTTTGACAATATCATTTTTAAAAAATCTAAGGGATACAAGTCTCACTTACCTCGATTCGAGTGAACTCAAAATTCTGCGAAGGGTTGATCACGTTCTCCGCCTAAAACACACAATTAAACATTTGATTATACACTAACTCTACCAAGAAATCAAAATTGAAGCCTACATCTAACTTAAACGCAAAACGAAAGACAAGAGAGAAAAACTGTTGTGATTCGAGGCGTCAGCCGCGCAGGCTCACCAACAGTACCCATCCGCTGGTGTCATCTGCGACGCGGGTGACGCCACGTGGATGGCTCCAGAGGATCACCCCCAACGAGTCGTAGCCTCATTCGTGGCACGGATGACATTGCGCATGAGCCCAAGCAACGCGATCTGTAACTCTGCATCACTTCAAAATCAGATCCACTCACTCCAACTTCACCCAACACCATCCAAGCACCAAATCAACTCCAAAATGGCATAATAAAGCAGTAGCAAAGCATCTCAAGCTCAAAACACTCATTTACCCAAAACACAAATAACAAATCACATAATCCCTCAAAGTTCTTCACCCACATTCATCATGGAACCCAGCCCATACATATACACTACCCATTCAAAGCACAAGACTCATAATACATAAACAACTCTAAAATCTTCATTAATCACTTACTAATCGCACTACACATTATTATGGATAAAACCCAAAGGATAGAATAAGATTTGGGAAAAATACCTTGAGTAAAAGCTTTAAGACTTCCTCTACTTGTTCCTTTTTTGAGAATGAAGCTCCTCAATTCCTTCTTCAAAAGCAAATGGGGAGAAGTTTAGAGAGAGAGAGAGAGAGCAAGAGAGAGCGTTCAAGAGCAATAAGAAGAAATGAAAGAAGAAAGAAAGAAAGTCTATCCATTTGGGATAAAAAAAATAACTTATCAAAATTGCTATCGTCCCTCTTGGTTTTCAGTTTACATCTTCACCTCAATTTATCCCAAAATTACAAGAATACCCTATAGGTCCTTGGTATTACAGAGCTGACCTAGAAGAGCGGCATCTCTGGCATTGGAACTTCCAAAGCTTATGGGAGTCTAAAAACAAGGTCCTTTTTTCCATGCTAAGATTAAGAAATTATTAAATAGTCAAAATTTTATAATTCCGAAGTTCTCTTTAATGTGATTCCCCATCTATCCTCGACCTTTGAAGCACCCAGAGGATCAGTTTCCACATGGCAATTTGCATCTTCATTGTTCATTATTTTATCTCCAACACCATAATGTGTAAACGAATTGGCAGAGAAGAACTACTTATAAATAGTAAAGCAATCATACAACTCATAGATATCTTGAATTATTCTTCATTTCGTCTCATATCCTAGAAGTATTGCAAAGACAATGAGTTATTGGGTTACTCCTCTTCTATCAGTTCTCCTTCTAATCTTTGCCTCTATAGCTGAAACATCTTTTAGGCCTCATTCTCTGCTGCTTCCAGTTATCAAAGATCCCTTTACTAACCAATACATCACTCAGATCAACCAAAGGACTCCATTTGTTCCCGTAAAACTAACAGTAGATCTTGGTGGCCAATCCTTATGGGTTGATTGCGACAAAGACTATATCAGCTCAACATATAAGCCTGTCCATTGTCATTCATCTCTCTGCTCACTTGTCAAAACTCCTGTTGGATGTGGTGAATGCTATAATGGTCCAAAACCAGGCTGCAACAACAACACATGTAGTATCTTTCCTGAAAATACCATAACTCGTATTAGCACCGTTGGTGAGCTTGCAAAAGACGTCATATCACTTCATTCTACTGATGGATCAAATCTTGGACCTGTTGTTTCAGTTCCAAGATTTGTCTTCACTTGTGGTGCCACATTTTTGCTAGAGAGTTTAGCTAATGGAGTTAAAGGAATGGCAGGACTGGGGAGAAGCCCTATTGCACTTCCTTCTCAATTAGCTCATGCTTTCAGATTTCCTAGAAAGTTCGCTATTTGCTTAAGCTCTTCCACGAATTCCAACGGTGTCATATTTTTTGGTGATGGACCTTATATCGTGCTGCCAAATATAGACATTTCTCAGTCCCTCACTTATACCCCTCTTATCAACAATCCCAGTGGTGTCACGGGGACAATTGTTGCAGGACAAAATCCTTCTTTTGAGTACTATATTGGAGTAAAATCAATCAAAATCAACAACAAAGTTGTGCCCATAAACACAACACTTCTGAGTTTGACCAAAAGTGGCTCTGGAGGCACAAAAATCAGCACTGTAGTCCCATATACAGTTATGGAGAGGTCAATTTACTATGCTGTTAGCAATGCTTTTATTAGTTCACTCGCAAAAGTCCCTAGAGTGAAAGCTGTGCCACCATTTAAAGCATGCTACAGCTCAAAAAGCCTTGGTTCTACACGTGTTGGTCCTGGTGTTCCATCGATTGAATTTGTTTTGCAAAGCAAGAAGATTGTTTCTTGGACAATTTTTGGGGCAAATTCAATGGTGTCAGTTAAAAAGGATGTTTTGTGTCTAGGATTTGTGGATGGAGGAGTGGATCCTGGGGCTTCTATTGTCATTGGAGGATATCAGCTTGAGAATGCCCTTTTACAATTTGACCTTGCTAGATCCCGACTGGGATTTGTTTCCACAATCTTGGGCCGCCAAACTACTTGTGCCAACTTCAACTTTACCACTAAGGCTTGATATGTTTGGATTTAGAATCTCTTTAACAGTTTACTCGGGCGATGTTAGTTGCTAGTTGCTGCTACTAAATATTTGGGACATGAATTTACTAACTCATATTGGCACTACTTCGATTGATGGTTCTACTACAGTTACTTTTATAAATTTATCTCATTAGTTCTTTGGCATTAAGCATAATATCTACTGGGAAGTGGACATGGAATGTTGAAAGTTTCAACTTCTGATGTGTCCCTACAATTCTAAAATCTGAAATCAAATATGCAGATTTGGACCAACTAGCATAGTTTGATTATTTTTGACAATGTACAAAATCGCTCTGCTGTCATACACTACATTTATTTCCTCTAATAGTTGACAATTTATAGTTTGACCGTTGAATTTCCTACCAAGTCCACCATCCCATTTATATGAAGGGTAACAGATCTTCAACTTGAGCATCCAAATTGCTCAACCTTCATCTTCCATGGCTTCCAATCAATGCAAGGTCATTTACGTTTTTCTCTACGTTATTCCCTTCTTGCTTTCTCTCTCGAAGGCTCAAACTTCATTTAGTCCCAGGGCACTAGTACTCCCTGTAATCAAAGACTCATCAACCTCTCAATACATTACTCAAATCAGCCAAAGAACTCCTCTTGTTCCCGTGAAACTAAGCATTCATCTTGGTGGCCAGACCTTATGGGTAGATTGTGAGCAAGGCTTCACTAGCTCAACTTATCGGTCAGCAATTTGTGGTTCACCTCAATGCACAATTGCCAAGCCTAACACTTGTTATAACTGCACTTCCACCCCTCCCCCAAGGCCAGGATGCAACAAGAATGCATGTTTAAATACACCTGAAAATCCTTTCATCAATACTTTATATGATGGTGGTGAAATTGCTGAGGATGTGGTATCAATCCAATCCACTGATGGATTCAATCCAGGACAATTCGTTACAATGCCACAGTTCATTTTCACCTGTGTTCCAACATTTCTTACCGAAGGTCTTGCTAATGGAGTTAAAGGCACAGCTGGTTTGGGAAGGAATGATATAGCACTCCCTTCTCAATTTGCCCAAGCTTTCGGCTTTGCAAGAAAATTTGCAATATGTTTGAGTTCTTCCACAAGTTCTAGAGGTGTAATATTTTTTGGTGATGGCCCTTACGTATTGTTTCCTAATATTGATGTCTCCAAGTCTCTTACCTATACTCCGCTGTTTACAAATCCATTTGGAACTGGATATGTCCCCTTCTTAAATGAGCCTTCATCCGAGTACTTCATTGGTGTAAAAGCTATCAAGATCAATGGTAAAGCAGTGTCCGTCAACAGAAAATTGTTATCCATTGATAAGAGAGGCAACGGTGGTACCAAAATCAGCACTGGCAGGGCTTATACAGTTGTGGAGACTTCAATATACAATGCAGTTTCTAAGGCTTTTGCTGAGGAGCTTTCAAATGTTACCAGGGCGCCCTCAGTGGCACCTTTTGGAACATGTTTCAGCTCTGAAAGCATCGGTAGCACACGTGTTGGACCAGCTGTCCCTCCCATTGATCTTGTCTTACAAAGCAAAAATGTGTTTTGGAGGATCTTTGGTGCAAACTCAATGGTGCAGGTTAACAAAGATGTTATATGTCTAGGCTTTGTTGATGGAGGTGCTAGTCCTACAACCTCAATTGTCATTGGAGGGTATCAGATTCAGGACAATCTACTGCAGTTCGATATTGCCAATTCAAGGCTGGGATTTAGTTCATCGCTCCTGTTTCGCCAAACAACGTGTGCCAACTTCAACTTCACCTCCCGAGCTTAAAAGAACTTCAATTTATTTTTCACTTTATAGGCACAAACAACTTGTCTGTTTCTTTTCACCTTTTACCTTTGTTTGTTGGATTCTGTAGACTAATGCTCAATGCAAAAAGCTTATCCTTAATAAACATGGCAGTAATTATTATTTGTTTTTTTCCTGATGTCAACTGATTTTTCAATCATTAGAGAAAAAGAAACTAAATGAAGTTCTTTTTCATTCAACTTCGGAGACGTGTGAAGATTGAGCCTCGCGATATCAAGGCGGTGAGTGTGGCCTGTCAACTTGCGGACTGATGTCAAATTCGAAATTCCATCTTAGTTGCCTATGATCTGTCTAAGTCAATGATATTGCTTCTTAGCATTGGTCAGACGGTATAATAATTTGAAAAATCGAAGTCAAGCCTTATCATTTAATCATAGCATAGCTCAAATCACAATGATCAATCTATTAGGCACCGAAGGTAGGAGAAGCGCACATAGCCAATTATGCATTTTTCTAAACTCTTTCTTCTTCTTCTGTCCATCGCATCTTATGAAGTCTCAGCAGCTCAACCTCAAAAAACTCTGGTTGCACCCATCACTAAAGACACCAACACTTCCCTTTACACCATCCCACTGAACCACCATGAGAATTATGTCATTGACTTAACTGCTCCTTTCCTGTGGTATACCTGCCCAGTGCAACGTCCTCGTGTGATTTGCAGATCACCTCAATGTTTGCAAGCCCAGTCTAACCCACACCTCTCGTGTATTCCGGGATCTAGACGACAATACCCCCAAGTACCATGCACTTGTCTGGTTAAACCCGTAAATCCCATCACCAAATCATGTGCCTTAGCCCCGTTGACATACAGAAATTTCACTATCTTCTCTATAAATGGCAGCAATCCTATTGGCAAAATAACATTCCGTAACACTTATGTTTCTTGTGCACCTGAGTCCCTCTTACAGTCCTTGCCTAAAGGAGTAATTGGTATGGCAGGCCTTTCTAGGTCTCCTTTATCTCTAGTGCCTCAGTTAACTTCTCCATTTCTTGGACTAAGTAAGAAATTTGCAATTTGTTTGCCTGACACGGATGCAGTCCCTGGCCTAGTATTCTTTGGGGATGGTCCATATAATCTGATGCCCCCAACAAATTTTGATGTAGCAGGCATTCTCACTTACACTCCACTGCTAAAGATTCCAAAATCACCAGATTATTACATAGATATCCAGGCCATTTCAATTAACGGAAAGGCAATTCCTGTTCCAAGAAAGTTGCTAGCAGTTGACAAATTAGGCCATAGTGGGGTGAAGCTTAGCACAGTTGTCCCATACACTACACTTAGAGCTAACATTTACAGGTCCTTCTTCAATAGCTTCATACAGTCCACCCAGGGCCTTCCTCGAGTAACTTCAAAGAACCCATTTAGTCTGTGTTACAACTCTACTGCAATCGGATTTAGTCGTGTTGGTTTGCATGTGCCTCTGATTGACTTGGAGTCAGCCAATGGAAAGAACTGGACAATATTTGGTGCAAACTCTATGAAACTAGTTAGTGAAGATCTAGCCTGCCTAGCATTTGTTAATGGTGGGAAGACAGCTGAAGAGGCAGTTGTCATTGGATCATTCCAGATGGAGAATAACTTCTTGTTGTTTGATCTTGCAAAGTCGAGGCTGGGCTTCAGTTCTTCTTTATTCTTTATTAGGACCACATGCAGTAGCTTCAACTTTACAAGTATACCTCGCCCTCAGATTGTCTTCTGAATATCAAGGAAGATATAAAGTGGTCAAGGATCAAATGCAACGAGATTAATTCTGTGTAGGAGAAATCAAAGGCAGTACAGTTTCCTCCATGTTGAATTATCATTCAGTGCATCGGTGGTGCATCATTTTGCGATTAGGATTCATCTGATTATGCATTAATGTTAACAGTCCTAAGTATTTAAATAAAAATTCAAGGTTTGATTTTGTCAGTTTCTATCTGTACTCATGCAGATTTCTGGCATAACACTGCTGTTAATTCTTTAATAAATTTTCATCTTAAACTGATTAGGCTCAACTGTCTGACTGTTTTACCGTAGGATTTGAACATTTAAACTTTGGGGCTTTCAAATTAGCTTTGTGACTAGATCTATAATCGTCACTACTTAAGTGTATAGTTTGCAAGATTAACCAAATCTAAGCATGTGAAATGATAAGCAAATCCACTTCATCAGGTTCTCAAATATGGCAAATATATAGAGTATCATACATTTGGAAAATGATTCTACCAATCCAGAAATTTGAGTAAACCTAACAGGAATGTTGTTCTCAAGAATCGGAAATTTTGACATAATGACTGCAAAATTCAATGGCTTTCAACAGAGTTCCCTCAAATAACCTATTTGCACCCTGTTTAGACCTGTGTGTCTGGTAAAGCACACTGAATTTGAGAGTGTGCTTCATAAGCTGGACAGATGATTAAACGAAACAAACAGCAAAAGATTGTTGAAAACCTATATTGCAGCATGGCTGGTAATTTTTGGCGGCCTGTATGCGAACTTTTGTACTGTTATATGGTGCAAGACACATAAACGATAAATGCTGGCTCGTTTAGCCATACTGGTTCTTGTGCTACACCTAGAATTTCTGCATTTGGATGAGTTTCCTTGATCGTACTTTTGCTTCCAGTTTTATATTTCAACAAAGGAAAGGTATACCTGATTTTATTGTTTAACAAACTGAGCCCAACAATTTTAATTCCTTCTTAATTTGTTGTTTAGTTAGACGTGCATTAAGGTTACTAGAAGCTGGAAACAATGACAGAAATGGATTGGTTGAGAAATGAGGATCTTTTGGTTTGCTGTCAAATGGGCTAACATATTATGCAGCAAAGGTTGTATGACAACAGAGAAAATGCATACTCGTTACACACTATATAGGTTGTCCTTTACCGTTGCCTGTAAAAGTTAACGCCAACCATAATCTAGTAAATGATATGGAATTTGGCCAAAATTCACAACTGTTAGAAAGAAAATAGCTGACATTTCATTTATTCGGATATCACTCAAGAAGCATGAATTATTTATCTTTGTCATGCAGGAGGAACACAAAGATTGTGTTGAAGGATACCATGGCCCTTTGCGTGCCTGTATGCAATTAAGAACTCAGGAATGTGAACAACAAATAAATTTCCAACAACACAACCATCAAGCAGAAAATACATATATATACTTGAGGAACATATAAAAGGAAGAAACTAAAAATCCGTCATAATCTCTTCTCTTTTACATAGATTCCCTCAATAGAGATCCTGAGGTGTTACAAAGACTTGATACATAGCTTTCCATTTTACCTGCATACGGAGGTTGATCATGAAATCTTTACTTGATGAGAATCCACCACCCATTGATGTTTCAATTGAAGCACCAGCCAGCTACCAATCAAAGAATGATCCACCACCTCTTGACGTTTCAATTGGAGCACGAGCCAGCTACCAATCCAAGAATGATCAAGAGATGGGACCTAATGCAACATCAAGCAGTGAAGATCTTTTTATAGAAAAGGAGTCCTTCCATATCTCTCCACGTATGAGTCTTATTCGGAAGGTAAGAAATTACATGAATTGTTTATTACGCGTTACTGGAAAGAAATCATTGTACATATGGCAATGCTAAATGATAAAATTCAGTAAGTGCTGCTTGGAAGTCAATTTTATTTGATCCAAATTGCAGGTTTTGGCTGAAGCAATAGGGACTTTCATATTGGTTTTTTGCATATGTGCAATCATTGCAAGCATGGAATTAACTGGTGGTGATATAGGACTCATGGGATATGCAGCAACAGCATCCTTAACTGTGATCGTTTTAGTTTATGCACTTGGTGCCGTCTCTGGAGCTCATGTTAATCCTGCAATTACAATTGCTTTTGCAGCTGTTGGTCCATTTCCTTGGTCCACAGTACTCACTAAATCCAACTATGATTCATAAGTTGATTGTTACTAATTTAGTTTGTTTAGTAACTGATGCATATATTCTCTCAATTGTCTGTCAAGGTTCCGTTTTATCTATTAGCACAGTTGGGAGGATCTATATTGGCAACATATGCCGGACAGTTAATCTATGGCCTTGAACCAGATGCTATGTTGACAAAACCTCTCCATGGAATCACTGCAGCCTTTTCCGTGGAGTTTATCGCAACATCAATGCTTGTATTCTTAGCTGCAGCTTTGTCAAATCAGCCTGAGTCTGTAAGATACTAATCACTTCATTCCAGTAGCACGTTATCCACTATCTCTTCAGTGGCAATAGGCAATTAATATGGGGGTGTTGCTTGTACATATATATGGCCTAAATTTTGAACAAGATCAATAAGATAGATCACTCTAACACTGAATAGTGGAATTGTACAGGTACAAGAGTTGTCTGGATTTGTTGTTGGGATAGCTATTGGACTTGGAGTGCTAATTACAGGGTATATCAATCTGTATTGAATGCAACCATTTTATTCCTTTTTCTTTTGGGATAGAAATATCTATCCATAGATGTAACATACTACAATAGTTTCTTATTCGTAACTGTTTTAATAGTTTCTTGTGTCTATTTTGTAGGCCTATTTCAGGAGGTTCAATGAATCCAGCAAGATCATTAGGACCAGCAATTGTTGCAGGGGACTTGACTTTCTCATGGGTCTATCTTACTGCCCCAAATATAGGAGCAATTTTTGGTGGTATCTTGTACCGTTTTCTTCGTCTTCAAGGCTGGTCTTGCCATCCTACTCCATCCTCAAAAAATTGAAATGCCCCTCTACTTATATAAGCCCTTGCAAAGGCCTGGAAGTGCACAAGATAATCATTTGAAAATGCATAAAACTTCGGTTTTTACAGTGGATTACAATGATGTTTATAAACTCAAGCTAAAAATTGGATGATGTTCTAGATTGACTTCTTGGAAAACGCATGAAACTGGTTTTATTTTATTTTGATTTCTTTGTTGTCTTTCGACTACATCAAATGAGGCAGATTCCTCAATGACACAGTGTTAATATGTGACCAAGTTTTTTGGTCATGGGTACTCTTAAGCCCAAATTCTTATCATACCCATTCTCTTGTGCCAAAGCTAAAATGGGCATAAAGAATTATATAAGCATACCTCTAAATAGTTGGATAATTAACTTACTTAACTTAAGAAACACTTCACTCAAAAAATTTATGATTCTTTGACCTTTTTATCGTGATAAGGTCATGGCATTTTCTAAAGAGGCAATCCCACCAGAAGAAAAGCAGAGGGGTGGGGGGAAAAAATAACTACTCTAGTCTATGGTAACTTTCACTAAAGAAATTGACAAGTTTGATTATGACAAGTTCAATACAAGTAATTAAAATCCAATAGTGTATAGATAACCTGTCACCTTCCATACATACTGAGAGTTGAGAAGACATTAATTAAGGAGTAAATTATGTAAAAAGAGATTGGTACATCAGAATGAGTCATTCCTTGTGGTGCTTAGTGAATTGAATCCTCTTAAGTAAAGGAAAAGGGGGGAAAATATAATAACAAATAAGATCTTTAATAATAAAATGAAGTTTAAGATTAGAAAATTTTAAACTTCTAACTCAAATTAAGATAATTGAGTTTCAAATTTTTCATTTTGACTTGTAGTGAATTCTTATCCTTTTCTTTAAAAAGCAAAGAAAAAATAAATGATTTTTGTGACATTATTGATATTTTTGTTATTGGAAAAGAACCTGAAGTTTAGTTTTTTACATACTCCCAGTCAATATCAAAGTTCCCCAAATGGAAAGACAACTGCCTGAAACAGGAACCCTTCAAGAACAAAAGGCCAATGAGGTTGAAGAAATCTAAAGACCTCTTCTTTGCAATAGTTGCTTTCATTCTGGAATGCTCCCATGGTCAAGGGAGAAAAGAAAAAATATGTGGTCATCATTTACTATAGAATTAATTAAAGAATCTATGTGCATAAAAAAAAGTTGTTTAATACTAATTATAATAATCATGTTTGTGGTAAGCCTAATCACCTCTCTTATATTTATTTATTGTGTGATCAAATCAATTTCACAATCTAATCAATAATAATCCTGGTTATGCTTGTGCTAAGCCTAAGCCCCCCTTTTATATTTCTTGTGGAATCAATCAATTTCACAATATATTCATATAAATCTAGTGACTTTCACTTTTAAGTTTTCAATTGATTTCATCCATTGAGATTCTTGAATCTTTTAGAAATCTGATGGACCCATTTAGGGACAAGTTTTCCCCAAAAAGCCAATTCAGAATTGGTCCACAATCATAATTATCACTATTGATAGGGATGGTTCATTATAATAGCCCATTCATTCATGAGTCACTACTCACTACATGGCTAAGAATTCCTGTTGGAAAATCATTAGTTCATGGTCTCCATTTCTGTTTTTATTTTTTTTCTTTTTGTCATATTGTGTATTAGTGTCCAGGGTTAAAATAGTGAATTAAGATTCACCAAATGGCTCATTTTGTCTTTTTAGTTATTTCTAGATTTCTCTATCTGGTTGTCATTTGAGAGAATGGTAGTTTTTATGGCCCATTTTATTCTCTTTGTCATCTCTACATTTTTCTTTCCACACATGTCAATTGAAAGAATGGTAGTTTTTCTTTTTCTTTCATTTTTGAGTACCAAGAGAATGGTGGATGCTACTTTTGTCACTTGCAATCTTTTGAATAGCATTATGAGCTTTTTCATGGATAAATGAGAAAAATATCAGACTAAATCAAAGAATCTTGTTTTGTGCAAAATTAATTTTTTTATTTGCTCAAATTTTCAATTAATACTTACAAAAATAAGTTTATTTTTTCATCTTTAGCATTTTTTTTTCTTTTGGATTGAACAGGTGCATAGGAGACCCTTAGATGTCCTAGCACGGAATGTAAAAAATAGAGAATTTTTTACTCAAATTACAATGGAAAGGGGAAGAGCGAATATATGTCTAAACGTAGGGATATGTTATATCTAAATCTTAATGAGAATATATGCCTTAATCGAATTTAATAATGACATATTATTCATATGGTGGACCTTATATAGTGGGATAAAGGTTTAGATGTTGTTATTGTAATAACTTTTCTCGGTTAAAAAGAAGGAAATATAATCAATATGGTGGAAGTCATACCATTCTTCTTCTTCTTCTTCTTCTTCTTCTTCTTTTTTAACTTAGTCATACCATTCTTTGATGCCCATTTTCTTGTCATATCACACATGTGTAAAAGGAAAAGTGGCAATATAATTTGGTTGGACAATTCTCTACGGAAACGATTTATAAATCTCAACTACACAAATTTTTAAAGCAAAAAAAAAAAATTATGTGATTAAAAATATGAATAAAGATAATAAAGTCAAATTAGTGGGTTAGAATTTTAAACAAAATATATAATTATGCAAAATAGATGGTATGACTTCATAAAAGAATCTTTGGCTTTTTCAAACGAATCTATCAGAAATGTCCCATACTTTAATTCTAGATATTCTTCGGGTTAATTTAGTCATTTTCACATAGAAAATAAAATAATAAGAAAAAGAAAAGGTGCAAACAGTTAATTAATGTTTCAAAACCTTGTGCTTGTGGATTACTATGGGCGTCGCAATCATCAACTTGTAATATTTTTATTTTTTGTACTATTACTATATTATAGTTATTCTATGACAATAATTGTAAAATTTAACCACTTTAGTAAATGGTAAATTTTTTTTTGAAAAGCAGTAAATGGTAAATTATTTTATTATTAACTAATCAAATTAATTACTTAGTCCGTAGCTTAAGGTTTGATTTCCACATCTTTGTCACTTGATAAGACGCTCTCCATTATAAATCATTCTTTAACACTGCAAAAGAAGAAAGCGATGTGAAAACTTGAGAGGACAAATCGAAAACTTAGCTTGTTTAATTTTACAAATTTTATGTTTTTTTTTTTTGTGTTAGGCATATAAATTAAAAGAAGATTTTTCTTATTTCACAAGACACGTTTATGATTGGACATATATAAAATTTCCTAAATGTAAATAAAGTAAAAATAAATAAATAAAGAAGTTCGATAAAACTTTTCTTAAGCTAATGTTCCTCTTCAATTAAATATTTTTATCACTTTTTTTTTATATTAAGATGTCAGACATAATATTAAATATAAACTCATATACAATGAACAATACCAATAAATTTGTTACCTTACAAGGGATTTTTACTGCAAATCCATAACCCTAGTTTGTGTTTTTTACCAAGGTTTCATTAACCAAATTACTACCGAATATAGATTTCTAACTGTTTATTAATTGATTTTTTTTAATTCCCATAATATAAGCATTTATTAATATGTAATTATAGATTTCTCCATGTTCGGTGGTATCTTTTTGAAAAAAAAAAATACACGAATTTTTTGGCTTTGGTACTTGGTCTGACTAGGATGACCACTAAAATAAATTATTTCGTAGTTTTTTCCAACTTCTACAATCTGTTCCTTTCCCCCCTAGGCAGGGAGACAGAATATTTAATATTCAATGTCACTAATCAGTAATTGTTTATATGAATTGACATAAATAATATACATTATATAGTACTAATAAAACTTGGTTGTAATTAGAAAATTATATTTTTGATGCTATCTTACAAACAGCCCCATGGAATTAGAGCAGTACACTGAAATTTAAGTTTGGGTCCATCCACAGATTTGGAATTTAGAATGTTAGATTTGTCTATAATTGATTATTCTTCAGCATAAAATAATAAAATCATAGTAATTCTTATGAGTTTTAATTTCTCTTTCTACAAAACTACATAATTAAACTCAAATATGCACCGGCAAGGCAAAATTTTTTTTTTCCCTTTTAAACTTATATAGTGCATATTTTTTGGTTTATAAAAAATGAAAAAATTTTATCAAAAAAAATCAACTGACATATGAAGCCATATAATGTGTTTTTTTTTAAGTTGCGAAAAATGATTTTGAAAAGTAATTATACTTTGTAACTATATTATTCGGACATATTTGATTTTTATTCCATTGGATTCATTCTTTTATTTAAATCAAACGTAAAAGAATAATACTTATTCCCGAGGTGACTCAAAACAGATACCTAAAAGTAGAATGGACTTATTCTAGTTCCAAATGTGCTGGATTTTCTTTGCAAATTCAATTTTTATGAATTAAGTAGCCTTGAATTTTCAGCTCAACGTGTTTGAAAAAGAATTAGGGAACAAGGGAAGAATCATTAGACTACTTGCAGAGGAAAATTAAGGTTGCAATTTGCAACTTTGAAGGAAAATTCTTAATCAAGTGACATCTTTAATTTGCTGTTTTTCTCTTCTAATGAGTAAGAATAATGTCATTATCATCATCATTCATCTGTTCCCATTCCAAAGTCACACACCATATTGGTCCAAACAACTCACTAATTTTAATTTTGATGCATGAATCCAACTTTGTATCTGTAACTTCACTGTGAACAGTAACTTTTGGAAAATTTGATATTACTACTTTCTATGACTTCTATTATTAGGTTTCATCTCAAGGTACTTCCATGTCGCATATAAACACGAAAGAAATCATCCCATTAACAAATTTTATAACAAAAAAATTATGAATTCTGGCAATAGGTATTGGAGAAGTGAGAAAAAAAACACAAGGATTGTACTTGAAAATGCATATAATAATCACAAAATGTAAAAATACTGGGGGAGAAGATCCATGTCTGTATGAAAGCGGGATAGATGAAATCTCTATATATATGTTGGGATATTTAAATTGTTGTTTTAAAGATTATTCTCGATAAATGTGTACATGAGATAAAAAAGTGATTGAAAAACGTGTATGAAATTTTTAAAAAAACATTAATAAACAACACAACCTTTTATTTTTAAAGAACTTGAGTAGGAGTCATATTGATCTCAAACTTAGCCTTCCCCTTGGAGAAGTTGGATAAGAAGAAAAAAAGAAAGGATTATGATGCTTTAGTATTTTGGAGCTTTTTAGGACATTATGTGGAAAATATGCATAATGATTAGTATTTTGGAGCTTTTTAGAAACATTATGAGGAAAATAAGCATAATGACCCTACAAAAAGCAATTGAGAAAAGAATTGATGTGAGTGAATTTAACAACTCATATGTAGTGAAAAATGTTTTTTTTGTACAGTCAATTATGAACTATGGATTGAAACTTGTGAACAGTTGGATATCATAATCTTCTTTAAAATTATATCAGGAAACAAATAAAATATCTTTTACCTAATCATTGCTGCAAAAATTTCTATCCTCTAGGATAATTGCTAAAAATTGCTCACCTTGTTTCGTTTGAATAGTTGTTTTTTGAGGTATAACAAATTTAGAGATTATTTTAAATAATGATTAATTTTTAACCATGTTTTAAATGTTTAAACATATGCTTTTAACAAACGAGCCCAAATAAATAGATCTGTTTGTTTGGTTTTGTTTTGCAAATATTTTTTTAAAAACTTTAAATATATTTTTTAACCAACTTTTAATTCATAAATATATTTATCGAGAAAAATTTTTAAAATTACTCACAATAATATTTTTTAAAAAGATACCCAAAAAATAACTATCTAATGGAGCATGTTTGTATCTATACTTCTAAGTTTTCATCTAAAAAGAGAGAGTGCATGCTTCATAAAATTTGTTATTTTATTTATTTCTTGAAACAAATTATGAAAGATCTACTCACAAATTATTCATAAAACATCAAAATTGACGTGGCACAATCGCCTTTAGTCCAGACATCATCATAACAATGACGTGAACTGCACCAGATGATTGCTCCAACTTCTCTAGATTTCATCTTTAACTCTGCCACATGATCAAGTAGCTCCAAAAAATTACAAGTGGCCAGTCCTGCTATGGGTCCCACCTTTAGGCCCCACCGACACTATCCTGGCACACGGGAATTATCGCCCATCACTGGACCCCACGTCACATGCTCCGCTCTTCCTCATTGGATATTTCCTCAATAATATAATTGGATAAAGGTAAAAGGCCAAATTGCTAAATACTCCCTCCACATTTTTAACAATTTCTTTTGATGCTTTAACATTTGTAAAGCAAAAAGCTGGTCCTTAACAAATTTAATGTATACCACTTCAGCTCCCAAAAATTATATATTAAGGGACTATTCTCAATATTTTTTCTCTATTTACATTTAATTTCTGATTTTAAAAATTTTATTTTGTAATATTTTTAACTATTTTTTTATTATATTTTAGATTTTACAAAAATTAAGAGCAACTAATTTTTATTTTTGTTAAAATCAATTTTTACAAAAATCAAAATCTATTAATAACAACCTTACATCTTTTTTTTTAACATAACATCATACGGTGAATATCACAAATATACAACAATTTTTAATAAATATGTAAACTATCATAAATACACAACAATTTTTAATCAATATGTAATGTTTTCTTCTCTAATCAAATTCAGTCACAACAATATAACTAATAATCAAAATAACATAAATATATTATTGCAATGCTATAAAAGGCTTAATTTTGATTATTACAAAACGGTTTATTTGTTGGATAGCGTTTTTTAAAAATATGTTTTTTAAAAATTTTAAACACATTTTTCAACTACCTTTTTATCTCACATAAATATTTACCCAGATGAATTTTTTTAACAACTACAGTAATATTTTTTAAAAAACACCTAATAAAATCCATCCAGACTCAACCTTGACTTTCCAATAAACTCCTCAAATTTTTGCCCGAATTATATTAACAAGAACATAAGCGTGACATACTATGCTTTAATTTAGACTGCAAATTGGGTTTGGGATCAAATCGATATGGTTTGAATATGCGGGTTTCAAACTGCTTCATTTTAATTAAGAGGAACAAAAAAATTTAAAAAGAAATCAAGGACTATTTTTGCAATTTCCCCAAGAACAATAAAGTCTATCTTACACATAATTAGTTTATCATAATATTACCAAAATGCCCTCTCTCTGCTTCTTCTATATATGGCAACCTCCCCCTTCCATCCGGCTTCCATCTTCCTGTACCAAAGCCTTACACATTTCGAGAGAGTGTCTGTGTGCCGTTTGTTACGTCTAGAGAGAGAAGGTTGTGGGTTTTGGATTTTGGAGAGAAATCTACAAAGAAATGTTGGGAGTTTTTAGCAGTTCAATAGTGTCGCCGCCGGATGAGCTGGTGGTAGCCGGCAGCCGGACACCATCGCCGAAGACCACAGCGGCGGCGCTGGTGAATCGGTTTTTGCAAACCAATTCCTCGGCGGTGTCCATTCAGATCGGCGATGATGCCCAGTTGGCTTATACTCACCACAACCAGTCACCTTTACGGCCCAGGTAATAAAATAAGTAATTTATTCAAAGAAATATTAAAAAACCCAAAAAAAAATTAATTAAAAAAAGGGATTGTTAAGCTGACTTAGGAGTGATCTTGACCCTTAATCAAAGGTGATGAATGACGATGATGCTGATCGGGTATCAAAGGTGGGAATTGGTTGATCATAATTTGATGGGTCTGCATGGCTATGCGTGGAATAATTAATAACATAATTACAAAATAATTACTTACAAACAAAAAGATAAAATTTTTAAGTGGGTTCTTATTTTAAAGATTTTTTAAAGGATTTATTAAATTAATTGGATCATTTTCTTGATATGGTTTTGGTACTGCTTTAATTGAGACAGAGAGCTGTGATGATTATAACTTTAGTAATTAACTAAATGAAAATATATGAGTATTGTCATTTAAATGAAAAATCTTTCCATATTGATGTTATTTTTCGTGATGACCTTTCCAAATTTTGTGGATAATATTTTCTTTTTTATTTTAATTTTCCTCGTATTTTTTCAGTTAGTTTTCTAGTTTTGAGAAGGAAATATTTCTTGAGTAAGCAAATTAAGGGTTATGATTTTGATGACGATGATGCTATCAAAGTTGAAGTCACAGGAATGAGCGATTCAAGATTTTGGAATCCTATGGTTCAGATTTCCTTGCATGCTTGCCACGTATGGGAATCCTGCACATTTTTTTGGATCCTCTTCCGTGATTCCTATGTCATCTTGCGTACTTACACGTGTCAATCATCAGATGAACAAATGCAAAAATATCCTTATTATTATTATCATGCATAAAAATGTGTATTGTTATGTTTAAAATACTCATATTGGATTTAATTCTTAACAAATATGCTACTGGTAAATTTTTTTTTTGTTTGAGAGAGGTATAATTTTTTTAGAGGCATGATCTTTATTGGACCATGGTTGGATTTCTTTAATGAGGGCTGTGTGCACAAGTGACACGCTTTGGGTAGGATTGTACCTTTTAGGGAGTTTAGGAAGAGTAGGATTGTACCTTTATAGGTAGCTTGGGAGTTTAGGATAGAGAAGAAAAGGAATGAAAAGATAAGTTACAAAAGAAAAGGAAGAAAAGGAAAGGAGATGAGGTCTTTTTTAAGTTGTTTGGGAGTTTAAAAAATAAGGAGAATTTATTAGATAATAAAATTTTTGTACCACATATTTTAAGGTTATTATTGTCATACTAAAAATTAACTTAACTTTTGATCATTTTCTTTCCTCTCTTGGCAATTTTGGGGCGAAAATTTTTGTCTAATTTACCAAATTAACTTTCCTTTCATGTCTTTCTTCCCCACTTTAACTCTCAAACAATAAAATAGAAACTATATGCTATCTTTCGAAATCCTTTTTTTTTTTTTTCCGTCCATTTCCATCTTCCCAACTAGCCATTAGTTTTTAATTTTCTCCTAAGTGGACCCCCCCCCCCCCCCCCCCCCCACAATGCAGCCTTTGCTATTTTGATCTGATCTTGGCAGACCATGGCCTCTTGAGAACAATAATTGCTAGTGCTGGTGTTTTTGGACATTTAGTGGAATCGTTTTTCGTTGTGTGACATTAAGAATTATGTTTTCATTTTGATACAATATTTTTAGGAATTTTAATAGCACTTTGTCTAGGTTAGTGGTAAAAAATGACTGTTACTTTAGGAGTATATGGCTTAGATGCCTTGATGTGATTGATTATTCTGATGTTGATGGGGAACTACTTTTCCACAAGTGGCTTTGGAAAGATATGTAAAGTTGACGAGTGAAATTGAATCTTTATCCACAAGCCAACATTTCCGAGTGTAATTGTTTGTTGACATTTGTGATTGTTGGTTAAAACTAATGACTAGTAGCTTCTTTTAGTTAATATAAGCCTAAATTCCAACATTTCTGGGTATAATTGTTTTTTGCCATCTGGGGCATATAATTTCTGACCTTGTTTGTTGGTTGGTTAGGACTATTGACTAGTAGCTTCTTTTAGTTAAGACGAGCATCAAGGGCTTATAAGAATTAGTCCAATTAATACATGGTTTATATCTACCTACACCACACTTGTACTTCAATCCGCCAACCAGAAAGCACCATAGCTGGCATAAAAGTTCAATCGTTTTATCTATTTAGTAGTTGTGCTTAACATTGAGTATCATTGTTAAATTGATGCAATAGTTGGACACCCTTCCTTTTAGCGTAGACAAGTAATCATGGCTGCAAGTTTTCTCAATTTTTGAAACCATACAGACACTGATATTTACCTACTAGTCAATATTGGAACTGTCAAATGATCTGATGATGCTGCTTACCTTTCATGAAGATGAAAGCAATGCTGGAGGGGGGCAAAAAAGAAAAAAAAAAAAAAAGAAATGATGCAAGCAATAGAACATAGACGCAATTAAGCTTCATAAATTTAATTGTTATGGTCATTAACTTGTAAGCCAATTCGGGTTTGGTTTAGCAGTAATTAGGCCTTAAGAAACTCATTTTAGTATCTTATTTCTTTAAGCTAATGTAAGGTTATAGTATTAGTTTTCAGAATATGACATGTGAAACTAACTAGGTGATGAAAATTTACAGGTTATTTGCAGTTAAGGATGACATATTTTGCTTGTTTGAAGGAGCTCTTGATAACCTAGGGAGTCTGAAGCAACAGTATGGCCTTTCAAAGTCTGCAAATGAGGTTATTTTGATGATTGAGGCATACAAAGCACTTCGTGACCGGGCACCATATCCTCCAAACCATGTTGTTGGTCACCTAGAAGGAAATTTTGCATTTATTGTCTTCGACAAGGCCACCTCCACCTTGTTTGTTGCTACTGTGAGTAATCTTACCTACCAAATTTAACTTAGTGAAGGGATCATTGCCTTTAGGTCAGATTTATCAAACAATGTGGTCGGGTGATGTTTGACAGGATCAACAAGCTAAGGTTCCTTTATACTGGGGAATCACTGCTGATGGTTGCGTAGCATTTGCTGACGATGCTGACTTGCTTAAAGGCGCTTGTGGCAAGTCTCTTGCATCTTTCCCTCAAGGTAAATTTGGTTAATAATATTTGTTATCTCTTTTAGTCAACCACCTGATGACTGATTAGCAATCTTATAAACAAACATATTAACTAACTTGTGTGACGTTTGTCACATTTTTTTTATCCTTGTCTTTTTGTTAAATTGAAAATTTTTTATATGATAAATTCCTTTGCTATTCGATTGTTTCAGGATGCTTCTTCTCCACGGCTTTTGGTGCGCTTAGAAGTTATGAGAATCCAAAGAATAAGATCACTGCCGTTTTTGCAACAGAGGAAGAGATATGGGGAGCAAAGTTCATGGTAATTTGATGATCTTTTCTTCATCTACAGATGCATAATGTAGCCACCTACAAAAAGAGAAAAATTATGCCGACCATTTTTCGAATCCAGAAGTATATACTCACTGGGCTATTTGTCCTCATTTAATGGAATCTATAGGCCAAAGATGATTGATCATCATATAGGGTTCTCTTAAAATTGTAGCCATGCATTTGATTTGATCATGCTGAAAGTTTCCCTCTTTTGTAATGTCGTTTTTGTGGTATTTTTCTCAGGTAGAAGGGCCAGCAGTTCTTGCAGCCACAAAATAGAAGATTATAATCTCATCTTCCTACATGCAAGTTGCAAATTGCTAAATGACAGAAAAAAGTATGACAAGGATTGGAGTTCAAGAGGGTTGATGTCTGGAAGTCTGGAACCATGTAAATTAGTGTCGAGTGTCTTCTCTTAGTAGCTGTTACTTTCTTGAATGAATGAATGAAAGAGGAAGGTGCCAAATTGTTCGGTTAAGGCGCTAGAGTCGGTTGTTTGCGTTACCTAAGCAGTTTCCTTCTCTTCGTGTAGCGTTTCAAATACTTTCAGGGGTTGTACAGTTGACCATTTCTATGATTAATAAAACCTGGGTTTTCCTTTTACCTTCAAGATTGACTAAATAATGGGCAACTCACTACACCATACATCAAATTGCATGGTATGATTAAGCAAGCTTAATAAATAGGAGTTAAGAATATGTGATTGATTGGAAAAAAAAAATGTGAAAATACCATATGAGTTAATTAAGATTTGAAAGATCTTCTCTTATCAGTGCATAAAATGTCTACTACAATATTATCATTCAATTGGATTTCCAGAAAAAGTAAAGAATCAATGTTGGTGGGGGATTTCTGCACAAGTATATGACATTCAATTGGATGAAGTGAAAATAGTGCTCTGCTTTCATCACCATTAACAAGATGGGAATGGAGTCACCATGAATAATGCTGATCACTCTAGACAAACAAATACAATTAATCTCATAACGGTTGTATTGTTGAGTATTGGACTTCTTTTCTGTTTTTATCCTTTAAGGATTTGACTTGGGGATATCATAAAAACACTACTGATTTTTTTTTTTTTTTTTTGTAGAAATAGTTATTCTTTACCATGCATAAAATTAGAAACATCTATTTTAGATAGCGTCACTATCATTAATAGGTAGATTTGAACTATTTTCTTTGAGAAAGCAAGTTGTTCTATAAAAATTAAAACATATTTAGCTTAATACCAGTGTTTTCAGAGGACCGACCGATTCGACCAATTGAATCACGAACCGACCGTGCCATCGATCTGATTATGTAAAAAAGCTGAAAAACTTAAAAAACCATAAGAAACAGGTCCGATCGTGAAAATCGTAAAAAAAATTGTAAGAATCGTGAACGGACGATTTTATAGTTTTCTCTAAAAAAACGTAACACAATTAATTCATAAATTATGTCCCAAAAGCTGTTAGTGTAAATATTAGAGGAATGTAAAACTTGTGATGAAAACAAGAAATTGGCTTCAAGTCATGACTTAGATTCACTTTCCTTTAGGTTAAATTTGTCTTCTATTAAGTGCAATTCCATAGACGAATTTCCTTTAAGATAACATAAAGCATGGTTTGATTACACTTTGTTCTAGTGTTCAAAAACCCAAATAAAGAAGTGTTTGGTGTATTTTTACAAAATTTCTAGTATTGATGGGATGTTTTTCTGTAGTAAATCAATCCTCAATTGATATTTTTACAGACTAAGAAAGTTGCACTAGGAAAGTTGCACGAGATTACAATCATTCTAGTTATGTCTTTTCACTACTAGAAATAGTTATTTGCCTTGTGAGTGTGCTTGAACGATTGCAACACTTGAATGAATAGTCACAAATTTTGTTAATTTGTACTCGTTATGTCTTTTTATCTTTTGAAAATTTCCAACAAAAGCTATTGCTACTAATGTAACTGTTCAATATTAAACATTAGAGGTTTCTTTATCTACTCAAATTAAAATTAAAAAAAAAAGACAATATATATTTCAGACAAGTAATTGCAAGATAGAAACAGATCATTGCAAAACACTTAATTTTTCTACTTGCAAGGATAAATATCTCTAACAATTAAATAGTTTTAGATGGATAAAGTAAAAGATAAATTGAACAATAATAAGTGGAGAAAATTAGATGCCAAACGAACAAGATTCGAGCCAAATGATACAGTTTTTTTTTTTTGAGGATAAATGATACAGTTTTTGAGCTTTAGTTAAATATAAATGATGTAAAATCTTGGCCATTGTATTTCAATTTAAGCTATAATAGAATATTTTTAGTTAAATTCAGATCGTTTTTCTAAATCAAAGTTTTAATGTTAAAAAATAAAATATTAAATTTTATTTGAACTGAGTCTAACTACTTCACAAACCAAGGTAGGACAAAGGAAAAAATTAGTCTAATATCGAGTAACTTTGTTCTTAATTCCAAAAGAAATGAGTTGAAAATGGAGTAATATTTTAGCATGGGGAAAGTTGAGGTTGACGAGCTACTTAAGTGCTTCCTATGTGTTGTTCAGTGAGTCACTACCTGCATCCACGTAACCCCCACCCCACCACCCCCACTCCTATAAAAGCCTTGTTGGTGAGTTGTGACAACATCACATGCAAGTCTGGACTTTGGACTCAATTAGCCCTTCTGTTCTATCCCTCTTCTTGAAACCTTAATCATATCAAATCCAGGTTAGAAATATACATACATATGCATAAAGACTTAATTTTTATACATGTATTACATGTACATATGTCTATTCAATTATGTGGGTTTATGAACTATGCAAAATTTCTTGTTTCTTTGATTTAGTTCTTTCATTGGAGATGATTTTGACTTCTGCGTTTTTTATATTTGGAGTCATAGGGCATTTGATCTTGAGCAGAATTGAAGTTCAGAGCAAATTTCAGTTAAAGGTATCAACTTTATTTTGCGTCCATCAAGGTTAATTTTAGTATGTAATTGAGAAATAGCTCCAATTTTGGTAAAGATTGTTCCTTTATTAGTTTTTATAATGATTTAGCTGATCTTTGGGATTTTTCTAGGGGTTTCAATATGTGTACATGTGTGTGTATTTATAGTCTTGCTGTGTTTAGTCCGATGTTCGTGATTGTATACATACATATTTGTATAAATTATAGAAGGGCATGTTTATGTTTGTATGGATGTTTGTGTTTCTCTTTAGCTTTCCTTCTGTTTCTGTTCTTGTTTTTCTTTTTTCTTTGTTGTATTTTGTCTTAACTTGATACCTAATTTGGTTGGTTCATCAGGGTTTAGATAGCTCCAACGTTTTCCTCTAATGGATTTAAGCAAAAATTTACGGTATTTGGATGTGAATCTTAGGCTGTAAAGGAGGCCTGAGAAATATATGGTAGTCAGAAGATATGTTTGTTGTGTGGTTTATGGAAGTGGAAGATACCATATTAAAGTCAATGGGTTTAATTTTGTGCTTTATGAAAGGATTACTCATTGAAACAGAAAAGAAAAAGGCGGTTTTTTTGTGCTTGAATTTATCATCATGGCTTTTTGTTTGTTACTAAGTCGATTCTTGACTGGCGTAGCTTTACATTTTATTGGAACTTACGGTATTCTTGACTGGGATAGCTTTTACAGTTTATTGGAACTTATGGTATGCTAAGTGCTCTGTCTTATTTAATTTTGCTGTTACAATTGCTCTTTATTGTTTTTTGTTTTCTGGGGATGGAGACTATTTCTCCTTTGGTTAGTGTTTTCTGACACAGTTTTATTTTGTCGTTTGTTGTATTGGAAGAGAGTTCTGTTGTCATGACACTCATTGATGATCCCATTCCTAGCTTGCCGATTTTTTTTTTATTTTGTCGTCTGTTGTATTGGTCGAGAGTTCTGCTGCCATGACACTTGTTGATGACCCTATTCCTACCATGCTGATTTTTTTCTGTAATCAAGTAACTAAGTCAGAAATGTTCACTTCTACCCTGTTTATTTGTTTATGATTGCCGCAATGTTTAAAAGGCAATCCATATAATTATGTCAATAATGGAATTCTTAAGAGTACAGAACAAGCAGAAGTTCTTAAGCACTATGGCAACTATAGACGTGCTTTCCACTTTTGGGAAAATTGAATATTAACTGGACAAAAATTTGAATAATTGACTGATCCTAGTAGATCTATACTAGTTAATTCTGTTTTCTTTTTGGGGTTGTTTCATTGACCCTACATGATTATGCACCCAGTAGGAATGTGACAGAATAATGGGTTTCTATAAGTTAGATGCATTTAGATGACTCTTCTGGTGTTAGTTTTTGAGAACTCTTTCTCTTGCATTGCCTTGCAAAAGTCTAGGACTCTAGGTTTTCTCATTATAATAGGTATCACGCTTATTAGGCAAGATTTCCATGATGATGTCTGGAACCTTCGTGTGGCGTTCTGCTTGGTAAATGGTTCATTTATGTGTTAAATGCATTGTGACGATAGCTCCTTAACTGTTTTGTTTTCCGATACTATATGCTTTTTTTTAGACAAGATAAGGTTTTATGACTCTTTAATAAAAAAGTTTAGGAAATTTTGGATGACCTAAACTGATTGAGGAAATTCTGAACTGAGCAAAATAACCTGTAGCTGATAGATCTATGATTTGTCGAAGGACATATGATGAACCTTGTTGACAGTCTACTCATTTTTATTTCTTTGTCAAGATTTTGCCATCCTATAGACTACAAAATCATTCTCTTCTTGTCTTTTCCTTCTTTCTTTCTTTCTTTTTTTTTTTTTAAATATCTTTTGGTTGTATGAAATTTTGGTTTATCGATATGCAGAAAGCGCATAGAATTCTGAAGGGGGTACTCATTTAAATAAATAAAAAAGAAAGCATTGGGCTTGTCCTCTTTCATGATTGTAGTTCAGAGGACAAAATTTTAAATTAACCACATCAAGCTAACTAATAAGCAAATAATGAAAAGGTATTTGATCAAAAAGAGTGCATACCACTATACAACCTACTTTTTCTCCTTCATGTCATTATGTTTGGTTCTTCTAATATAATTTGAACTTTCTGAATTTAATCTTGTTGTGTACAGTATATGCTTTTTGTGTAGTTGATGATAATTTAGTCAAGAGATGACATTATTTCAATATCTCATGGAAGCTTTTCCTTGAGTTAGTCCTTCTTGTGCGTGGCAGCGTCTAATATTTGGTGTTAGTGCTCTCTACTTTCTTGTGAAGATTTAAAAACAAAAATTGAAAATAAGAAGAAAAAAGAAAGAGAAAGATAGCGGATGTACTTTATCAATCGACTTCAAATAATGTTTAACTCAGATGCCTGATTGTACCATCCTATCAGAAATATGCTTGAGTTGTTGCAGAAGCAGCAGTTCACTGGCGTAACAGCATACTTCCGCTCTATGCATATTGGAAAGATGTTTGACTTTTAGCTTGGCAGTTTTCTGACATCTACACTTACTTTTAATTCAAGGATCCATTTACTTTTTTGTGTGCTGCTCTCAGGAATTGCATATCCTAAAGCTTTCAAGTGAGACTTGACTCCTCATGGATCAGCAAGGAAATGGACAACTTCCAGGTATGGGGATGGTTGGTAGCTCTGCTCATGTGCCATATAGTGTTAGCACCATATCAAACTAACCAAATGATGGGACCCCTCTCCTCCTGCATCAGCTGGTCCAGCTCAAACTCCTCAAGCAGCTGGGCTTCCTGCCTCTTCAGCTCAGATGGCGCAACATCAGCTTGCATATCAGCACATCCATCAGCAGCAACAACAGCAATTGCAGCAACAGCTGCAGAACTTTTGGACAAACCAGTACCAAGAGAATTGATCAGGTGACTGATTTCAAGAATCATAGCCTGCCATTGGCCAGGATCAAGAAGATAATGAAAGCAGATGAAGATGTCAGAATGATATCAGCAGAAGCACCAGTCATATTTGCCCGGGCCTGTGAAATGTTTATTCTCGAGTTAACATTGCGTGCATGGAACCATACAGAGGAGAATAAGAGGAGGACACTTCAGAAAAATGACATTGCAGCAGCCATCACAAGGACTGACATATTTGATTTCTTGGTTGATATAGTACCAAGAGAGGACTTGAAAGATGAGATGCTTGCATCAATTCCCAGAGGAACCCTGCCTGTTGGAGGTCCTGCAGAGGGTGTTCCGTACTACTACATGCCATCCCAGTCTGCTCCACCAGTAGGAACATCTGGGATGTTTGTAGGTAAACCTGTGGATCAAGCTCTTTACAGCCATCAGCCTCGTCCTTATATGCCTCAGCAGATGTGGCCCCACCAACAGCAACCACCTGCAGATTCTTAAGCAGGAATTGGGAATCATCCAACTGTGAGCATTTTTTATGTCGTAGACATTGATGTTTCTTGGCTTTCTGTTCCTTTTAACTCTATTCCTCTCTTTTGCCACTGTTGGCATTGAAATTTTCTGGTGGTTTGACCAATTGCTCGTTATTGTGCTTGAGGATTGAGCGCACATTCAAACTTTTCACGTGATATATTATTTGGCCTTTCGCTATTGCAGTTGTCTGCCCTTTTACTTCTGTCACCAATATCTTTGAAATAGGAAATAGATTTGCTAATTTTATCTCCTTGCTGCATAATCCATTTTCAGGTTGATAAGATCGGACATAATTTCATTTGTGTGTTCATCTAGATTCTGCTGTTGGTCCATGATTCAATGATTGGTTCAGATAGGGGCTATATCTCAAGTTAAACAATGGAATTTTGAAGACAAATTATATTGCACTTTCATGATTGTATAAAAGGAGTGCTATAGTTTAGCTGTATATATACTGCCTCGTTTATTAGTTACTGATTTGATAAAGTGGTATTTGCAGAAATTACTGGAGAGGTTTTTCAGACCATGGAAGTACCGGAGAACATACCAAATGGATAAACAACTGGACGTAAGACATGAAGATACAGGAACATATATATCGCACCTTGATTATGTTTAGGTTACCTAGATAAATCTGCAGAGTCAGTTTCAGAGCTTATGTAGTGTTAACTGTATCCTAGCTAAGGAGTGTGTTAGATTGTTATGGTTTGTTGCTAATTACATATGCCTGGTCTTTTGTCTGCTTATTGTTCATGTTTTCCAATTATCTGAATGATCTTTCTTCTTCCTTGATCACCTTAGATTCCTTGAATCCTTGCTTCTTGATGACTAAAAAGGAAAAAAAAAAAAAAAAAGAATACTTATGAAAACTTTGCCCTTTTCTCCTGTTTGCTGAGGGCATTGATGCTGCATAACGTCGATTACTAACGCTCATAGCTATATTTCACTAGTCGACAATTGTTGCCAGCCCTTTATCAGTTGTCAGCCAACTTCTGGATCTTTTGTCCAAAGGTGGTAAATAAAATCGATAAGCCACAACGCATCGAAAATCATGTTGTGCTTAAGGGCCATCCTTTTCATTGTACGACAAGGGATTTTATAGTATTTAACAGCAAGAAGGCATTGATTCTCTTTAATCTTTAACATCCATTCTCTGTTTCCCATTCACGGTTGGGGCTTTGGAATCAAACTTTCCAGTTTCTAATAAGACGAGTCCGTGGAGATGGCAGTAGGGAAGAATTTTTCCTATACTTGATAAACTTACGTTTAATTTTGTGGTTATAATAAACTAAAAACTATTCACATATATGTTGATTAAATTGTCAAGAATCAATATTAAGAAAAATCATTTTCTTTCTTTGATCTTCTTCAGTACTTCAGAAGCATAACAGAAACTCTTATCAAACACTACTATTTTATGCTACTTTTGGCTCTTAAACTTTTCTTCGTTTTCAAGAACAATTCTAGTAGCTATGCTCCTAGTCAGGATCATGGTGAACTTGAACTTGATCTTGATGAATGCAAAATGTAACTTAACACATCTTATATAAAAAAGGAAATTATTAGTATCCATACAAAAAGATGCTTTTACTTTCGGTTCTACATCTTTTTTCCTTTTTGGATTTTGACAAATTCCTGCAAGAAGGCACGAACTGCTCAGATTCTCTTCCATGGATTTGTTGATATCACGAAATGGCAGGACAAATTACTTCCAAACTGCAGCAGAGAAGACAAAACAAGATTTTAGTTTAGTATACTTTCATTTAAGCTACTGAACTTACTCGAGGAAACACCAACCTTCTTCCCAAGCATTCAATGATATCACCAGTAAGGGTTGATCTTTTCTTATTCTCAAATGCAAGAGATGCTGCCTTTCTCAATATCGCAGATGCAGCAATACAGCCTAAGATTGTTGGTTTCATACCCAGCTCTCCTTTACCAGAAGACTGACGAGCCCATGAAAGGAATACAGCAACACTGGGCAACAGAAGTACAGGAAATCTTTTCTTATATTCAATGACAATAAAAGATCCGCAAAATGATATGATGATTGTGGCTCTAAAAAACTTCTGTCCGGTACCCATTTTATAAATTTTAGTCATATGCGTGCCAATCAGAGCCGCACATGAAACATATTCCTCATGTCTCACAAGAAAATATAAATTCTATTTATAAAAGGAATTCCATAAACGTAGTTGGAAGAACACAAATTGAGAGAGAGAGAGTCTGAAACCATGAATGAGTTTGTACGTGTAAGATAAAGAAGTAAATGTATCTGTACCCTGAGAAAAGATAAAAACACAATGCAGGTGCTAAAGCAACAGTGCGAATGCAGAGGACTCCTTAAAACAATTTACCTTCCTGAAAGTATATCTCCCTGACCACCACAGCGCCGAGGTGAACCATAAATACTCACAGCACTAACTGCATAAGCCACAGAGATTCAAATCTATGCATGAGTTCATCACATCAGAAGTAAAGCACAAATACTGTTTGTAGCATGCTCAAAATGTGTTAGAGATCCATGTACTGAAAATTCACTAGATTTAAAAGAAGTTATACTGTAGAAAGATACTTCACCACTATGTTTCACCATCTAGTTTCTTTAATATGTGTTCCTTCTCAATTTTATCTGATTGAGCATTTCTTCTAGCTACTAAAAACCTTGTCTCAGAAGTAGGGGGTGGTCATCCACTTTACTTCTGGAAAGATGATGTCAACTAAAAAGTCAGTTATTACTCAGATTCTTCTTCAATTTTCAGTCCAATGTCCATAGGTTTAAATTACGTCCCAAAGTGATATGATATTCAGAGAAAATGAAGAAGCTTAATTACTTGATCGTGAATTGTAATCATTGGATGGAGCGCTCATGGGTGCTTATGGGCTTGCATGCTGGTTTATGTGTAAACCTTGCCAAGTTTTTACACCTGGGTCTAAAATTATCATCATTTGAGTAGGTCCACGTTTCTACAAGTAACGAGTCCCTGATATTCAAAGTCTAAGTTTACTTGCGTGCATGAAACTGCCTTTGTGTGGTGTAAGTTCCATGTTTGCAGACACGATCTTGTTGGGTCTGGATTCTGGAAGTAGATGATTGATAACTTATGTACATTTAATTTTTGTGCCAGTTTAAAGTCATGCATCCGAGGCAACAAGCTCTCAAGCTTGAATAAAATAAAGGGGAAAAAATACCTGTTTCACCATCACTGATGAAATCAGATTTTCCTTTTTGTAGGATTGTCGCACCACCAATCCTAATCAAGAATAGATTTTATTTATTAGACTATCATATAACTTTACTAAAATTAAACACATGATACACATATATGCACCAAGGACAGTCATGATGGCATCATGACCATTCATTGGGATGCAGCTCAAAAGAGAAGTCATGCTGCAATTTTTACTTATTGATGAGTTTCAGACTTAAACTCATCAATAGCCTTCATTAAATGAGTGAACAATAGCTAAAGGATGTTCATCAAGCACATACCCTTTAGCGAGATCCAGTAACTGCTTACTTCCTTCTTCATCATTTACTTCACAATTCAGCACTTTCTCAACAAGCCGCTTATATTCATTAACATTTGGGGTCAGGACAGCTAAGGGATAATCTCTAACTAGATCAAGAGAATTTGTAACGAGAAAAAGCCCATCCTGAAATGAAGCCACAGCACAAAGGGATCAGAAATTAAAAGTTAAAAGCAATTCAAAAGCTCAGGTATATGCATTTTGAAGATAGTAAATTCATCTCTTTAGTCACATACACCATCAATAACCATTGGGACATTAGACTCCCTTGCATGCTTCATGATGTTACTCACACAATCCTGGACAAAAAGTTAAGGGTTAGAATAGATATATACTAGAACCGTAAAAAACAGACACGTTGCAAAAGATAGCAATCTGAATTTGATGACATTTTGGCTTTAGGCAAGAATGAAGATGGAAAACTATATATCACCAAATCAAGACATTTATCTTAGAATTTCAGTAAGTTTAATCAACCTGCAACCTACCTGCACATTATATTATGCATTTGACATTATTAGGGATCAATGTAAACCAACATTTGACAGTTTATCAATTCACTGCCACATCATATGAGAATCTAAAATGAGGGCATAGTGACCTCTAGATGACCATAGCACTCAACTCTGATCGAGTCTGTTTCTACAGACAGACTTGGAAGGACTAGGATAAAAGATACATACAAGGAGAAATGGATCCCTTCCGAGGCCTGGACCAATAACAAGGCAGTCAAATCTTTCCATCCATTTGTCTACCTCCTCAATTACTTTTGCTGAAATTGATCCTTTTTCCTCATTCCTGTACAAAAACTTAGTTTTTTTATTTACAAATGAAGTTTAACAGTCTGAGAAAAGAGAAAAAAGAGAGAATCAATGAAAGCAGCACCGCAAAATGGAGAAGAAAGAAAGCCACCTGATGCTGTAAGATTCTTCCAAAATAGGATGCACAATTAACTCTGGGCTGTAACTTTTTATGACCGGAGCAGCATCTTTAGTACAGAATACATGTGACAAATCGGCACCCTAAAGCAGTAGATAAACATATATTTTACTGAAGTTATATTAGGTGTCGTATAGGAACTAGTGAGCGGGGAAATTTGTAAAGGCAACAAATATTTGGTGATGACAGCCAAAACAAATTAAAGTAATAAACAACAACAGAAACTGAAGTCAAATTGGTAGGACTAACAAGTTTTAAAGCTGAAATAGCAGAAAAATATGGAGCACCAGTGTATTCACGACATCCACCGATGACAGCTATCTTTCCTGTTTGGAAAAACCACAAGTTGGATAAGAGTATCAATGAGAAAGCCATCTTTTCCAGTTGAAAAGTCAATTTATTAAATTAATAGATGGAGTGGCTGGAGAAAAGCTAGATTATAACAACTCAGATGATAGTGATAACAACTGGCAGACAGATCTGTACAGTGCTCATCTCTCACATCCTCAAGCTTATATTGAAATTCATCTCCAAAATCAACTTAACCAGGATTCTAAAGCAGCAAACAAGAAAGAAAGAGACGAGTTCTTCCGATAGTTCAGCCTGCACAAAAGGCTAATTGACCAAATATAAACTTGACATAGGGATAGAGATCGTACTCCTAAATCCCATGTCACTATTAACAAGTAATTATGATCAGAAAACTAATCAGACTTCCTCCAGTCAGAAACAGCAAATGGTAGTTCTCATTTTATAAGGCAGTAATGCAAATTTTTTGTCCCTGCGTCTAGCAAGGTGACATCATAGATAAAGCCAGAGGAAATTGTTTATGTAATTCAATGGAACTAATACTCCAAAAGAAGCATACAAAATATGACAACAACCAAGTAGAGCCATAATCATATTAGAGAAACAACAGCCATATAAACTACCCATTTATGAGTGCGTCTAAATATGATAACTAAATTGAGATTCTGAAAAATGTCATACTTGAAATTGAACATCAAATCCTTCCAACAAAAAAAACGAAGGATCCAATAGCTTTGCAACTGTTTAGTAAACTAGTAACGCAAAAAGCTTCAAAGTGCTCTCTTAATGGAATGACTCTCATGCAAAGAAAATGCAGGCAAACTTCTAAACTTCAGTTGTTAATAACCCTATATCTCTTCACTAAGCACTTTCCAATATGCTTGTTCCTACACACATAAAGACATTTCTTTTCCTTCTAATCTTAAGTAAAAGATTATCAGCAATGGTTGGGAGTGGGAAACAAATTCAAGGGTCCCCCTTACAAAATGGTCATCTCAAGAACCGTCATAATTCAAACATCAATAGAATTGGAACTAACCATAAAAAAACACTAGCATTTGGCTAAATACACATACTTGTTACTGACAGAAAAAACAAAAAGATTGTTTACCAGCTTGGCCTTTATGTCTAGTTGGGTCAAGAGTAGGAGTAATTGACCTCAAAATGCCAGAAGCATCAGCTTCCAAAGACTGCACACCACCACTCATGGCAGATTGCATTCTGATAAAACTTTGAAGATGGAAATTGCTGTTGCGGTTCTTGTTCTTGCTGTAACCTCCCAAACACCTAATCAAGAAATCTTGCCTTCTATAAACAGCAGCAGCAGCAGCAGAAAAACCCACCATAAAACTCTCTCAACCTGATCAAGAAAATTCAATTGCAACCCACCATTTAATTGTCAAAATCAAATTAAAAATCAATAAATTCTCTGCAAATTGGACTCATATATAACGAACTAGTACAGAAAAACGGTTTGTTGGGGTGTAATAAATAAGTAAGAGTATGAGATTAGGATCAAGAACTGGTAGAAGACTGGTAAAGACATGATTTTTCAGAGGAAGTGCAATAGTGCATACCTAGGAAGTTTACAAGTCAGAATCAGCAGCAGAAATCCTGAAAGTTCGATGGTTTTTTTTTTTTCTTGGTTGATGTGAGTAAAAATATTTTAATTTATTTGTAAAAGACAATTTTGTTATTCTTTTTTTGCAGCAACAGTGAAGATGTCACTATAATTGTCAAAAATCAAATAAAAAGAATTTGTACAGTGCAAAGTGTAGGATATTAAAATTCATTTCAACTTCATAGGTTGGTAGATCGACTAATCAAATTAAAATCGAAACAAAAATTTTGCACACGTTACGAATAAATTTAGCTATTAAGTTGTGGTTAATGAAAACTTATTTTAATTATGCACTAGTAAAAAATCTAACCAAATGTAAATTTAATTTTTTTAAGAGAAAATTAATTCAAGACTCAACATTGTATCATTGTACACACTGTCAACGGTTCGGGTTTAGACTCGGACCCGTTGATTTTTTTCGAGTTCGAATAAGAATAAAATTTCGTTTATTCAGATTCGGATTTGAACATGTTTTTCTTAATAAAAAACGGATCAAATTCAGAATGTTGTATTTTGATTCGGATCCATTTATATATATAATAATTATAAATTATATATACGTATTTTAAATTTTTAATACATAATACTCAATAAATAATAATTAAAATATATATATACATATTTTACACTTTTAATACTTAATACTTAATAAATAATAATTATAAAATACATGAAAATATTTTATATTTTTAAAACTCAAATAGACCCGACCCAAATGAACTCGGAATAGACTCGCACCCGAAAACCAAATACAAGACTTGTTGGGTTCCGAATCCAAGTCTAGAACCATAACACTAAAACGGATCTGAATCCGAAACATTCAATTTCGGCGGGACCGACCGTTGACACCCTAATAGCAAAATGCCCTTTTTAACATTTTGAGATGGCAGGCACATGAGAAATACGTCGTCGTTTTAAGCATGCTCCTACTCTATGATTTCATCTTTCCAGTGTATCTCAAGAATTCAGCCTACAAAATTGTGCGAGAAGGGAAGAAGCAGACGGAGGAGGAGAATGAGAGAGAGGGCAAAGATGAATGCAATGAGATCAGGGGTTGTAGTAATAGGGGCTTTAGCATTTGGGTACTTAACTCTGCAACTGGGTTTCAAGCCTTTTCTTGAAAAGGCACAAAGGCAGCAGCAGCAAGAAGCCCTTCTCCTCCAACGGCAGCAACAATCTGAGGAAGCATCTCAAACACTTTCTGATTAGAAATAAATGATGGGTTGTTCTTGATCATTATGTATCTTCAACAAAAATTCGATCTTTTATCTCGTTTTCTTGAGTGCTTAATGTGACTGCATTTCCTCTTTTCTTAAAAATAGTTCTAGTTGAAATGCTAAGTTTTCTCAGTAATCAGAATCCTCTTTACATCTGATGGTTCATGTTGCTGTACAATTTTCTCATTAATTTGTGTTTGTGGGGATTTGAAAATTTTGATGAAGTTGGACTATTAATTCAAATAAAAGAATGAGGAAAGATGGTAACTATTTTCATTTGTTAGAGGATTTTTGCTCATAATTTGTAAAATGTAGTCTTAGCAGGTTCCTAGATAATTGCTATAAACTAAATTTTTAGTAAGTTCCTAGATGAAAGATAATTGCTAGATAATTTTTAGTAGATTCCTTGATAATTGCTAGATAATTTGTGAAATGTAGTATTAGTAGGTTCCTAGATGGAAAGGTAATTGCTAAAAACTAAATTTTTATGTTGAATTTGGAGCTTTAACTTTTAAGTCCTATCACGCAAGTTGAAGTCGGGCTGTTAGTTCGAGTAGAAGAATAAGGAAAGGCTTAATTTTTCTTATGCTGGAAGATATTTGCTAATATTAGTAGTATACATAGGTTTTGCAGATGAATGATCATTTCTATAAGCTTTGCTGAGCTAAGTTGAATTGGGGGCTTTCTCTTTAAGGTGTATACGTAAGAAGAAAGGTGGATCTTGATTTTCTTTCAATTGGTTTCTTAAAGTTAATTTTTGCTGCTCCACTGGAAGTGTTTGCTCTTCCAATTGCCCCAATCAAAAACTGAAGTTGCACTATTAATTTGAATAGACGAGTAAGGGAAGATAATTGATTTCTCATTTGTCAGAAATGTTTGCTTATAATTTGTTAGATGTAGTTTTACTAGGTCCTAGAATGAAAGATCATTGCTAAGAGCTCTATTGTGATAAATTGCATTGGGAGCTTTAACTTAAATCTTATCAAACAAGTGGAAAAGGATGGGATTTCATCCACGATTAGGAGAGTAATTCCAAGTTTATTTTTTATTGTTGTGATGGAAGAGTGGGTGATGAGGTGATAATGAACCCTTGCAAAGAGTGAAGAAAAATGTGGTGTTTTTGTCTTGAGAATGGTCTTCTGAACTGAAGTTTTTGCTTTTTGGAGTTCCAATAGAAGTTTACTCAATATGACACGTTTATCTTATTGACTTTTATAGGGCTATCTAAGCGAGGTTAAAAGCATGATTTTATGTTCTGGAGAAGGAGGTGTTAAGTGTTGCTTTGTTACCACTCCTTCTTGTTATGGTTATGATTGGCTGGGTTCAATAGCTAAATGAAGGAGATACTGCAAACTTTCTTTTTTATATATATATGAGGAAGATATCATTTTTCTTCTCTTTCTGGTGATGTCTGCAAAGCTGATCATCTGATTCTCTAGTTTGGTTGAACATAGCTTCATTTAGCTAGTGTTACCTGTGTGGATTTGGGAGAACACAAGAGTCACATCTGAATGGTAATCATTAGGATTTCTCACTGCAACTGAATTTTCTTTTCGCCATTGGTTGAATATATGATAACTCAAACTTGCATTAGTGGCTTTCCTAACCCGAAAAAGGTTAATATGTGGCTATAGTCTAAAGCTTTAATTAAGTGTTTCTTTTGTGTCATCTTGGTTGGCTACTTCGTTCATCTTTCTTTGTTCAGCTCTATACAGGATTGTTACTTCATGAGCACTTGCTATAACAGGCAATGAATGCTCACCTTTTCTTGTGCTATGTGATTGCAATATATAACTTTTAAAAGGCTAACCTTATGAATTTTGAGGAAATGATTTATTAGAGAACTTAAGACAAACTTGGGAACCAAATTGAGAGGCAAGATCCATTGTTTCTTTTTCTCATTGGTTATGCTTTTCTGTTTGTCCTTTGGGTTGCAAGACAAGGATGCATTTTTTTAAAATTGCGCTGGAGTCTGCAAAATCTCATGAGATTTCGTGATTAAGAAGGAAGGCTTAGTGCAGCACAAGCAGGGCTCGAGGTTTTGGTTGGACTATGAAGCAATACTAGAACATGACTGACCTGTCTTAGAGAAGACATTGTGAAACAGTGGACTGATATTTCATTGTCCCCATAGTCATTCCCGGTCAGAGAATCACTTCTTTGAATTTGCGGGAGTGTGGTACAGCAGGTTAAATTCAGCTCAGGTGTAAGCAACAGCATAGTGAATTCTGCCAAATACATAGTCTACATAGTTGCAAAATGTATTGGGGCAGAGCTTATTGTTTACAATTATGTTGAACTGATATTTCATTGTTCCCATAGTGATTCTAGGTCAAACAATCACTTATTTGGATTTGCGGGAGTGTGGTGCAGCAGGTTAAATTTAGCGCAGGTTTAGACAACAGCAAAGTGAAAGATGTCTACTGCCGATCACACAGTCTGCATAGTTGCAAAATGTGTTGGAGAGGGGCTTATTATATAAGTTTACAGTGACTGGGAATGGAAAATTTTTGTCTGAAAATGATTATGGCACATTCAGGATTACTGGAGGAGGAGACATGCCCTAGGAAATCAATCTGGACTTTTGGAGATCAGCAATAAAGAAATAATTTTAGTACTATCAATAGCTACTATGCAGGCTATCCTGACTGCACTTTGTTAAAAAGTAAAATGATTGTGAGGAGGCTCCTAGATATAGAGACACAATCCTTTAGAATTATGAGTGCTACCTTACAAATTGGAGTTAGACTGGCTTCAGTAGCTGCTTAGTCTTTGATTTGTTAATAGTTTGAACTACCTAATTTGGATTGTTAAAAACATTTGTGAAAGATAGGAGGAGGATAGAATTTTTACATAAGAACATTGCCAGATTTAATGATCTGAAGGCTCTGATAGAGGAAATTGAGATGTTCAAGAGTTCGGAAACTTCTTTGGCACAATCTGAACAAAGTTTTAGGAGTCTCAGTTGTAGAATGTTTGCTAAGAAGTTGCAAATGATAATCCTCTTGACATTCCTTTAAACCAGATATGAATTTGAGGCTCTCTGATGTCACAGGGACATGTTATATTCAGATACTTATACCAGTTGACATTAAATCCTTTTCTTTTTTTTTTCTTCTTTTTTTGAGGGCTTATGAGAGGACCATAGGATAGAGAACCATCAACAACCTAGCCAGAGTACTGTGATTCATCATAACATAATTGGTTCCTTGTAAACATTTCCCACGTTCGACAAACTATTTAGTTTAGATACCTATATGCTTGATGATGGACCATCTATTGTTTTTTTGTTTTTTCTTTTTCACTGTTGACTTATGAACAGTTCTTTTCTGGCATTTGTTTTAAAGAGTGACCTTGATGGTTGGTTAGATTCAAGGAATATGAATCAGATACAGGCACAGGATTTGTGTATTAAGGGGTGAAAATTTGCATCTACAAGTAGTGGAAGAAGTTACCTTTTAAGTTTAGAAAAACTTTTGAAGGGGCAAATCCCAATTTTCTAAGCCACCTACGTGAAATTTTCTAGTTAACAAAGAAACAAAACCGGATTTTCAAAATCTGGGGGGTGAATTCTGCATCCTAATGTACTTTTAATAATAAACCACAGTATGCGTCGATGTCAACCGGTAGTTTTCTCACTGAAACAAATTCTTGGTCAGATTTTGTAGATGAGCATTTGGCATTTCTGTTTCATAGGCCCTATCAGCGTGTTTCCAAGTATTGTAGTTACAGAAGATTTGCCCCATCACTTGTCTCGAGTGGCAGACCTGAGCAAGTGTGTGTTTGTTTGCCACTATTTCTTCCAGACAGATAATTCCAAAAGTCGACCAAGATTGGCAAATGGTAATACTAGCTATATTCCAACAGCATATGCAATATGCATGAGTTCGACTTCCAGCCACCCTTTTCCCAAATCCACCCCAATGTATCGAAAAGAAGAATCCAAAAGCCTATCTCAAGCATTTACCTAGCATCAGCTGCAATGCAATGGACTTCTAATTCTGGACTTGGTCAAAAGCACTAAACATACCTATCATTTTCATGGCATTTGCATCATCGCGTAGCCAGCAAATTATGCGGAATAGGCTAGACCAAGTGTTGGTTATCTATAGAAGTTAGATTTAGACCAATTGTTGGTTATCTATAGAAGTTAAGACTTAAGTATGTGATGGATCAACAAATGATGATGGTTTCTTTCATGATGTCTTTTCTATTTATTATTCACCTGTAGTTTTCCTAGCTTTTGTGGAGAAGCTTCTTGCGACATGAGGCTACAATGCATTATTGGCCGTGATTTTTTTGACAATTCTGTAGCCATCATGCTTGAGTGCAGCTTTGTGGTTATCTAGTTTGTTTATTTGTTTACAACTCGGCTTCTACTCTAAGTCTCCAAGCCATCCAATTGCCTAAGTATGATATTATGGATTAATTTAAGTTATCGTTCCAGTGATTGTTGTATCAATTCTTTTTAGTTTGACTAAATCATGCCATGTACGGACGGCAAGAGAAGAAAATATTTAAGCCAACTTGAAGATGTTTGTGGAGCCTCAGAGGCCATAGGTAAGAAGGTCAAATGGGATGGCTCCCATTTCCAAAATTATTAGTTTTTGCCAGTGAAATTAGGTTCAAGATTTTCAATAGTTTTTCTAGTTTTAATAAAAATTACCATTGGAACATTAGTATATTAACTTTTTAAGAGCATTTACGAGACAAATGACCATTACATGTCTATTTGGTTGGATGTAAAATATTTTTTCTGAGGAAATTATTATCCTAAGAAAATATTTTACATGAAAAATGTTTATTTTCCTTAAAATTGTTTAGTGTTTGGATGACATTGTGAAAATCTTGTGAAAAATAGTTTTTTAGATATTTTTTATTTTTTATTATTAATATGAGTTAAATAGACTAATAACAATTGTAATAAATGTTTGACAAGTAATTAAAGTTAACCAGATATTGTTTTGTTTATAATTAGTCTTCAAAATAATATAACTGGTAAAATATACATAACTATGAATCATATTCTTGTGGAGCCCAAATTATGAAAAAATGAGTTGATAAGAATTAAAAACAAAAATTAGTTTGGTAATTAAAGTTATAAAAGTAAGTACTTAAGGTTTAATGTCACTCTTAAACTCTAAAAAAAATAACTTACGTTACGTTCATTAAGTATGTAAATTATATTAGAGCCAAAGGAAGGAAAATTAGAAAAATATTTTACACAAAAAAAATATTTTTACATGTTTGACACCAAGAAAAATTTTAAAAATATTTTTCAAGAAAATATTTCAGTCAAAACAAACAGACCGGATCATGAAAACTTTTTACTTCAAAGAACATGCACTCAATTTGGATGCAGAGGAATAGTATTTTACTTTGAAGAAGCTCCAAACTCTTTCAAGGGCATTTTGTGTTTGAGATCACTATATAGGTCATTAGTGTCAACATCTAAGCTTTTGAACCTGTTATCGTCACATTTCATTTGATGCAAAATTTGAATGTACCAAAGCAACTTGCCAAAGTGATGAGTCCAATAGCAACAAAAAGACTATGGTTTAGTATAGAAGAGACTTAAGAATCTTGCCTATTCCATGAATGCATTACTTTTTTAGTCACCAAACTTCTGAACTGGTTCATCTACTCCCAGTTCTTCCTCATTGCATTTATGGAGTCTCACCAGTCCCAATTAATACATGATGGAGGGTTAAAAATGCACATATGTCCTTCAATTTTACAGCTGTCTAATTAAATAACATGAAAATTTATACCATTGGCATTAAACACACATGCAGACAGAGACAACAGAAATATTAACCAAGAGCATCATTTCTTGCGCCCAAAAAAAAAAAAGAATAAAGAAAAACTCACACACGTACTGTTTCAATAGTTCGATGTGGAACATAAAGTAGAGAAACTTATGTTGCAAATACGGTAACATGTTAGCTCAGTTGAAATAATCGATCCAATCATACCTTGTAAAATCATCTTGGAGGTCTATGTGCTCAAGACGTAAGAAAACATGAATCATTATAATAAACAGAAGGCACCAGAAAAGAAACTCAATTCACAATAATTGCAGTGGCCAAGATAAGTTTCTTTGGTAATAAGGAATAGAATGCATTACAATACTCAAATCGTAGAGACAAAGACACCTGATACGTTGCGTTGCTATTGTATTTTTTTCATCCCAGAGACAACATGCACGTGGATGACAATATCCCAGAATTTTAGAGACCAATGCTTAAAAGATCGTGCAAAATTAACAGTCAATTATGTGTGTTCTACTTTGGTTTTTGATTGTATTGTAGGGTGTCTCAATTAATTGTTGTTTCTTGTGCATGTGGTGATCCACATCTCTCTCTCTCTCTCTCTCTCTCTCTCTCTCTCTCTCTCTCTCTCTCTCTCTCTCTCTCTCTCATGTGTGTGGCGAGTTCATATCCCCAGATTTCTTCTCTTCCCACTTTAAATTTAGTAGGAAGAAGAGACAGAAAAAGGGATGATGTTCATATCATTGGAAACGAAAATATTCAATGTTCTTTTTATGTCATGGTATCATTGTAGTCCCAACCAAAAGAAATATCTTGGAATATTACTGGGCTGAAGGGTCCCAATTTTTGTTTATTTTATCAGGGGAAACGATATGTCTTATATATTTGTACAAAGTGACAGAATTGGACATTTTTTACTACAAATTTTGGGAGTCGGCCATTCAATTTCAGAAAAAAATTCTAAGGTGCTTTTACCATAATGTACCATATACAATAAATTAAATATACTTGGTCTTCTATTTGAGTCAATTAACGTTATTAATAGATATATATATATATATATATATTTTTGGTTATGGCACTATATTGGTGAAACCTATTTCTGGTTATGCTTGACATTGTGTAGAAAAAATTGGAACAAGAACAAGGTTAAAAAAATCTTAACACCTAATATTGGGGAGATTTTTAAGTGAATCGGATTCATAATCCCACCTATGAAACTTGTAATTTAAAATAGCATCATATAAGTAAAGAAAAACATGTTAATATAAAAAATAATATAAGTATATGTATGTGACTTTTTTTAAACTAAGTGAGTCCGGATAGATTTTCCTTTCCTCCAAATCTCTTGTAAGTCTTGTGCCGAATTAAAAAAAAAAAAAAAAAGTAAAGTCTGGGTAGCTAGTACATTTGAATAATTTTCCCCAGACATCTGACGAATCCGCCAAAAGATCCACGTTCTCTTCCCACAGGAGAAGTTGTGGCCGTCTTCCATGTTTTCCACGACTCCTTTGCTTTCATGGGACAGCACCTGTCAGCGTAAGACAGTAACCGATCGACGATGCCGACCATTCCAGTATAATTAACCTTAAAATTTGAAAAAAAAAATTAGCCATTAAATCTTGCCAAATAATAGGCACTTCTTTCTATGATTTTTCTTATTTTCTTACTCAAAAATATAATATTTTCAATTACTTTTTAATACCTGAATCCAGTCAAAATTATTGACTAAATACAGTGAAACTTGGTTTTTTTTTTTTAAACCTATGTATTTATTCACTATATTAAAAAAAAAGAAATCAGTTTCAAGAAAGTCATCATCTTTCTTTTCATGTCAACGTTGGGAAATGGACGTTGATGTGTCTTGAGCGTGGCAAGTAAAACTGAAAGTGGGTCACTATTTTCTGTCCGTTATGACTAATGATCACTCTCTTTCCTCACTCATTAATTTCTTTTTTTTTTATTTTAAGTTTTCACTTTTTATTTTTTCACTTAAAAACAAAGAAAATAAAAGTGAAAACACACCATTCCAGTTGAAGATTTATTAGGCCTCATAAATTAGAGTTCGAATTGACATGGTTTGTTTGGTACTAACTTTTCCTATAAAGGGTTGAAGGATGGAACACCTGTTGTATTAAAATATATTGGCTTTCCATTTTAAAATTTTTGTTGAGAAGCAAAGTTGCTTTCAAATAAAAATTTTGAGAATAGATAATAAATGGTGATTAATTTTACTATTATTAATGCTAAAAGAGAACATTTCTTTTAGAATCAAAACTGAAATAAGATTGATTTTGTTTACCTATTTTGAGGATGAAAATAAACCTAAATGAAGTACTTGTGTTGTAGGTTGTATTTGGTTGGAGAGCCAAAGAAATATGATCCAATTTAATTGTGAATTTTCTTATATTATCTCTTGACTTTTTGATTTTTCTTCTAGTTAAATAATGATTGGTACGAACTATTAACAACAATTAATGCATATTGTTACTGCAAAATAGAATCATGTAAAAGAATGGTTATTATGATCGTATCCATTCCTCACTCTTAGTTTTACAAAATCAACTCATTAGATAATTTGCCATCATAACCATAGGCATATAAAAGGAAAAAAAAAACACACACACACACACACACACACAAATAAATCCCTTTTGTAATTCTTATACATACTAAATGTGGAATCAAGTAACGTCTACACCTTTTTAGAAAGTTATTGTAAATTCTATGCTTTATAAGAAAATCATAAAAATATTCTTCATTAATATAATACAATAATACAACATATTCTATAAAGTGATAAAAAATACATATATATTTTCTTACTATTACTTAAAGAAGCAAAGTATAAATGTTTTTCATCCATATCATTTACATCTACTATCATCACATAATCTTCAAAAACAGCCATTTTTTGTCATAATTTTCATTAATGAGTTCAGTTAAGACATTTTTTTCCAGATAACAGTTGGATTTGCATTTAAGACAAGAAGTGCCTTGTTAAGTACTTGCAAGATTGGACAAACTTTCCCCTTTTCTATCCTCCTTCAATCACTTTTTTTTTTATTTTTTTTGGATGGATCCTTCAATAACTTCTAAAATAATGAAATTTGATCAAATAATTCACTTTTTATCATGTCCCATCTGTGACTCCAATGTGTAAAAACGACACATTTAGCATATTTAGATTCGTTCAAGATTTCAATCAAGAATTCAATTGCATTTTTCTCAACTCCATTTATATTATTGTACATTTCATCATTCCCATTGACCCAACCATCTCCTATTTCTCTTTCCAATTCCTCCATAACTGCTACTACTAGTACCTTGCTTTCTTGACACATCTCATTTATTTTTGCAAGAAGAATACAACAAACTTTATTCATTAGCATATTACTCCGGCACCAAGTAAAGAAGCCTAAAACAAAAGCCATGATTCAAACACAACTGCTTATGATTGTTGCTGCTTTCTTGAACTTGCTTCCATCTCACAGCTCTTTACTTTACTCTTTAGTGGTAATAAACAAAAGCGTTTCTTGATTTTTGCTGGTTGTAAATGTGTCAAGACCATTTTGAAGCAGATTCTGAAGCAATATTTTTTATGGATTTTTTCAAGAAAGTGAAGCGTTTGAGGCTTTTTGAGCCATCTTTGGGGATTCTTGGATTTTTTCTAGTCGTAGTTTGTGTTATATTTGGTTTCTTTTTGTTGGATTATAAAGCTGTGGTTAAAGGGTCAGGATTCTTGGCACAATCTGAGAGGCTTCTATGGCTGAAATTGGATGAGGGTGGTGAGAAGAGAAGTAGAAAAGTTGATTTTTTGAGTGAAGAAGGTGGTGGATGTAATGTGTTTGAAGGTGATTGGATTTGGGATGATAGTTATCCTTTGTATCAGTCTAAAGATTGCAGTTTCTTGGATGAAGGGTTTAGGTGCTCTGAAAATGGCAGGCCTGATATGTTCTATACCAAGTGGCGTTGGCAACCAAAAGAGTGCAACTTGCCCAGGTGCTTATTGATTTTCTTTCTTCACTCCTCTGCTAAAAATTGTATCTTTGATTTAGAAATGAAGGATATCTTAGATGCTTAAATTTGTAGCTTTGTCTTGGTTCAATTTGAAAAACTATAAGATTTTCCTATAAATTAGCCTAATTCAGTTGCTTGGTGATTTGAAGTTCTCAATTGAATGTTTTGGAAAAACAAAAAATTATGGTCTTTGCAATTATTTTGTGCTATAGTGAGCGTTTACTACTTTTGGCACATAGCAGCACGGATTTCATGTAGTTTGATTGCCATTTTTTATTTGTCTTTGCCCTTCAACAATAATCTACCTTTGCCGCTAATGACTGAGGAAGGACATATATCACATGAAAAGTGATGCCAAGTTCTGTGAAAATGACCTGTATCTTGGTTTCTTGTCCGACTTAGTCCATTTACTGCTTCATCCTCGATTGGTGGATATTTATGCACTTCTGAAACTAATAATATTGACTTCAGTTAGTTTAGAGATGTCAACGAAGTCGGGTGAGTTAGAAAATTGTGATATAAAGTATGTCCATCGCCTTTTGAATTCTTGTTTAATTGGAACTGAGTATGAAATAAAGAAGAACCATCTTCTAGTCTACTTCCTGACCGCTAATACGAGTTAGCTTCCAAGCCAAAATGATGCCCCGTATATTTTTCACGAACTATACATTTTGGGATTTCATTCATGTAGTTTTAGGATTTCAGGAATGCTGGATGGAGATAAATGGTCACGTCAATTATCTGCTACTTGCGTCCTTGACATAATGTACTTTTCTGGAAATAAAACCTTTTCATTTTCTCATACAAGAAATTAAATTAATAATGGTAAATTTCTGCCTATCAATGATACAGATTTGATGCTAAGATTATCTTAGATAAGCTGCGGAATAAGAGGTTGGTATTTGTGGGTGATTCCATTGGAAGAAACCAGTGGGAGTCATTCCTCTGCATGCTTTCTTCTGTTATACCTGATAAGGATTCGATCTATGAAGTAAACGGCAATCCTATAACAAAGCACAAAGGGTTCTTGATCTTCAAGTTCAAGGAGTATAATTGCACTGTGGAGTACTTTAGAGCTCCTTTTCTTGTGTTGCAGAGCAGGCCTCCTGCTGGATCTCCATCAAATATTAGAACTACTTTGAAGTTGGACCAAATGGATTGGAGTTGGTTAAAATGGAGAGATGCGGATGTGCTTGTATTTAATACAGGACATTGGTGGAATTATGAGAAGACAATAAGAGGGTAACTTCTTGTTTCCAAATCTTTTTCTTCTATAACTGCTCTTCTATTCAATGTATTTTTCGTTTGTGACTGAATGTATAAAGTGTGAGTTTTTACATCGGTGATGAGCCAAAACATTTCAGAAATTGGGAATACAACTATTTCTGTATAGTGCACTGTACAATATCTATCTGTATTTGTCGGGATATAATTAAGGTTGTATTTCTCAATTTTTAATCTCTAAATGTATGGTGTAGTTTGTGTAAGAGAATGAACAATAAACCTGATTGTAATTATCAATTTAGGATCCCCTTTGAAGAAAATATGAATTTTCACCTTTTGTGTCACCTTTTCTACCCTATGATGTACCAACTTCAAGTTTCAAATATCTTTGTCAGGGGATGTTACTTTCAAGAAGGTTTAGAAATAAAGATGGATATGGAAGTTAACGTTGCCTATGAGAAATCGCTACAGACAGTTCTTGACTGGGTCCATCGTGAAGTGAATACAAGCAAAACTCAGGTCTTCTTTCGCTCATATGCTCCTGTGCATTTCAGGTATATCTTAATTTTACCTTCTGGTAGTTCTTATCTTCTGGCTTATGTATGATTGGAATTTTGGCTAGATCTTCAATTGGCAAGGATTTCTGTGTAGCTAAAGATTTAGGCTGCATTATGTTCGTTGTTTGCCTCATTTTTTTTTAAGTCTATCTGTTGTGTTTATAGCTGGAGCAGTAATTGGTGTAATCAAGTTTTTTCGCATTTTGGTTTCCAAACAATAGGTTCAATCCATTGATTCCATGCCAATGCCTTAAAAGAACTACACCTTAGAGGACAGGGGTTTAGTTCTTGCACTCATCATATGGATAACTTTCATGTAATTTTTGCTCGCATGATTGCATATAATAGTCGGTGTTATATTTCTCTCCGAATTTAAGTGCTTCATTACGGATTGGATCAAATTGGAACACAAGTATACTGTTGTGGAGCAGCACTGCTTCAAATTGAAGTATAGTGTGCAAATAATTTGTAAAATATAGAATAGAATTAGCCTTGTATTCCTGGTTTTGTATTGTCTGCATTGGGGAGCTACCACTTGGCACATTTGTAGCATAAATATAAAGTTTGTAAATTAGTTCCTCTTTTTTGTTGAACTTGTAACAAATTCTTTTACTTTTTCTGCGTTTATATGTTCTTCCTTCTTTTCCAATATAGTTTTGTTGTGTAAGATTTTGAAGAAGTTTAACATGCATGGATTGAAAATACATTGGTTTCTTTATTTTCCAGTTATGTCTGTCTATTCATGCTTACCAACAGTTTGCAGAACTAAACTAAACTGTTAACGTGACTTGAGGTCTTGTACAGAGGTGGAGACTGGAGAACTGGAGGAAACTGTCACTTGGAGACACTTCCAGAGCTAGGTTCTTCATTGGTGCCATCCAACAATTGGGCAAAATATAAACTTTTTACCAACATAGTTTCATCTCGCTTGAACATGTCAGAAGTTAAAGCAATAGACGTATTAAATATCACACACATGACCTCTAGGAGGAAAGATGGGCACTCATCTCTGTACTACTTGGGCCCTAATGTTGGTCCTGCACCTTCCCACAGGCAAGACTGCAGCCATTGGTGTCTGCCTGGTGTCCCGGATGCATGGAATGAATTGCTTTACGCTCTCTTTCTACAACATGAGAATCTAAAGCTCCGAAATCGTTATATATAGGGCACATGCATGATTCTTAGCAAATGTATATTATTTATCAGCAATTGGAAAGAATTTTCTCTTCAGGACATCAGAGAGGTGGTGTTCTTTTGTCAAAATGGACAGACATAAGAAGAATTTTGTAGGGGACTTAGCAGCTGGTCAAGTCCAGCTGAAGGATGTATACTCAACTCTATGTAAACTACTTTGTCATACAACAATTTTTTTTTTTTTTTTGAAATCTTGTTATAATGAAAGAAGCCAGTTTTTGGGCAAATGAGTTAAAAGGGTTTCTCTTTTTTGGGGGTTTTTCTCCAGGCTTTGGAGCATAGGTTAGTGGCATTGCCATGGGATCAATTGTCAATAAACTAATTCTCATGGACAAGATTTTACTTGTCTTTTTTTTTTTTTTTTGGCCAATTGTCAACAATATTCTATTTTACTCTTAACCTACACTGTGGGAAGAGGGTTCAACTAGGTCCAGGGAAACTGATAGGGACTGAACCACTATCGGATCAAATAGGTGCATTATACACTCCTTTAGAATTTTTTATGAGAGGCAAAATTTGAACCGTTGATCTCTCACCCTATTTAACCGCTAGTGATGGACAATCCAACCAAGTTGAGTTGGTTAGATTTTACTCGTCTTAGTTGTTGGATTTGAATATGGAATGATTGTTGTATTCATATAGTTGCCATATTATACTCGCTCAAGTAGTTGAGTGACATTTTATTGAGTTAGAAACTAGCAACACAAAAAATTCTTAAATGGACACAATTTACAGTGCCACCTATAGATCTTGAAGTTAAAAGAAAGTCATGTAAACATTCTTACACTATTTTCTTACATCAGTATACATCATTTTGTTTGTTTGGCACTCTTTAAAATCATAAGATCTATAGGTGGGGCAGTGAACCCGATCCACTTAAGAATCTCCCAAGGAACACCATCAAAATGTGTTTTTCTTGTAAATGTCTATAAATTAGCTATAGTTACTGCAAAAGTAATTTTAGATAAGTATATTACTCAATGGTGAATATTTTTGCTTATCATTATATAACACAAATCTAAAGACCTTTTATCTAACGAAAGAAAGTTGTATACAATATGTTGTGCTTTAACTTTGCCTCTTGAAGCTAAAGATATAAAGTTAAAATTTTTGTTAATCTCATTATTATTTTTTTGAAAAATTTTCTTAAAAACTAGAATCACCTCGATACTTCTTTTATAAATTTTATAACAGATTAAATAAATTGTACATAAGTTACCTGGCGATAAAGTAATTTTACAATTTTCAAAAAATATTTGTACAATTTCATTAATATACAACTCTTCAAATTTAATTTGAACTTGTAATGAGTTCAAAAAATCCCATTTGATTTAGGTGTATTGTTTTCATTTTCGAAATTGATTGTGTTTTTATTTAGAAAAATGAAAAAGTAGAAGCTTGCATTAACGCTTGTAGTACAAACCAGAAACGGCATTAAGATCACAATATCTCCTTCTCGGATTTGAGACACCACAAGTTCCATTTACAACAAATTGATGGTCATAATTTATTGTAGCAAAATAAATTATTAAAATGTTACTATGTATATAAAATTTAAACTGAAAAAATATAAAAAATGGGATAATTTTAAAATAATTTTACATTAAAATGTTAAGAAATTATACGAAGATACTAAAGAGTTACGTCGAAAATTACGTTGCCCCAAGTTGTGAGAAATAACCAATGATCAAATTGTGAGCCCATACCCCTCCTTCTCTGCTGATATCGCAGAGTCTCCAAGCGCTTTTTATTTCGAATTAACAACTCCTCTGTACAGTGCACCATTGAACTTGCTCAAGAACCCAGTTAAGTTCCTCTACGATGGTGGACGCCTCGGCGAAGCCGAGCCGAACAAGAGACCGAGACAAGCTTTTTGAACGGCCCGGTCCTTTAGTGGGACCCACCTTCCAAGCTTCATTTGAGGTGAATTTTCGATTGAGCCTTCTTTGCGGAATTTCAACGAACAGTTACTGTTCATTACTATTTTGGTTGAGTAAATCAGGTCTAATGATCTTCTTTTATTATTGATTTCATTTTTTAGCAGATGGCAGATGATTTAAAGGAGTTTTTAAATGTGTTGGTGGTGGGAGCTGGTGGATTGGGGCTGTGAATTGTTGAAGGACTTGGCTTTATCGGGATTTTCAAAGCTGGAAGTCATTGATATAGAACAGATTGAAGTCGCCAATCTCAATGGTTAATTTCTGTTTAGGTATATTTTTTGATGTTTTGATGTGGGATGATGAATTTATGGCTTTTTTATGTACTTTATGTAATTGATGGGAATTTTGGGGCTTGAGATGATGGAATTGATGGATTCATTTTATTTCATCTGTTGTGTAAAATTCTGAGTTTTGGGCGCTTTGAGATGATGGTATTTCTGGGTTCATTTTATTTTATTTAACGGAGTATTGGGCTGTGTATGTTATTTGATGCTTCAGACTTCTTATCTAGTTGTCAGAAAATCTAATTTTCTTGAATGTGTATTTTTGATGTTTCCTTTGTAGGCTCGAAGATGTAGGGAAGCCAAAGGCTGAAGTTGCTGCGAAGCCAGTTATGGAAAGAATTAGTTGTGTAGATATCAAGCAGCACTTCCGTCAGACTGAGGATAAAAAACTAGAATTCTATAGTAAATTCATTGTACTTGATCTGGATTTCATGCAGGCTCAGAGCTACATAAATGCCGTGGCTTGTGGTTTTCTAGGTTTGTCTTTTCTTCTTACATTTAGTGTTATTTTCTGAAATGCAACGATGGAAACTACATTGCTACCCTGTAATTTATGTTGTAAAGACTCAATAAAGTTGTTTGCTTGCTGCCTTCTTTTTATCTATAATAGAATGTCCATGCGTTTGACTTCCCTATGTTTTGAGGTTGTGGATGATCACTTTGAAATTTTAATGTATAGCATCAGTGCTTGCAGTTATTATGCATTTTTAGAAATTTTCCTTTCTGTCAGTGATTAGCCAATGACTGTGAAGGAAATTCTTGCTTTCCTTCCGAAACTCACTATACTTTATCTTCTCTATTCTCTCTTATTCTTTATAGAGTGCTGCAATTATAGATTCCTTGGTTACCTTAGCATTAATAAACTCCACGCTTGATGTTAAGAAGAAGATGATAGGGGTTTTTATGGATAAAAGAAATAAACTGTAATTAAACTGTGCAAACGAGGAACAAGAGTGTTTTTTTACTTGTGTAAGTAGGTGATCACTTGCAAATTTCGATTTGTTATTGTAATTAGTTGAGTAATGTTAGCATCAGATATTATTCCAGTATAAACACCAGAAATGCCTTTTGATGTCTCCTAGTCTTTCTGCTATTTTACTTGATAAAGTGAGAAATAGCCATCTTGTGGTAAATTGACGTGTTAAGTAAGTTGATGCGTTAAATAAGGTTGTGAGACCAACTAGCTGTTGGTTCTCATTATACTTGGCTTGGACTCATTATGTTGACAATTTACTGGTTCCAATTATCTTTAGAATTGTCCCTTAAGCTTTGTTGGGTTTAGCATGAAACAACTGGCTTTGCCATCTCTGTCTGGTCGGAAGTACTTATTTATTATCAGCATATGTTTTTTGACCATGAACAAGGCTGATGTTTTGAAAGTGAGCTTTGTTGTTTGTGTCCAATTTTGGCTGCGAATGTAGAGTGTGATTCTGATGATAACCTAATTGAAGACAGAATGAAAGCCATGGTGGATTGTGGAACAGAAGGATTAAGGGCCATGCAAGGGATATTCTACCAGGACTCACGCCATGCTTTTAGTACAGTTTGGCTCTTTCCCCCACAAGTGAAGTTCCTTTTGTGTACTCTGGCAGAAACTTCAAGAACTGATAGTCACTGTATATGAGTATGCTCACTTAATTAAATGGGATAGGGTGGTTATGCAGCCAATTTATGCTTTTTTACTTAAAAGTGGAGCTTTGACTCAAGCTTTCTATTCTTGTCTCTTGATTTTGACAGGCAGGTTCATAGTGGCAATACTTTTGACCCGGATAACTGATCATATGCAATGGGTTTATTCAGAGATGAACTGGTGTCAAAATTTAACACCTTTTTCTCATTTTTTATGCTTTATTTGCCTGTATGTTCCATTTGGCCTTCCTTGGCTCATTTGACTAAGGTGCTATAGGCTGTTAACAGAGCTGAGCTTTTTGGGATTCAATACTTTACATATTATCTGACACAGGTGAATTTCTGCTTTGGAATCTTGAGCATCCTAAAGACATTCTATGAATGTACACCTTGATGATTTAGGCCTTCTTTCTGTGACTGATATCTGGACCCCAAGCATTGCTTTCTAAGACGAACTTCTTTAAATTCTGATACTTTTGCACAGAGGAAATTGTAGATATATCTGCAGGTTTATTTATTTGGTCTATCTACAAACAAATAGTCCAGAAAATAACATTGTGAGATGTTTGTTTCCGTTATTCTTACAGGCGTGGTGAAAAATATCATACCTGCTATAGCTTCCACAAATGCTATCATTTACGCAGCATGTTCCTTGGAAACCTTGAAGATTGCAACAGAGGGAAGAATCTGTATATGCAGGCACCTCCAGTACTAGAGGAAATGACGTGACAAAATTTAGCTCTTCCACTATTTGAACAAATGGGCAAAAACTCAAAAAGACATTAGTCATATCACAGGCACAGCTGGAAAAGGTGAGAGAAGCAATCATGTTCGAGGAAATTAAGGATTGTGTTCAAGGGAATTGGTGGGGCTACAGATATGGATATGGCTGGTGGAGCATAATTTTCTATTGCTCTCAGTTTCTTTTTTTTTTTTGAGCAAAAATTTAGGTGTTGTATTAATGGAATATTAGATTTGTGCCTGTACATCAGCATTTTTTTTATTTTTTGGTAAAATAGATAATTTTAGTACAAGCAATACAGTTATAGGTTAAGCATTAGCATTTTTTTTTTTTTTTGGTAAAATAGAAAATTTTAGTACAAACTATATAGTTATAGGTTAACTATCTCTCGGTCAATTAACCCATGATAAGGAAATTTTAGCACATCAGCAGTTTTATTGCACCAACTTGTTTGCCAACTATATACGTTTGAGTACTTAATTTCTATACACAACTCTCAAAAGCATGACTAATCTTTAATCAGCAAAAATACTGGTTGGAAGACCCATTCAATCATCAAGTGCCAATTCTGCTGGATGCGTGGGACTTTTCCCCAGGCCAACACAACTTCAACTATGGTTCTTCTTACTGTAGCTACTAAATCTACTGTTGCCATAGTTTGCCCTTGATGCATAAGTTGGTTTCTAGCTCTCCAAGTGTTGTAAATAGTGACTGCAAACATCTCTCTTTTGAATTTGTCTGCAAAGGAATCAACTGACCATGTTCCACACATGCATCCAGTTCTTCTTGCCAGGAAGTTGTTCTTCTTTGTACTAAGCACAAAACTAACACCTTGTTTCACACTGTTGCAGTAAAATTATATTAAAAAAACAGGTGATTTGTCATCTCTTCTCTTTGCTTGCACAAAACACAATTAGAATTCTTTAGTGGAATACCCCATATCTTCATTCTGTCTTTAGTAGTAAGCTTCTTTTTACAGGCAAGTCACAGGATGAAAGAATACCTGGGAATACCCCTGTATTGCTCTCAGTTTCACCATGCGTTGAATCTAGAAATGATGTTATAGGTGCAAGGTTGTTCGGTTTATACCTTTCCTGATATCCTGCAGAAGGCAAGGATTGATAAGGCGGAATTTGGTGAATTCTTCATAACATTTTGTTGGCCCCAAACAATAATGCAACTAATATAAAAATAAATAAATTTACAATAATAATGATAAAGTTATAGCAAAATAAGTTCACAATTCAACAATAAAGTAAAAAAAATAAAGAAAGAACACACCGAAATTTTATAGTGGTTCGGTATCAAGTTTGACACCAACGTCCATTCTCAAGTTCCTCAACTTTGAGTTTGAATCTATTGTATGTTTCTTCACAAGTTGGTGAAGCAAACCAACATGTACAATGTAAGGATCATTCTTTGCCCATCCTAACACTCTCTAGTTAAGCCAAAGATTTTTACAATTCACTCAATCAACCCTCACAAAGCTACACTTGAATGCTACCACTCACACTTTGAAGAATACACTATAACCCAACCAACTATCTCACAAACTATCACAAGTACACTAAAAGGAGAGAGTATTTTACACTAACATCACTCTTGAGACCTTGTAATAAATATAGGTAAATGTTCTTTATCAATTCTATACAAATTGGTATTTATAGGGGTGAGAAATGAAGTTAAAACATACTCCAACATTCAAAAACAGTCAAATTGAAGTTGCTGAAAAAATAAGCGTTATACGCGATAGGATGGCTGAACAGCGTCTAAACCCATTAGGACGGCCGATCAATGACCGAAAGAGTGTCTGAACCTTTCTAGAATTTTTTCTGTTAAGTGCTTTAGAACGGCTGAAAGGACATTAGGACGTCCGATTCCGCCTTTAGAACGACTGAAAGAGTGTCCGATCTTCACTTCAATTGTGCAATTTTTCAACATTAATTTCCTCATCTTTTGTATTTCATTTGATGCATTTGGGTTCTATTTAACCCTGCAAAGCCATTGCTAAACACACTAGAAGATTCATTAGTAATATATTGATTTGTTATCATCAAAACTAAGATTACATTCTCCCCCTTTTTGATGATGATAAATCAATGTTCAAAAATTCATGAACAAAATGACAAACCATCATTTACAAGTATAAACAAGCATCATATATTCTCTCCCTTTTGACATCATCAAAACTAGGAGTACCTCCCCCTTAGAAGGACTCCCCTTAATCAAAGCATATGTTATGAAAAAACTTATATTGAGCTTAAAAACACAAACATTTCTCACAAATATTTTTGAAAGTATAATTGGTAATAAAACTCATTTTTGAAGAAACCTACTCTCCTTTTGGATATATATAAAAATAATAATAGTGAGTAATGAATATAGGGTCATATTAAAAAGTGGGAGTATTGCTCCCCTTATCATTTGCACCAATAAGATAGGAATATTGTTCCCCACATTATATGCAAACTTCATACACCACATATTCATACATGTTAAAAAATTCACATAAATTACTAAGAAAATAAATGACACATTTTACCCCTTTTTTTTTCATATATTGTCTTGTCTTTCTTGTGGAGATTCTTCAACCCTACAAAATCAAGAGATAGTTTTTGATACCTATGTGTTCTTGGGTCTTAGATTGTTAGTAATACCTTTCTCTACCTACATGGCTTTCATGCCTAATTTTATGTTTTTCTTAACATAACATTCATTTTGCACATGACCATGTTGATGACAAAAATGACAAATAGCATTTGGATCTCTAACGAATGTAGATTTTATAAAGCAAGTGCCATTTTAATAGAAAGTAGTGTGATTTTTGCTCAATATAATTTTTCTGACCCTTTATCTTGGAAAATCCTTTTTTTCTTTTCAAAAAACATTTACAAGATCATTCATTTTCTTCCTCAACATATTTTGTTCTTCTTTGAATTTTGTATAAAATTTAGATTTCTCAACCATATTTAAATCAACTTTATTTTTCAAATCACATTCTCTTTACTCAAACCTTTGTTTTCTTGAAAGAGTTTGGAGTTTTTTTTTTTGTAAAGCAATAATTTTATTTCTCAAATCTTTGTTTTTAGCATAAGACATTTTTAAACTATAATGCAATTTAGAAAATAAATACTTCTAGATCATCATCATCATAATCCATCATTAGAAGAAGGACTAGAAGATACCTCTTCATCTCCAATAGCCATAAAGGCCACATGGGATGTCTCATTTTCTTCTTCAAATTCTCCATCGGAATTGTAATTATCCCACGAAATTTGAAAATTATTGAAATGCTTTCTTCTTCTTTCTCTTTCTTGAGAAGCTTTAAGTGCAATGCCCCTCTTGATCCTTGCCTCCTCATTATCTTGGATTTTAGATTTAAGTTCAATTCATGAGAAGTTAGTGAACTTATAAGAGAATCAATGGGCATGGAATTTAAATTCTTCGCTTCTTCAATGGCGATAACTTTAGATTCCCATTCTATAGGCAAGCCATTCAAAATTTTTCTATTTTTCTCACTCGAAGAATATTCTTTGCCAAGTGCTTCTAAATCTTTGATAATAGCCATTGAACCTACAATACATATTATCAATATTCTCATGAGGTTCCATTCTAAAGAATTCATATTTGGCTACAAATAGGGATTTTCTATGTTCTTTCATATCATCACTTCCTTCATGAATATCTCGCAACTTGTCCCAAATTTCTTTTACCGATTTACAACCTTTTATCCTAGAAGATTCATTGGCATCTAAGGCATTGTATAAAACATTCATGGCCTTGGCATTCAAAGTGAGATTTATTCTATCTTGAGTACTCAACTCAATTCTAGTTTTTGGTCTAAGTTTTCCTAATTCCTTATCAAGTATGGTGGCCTCATAAGGTCCTTCACTAACTATATACCATAATTCTATATCTAAGGATTGCAAAAAAATCTCCATTCTATCCCTCCAAGAATCAAAATTCATACCATTAAACATAGGAGGTCTAACAATGGATTGCCCTCTAAAAATAGTGCTTTATTGGTTGCCATGATCTACTCCTAGCTTGTTAGGCTACTAAAAATGGAGTCCAAACTCTGATACCAATTGTTGGCCCCAAACAATAATGCAACCTAATATAGAAATAAATGAACTTGCAATAATAATGATAAAGTTATAGCAAAACAAGTTCACAATTCAACAATAAAGTAAAAGAAATAAAGAAAGAACACACCGAAATTTTATAGTGGTTCGGTATCAAGCTTGACACCTACGTCCACTCCCAAGTTCCTCAACTTGGAGTTTGAATCCACTATGTGCTTCTTCACAAGTTGGTAAAGCAAACTAACATGTACAATATAGGGATCACTCTTTGCCCACCCTAGCACTCTCTAGTTGAGCCAAAGAGTTTTACAATTCACTCAATCAATCCTCACAAAGCTACACTTGAATGCTACCACTCACACTTTGAAGAACACACTATAACCTAACCAACTACCTCACAAACTATCACAATACACTAAAATGAGAGAGTATTTTACACTAAAATCACTCTTGAGAAGCTTGTAATAAATGTAGGTAAAGGTTCTTTATCAATTCTATACAAATTGTATTATAGGGGTGAGAAATGAAATTAAAACATGTTCCAACGGTCAAAAACGGTCAAATTGAAGTTGTTGAAAAAATAGCCGTTATACGCGATAGGACGGCTAAACGAGCATTCGAGAGGGTGTCCGAATCCATTAGGATGGCCGATCGGGTGGCCGAAAGGGTGTTCGAACATTTTTGGAGCCTTTTCTATCAAGTACTTTAGGACGGCTGAAAGGGCGTTAGGACATCCGATCCCACCTTCAGAATGACCGAAAGGGTGTTCGATCCTTACTTCAATTGTGCAATTTTTCAACATTGATTTACTCATCTTTTGTGCTTCATTTGATGCATTTGAGTCTTATTTAATTCTGCAAAACTATTGCTAAACACACTAGAAGACTCATTAGTCATATATTGATTTGTTATCACCAAAACTAAGATTACACATTTTTTGTCCTAGTGGACACCTGTTTTGAACGTTGAGGTTATGAATTTCAGTTACAGATTGAATCAGTGGAATCAGAGAGCTTACATAATTTTTGCTGTATTATGTGTATGTAAATATGTTGAGGAATTAACGAAGGATATGATTTACTGCTGGCGTAATCAAACTACTGTGCTTGGACACCCTCCCAGTAGTACAGTTGATAGTAATATACTAGATTGGAGTTTTTAACTTTTTGTCGGTTGGAGTAATAATGCATGATCAAACTTTAACGCTCAAGGGCCCAATTTAAAACCTTTACCAGATTCATATTTAAAGGTTTTTACTGGCAAACAGCCAAGTAAACTGAAAGGCCAAATAGAAACAAATACATGGTAAAAAATGATGTCCATGGCCACCAACTTTGATGACAAACTAGCTGGCTGAAGAATGGGCGACCCCTTTGTGAGGCCAGCATATCCACATCCAATAAATTTGGAGATCAACCCTTCTCCATTCTGTGGAGGTATTCAGATAATGTTCATTAAATGCTATGAATTGATCGAGTAAATATATTCATTGCCCAAATATACAATACCGAAGAATTTTTGGGCCACGATATTCTCCAGCGAACAAGTCATTTTTCTGCGTTGCTTAATCAAAAAAACTTGTGGCCTCTGGATCACAATAACCCTCCTCTCTTCTTCATGATTCTGCCTACTTGCACCACATAATGATGAAAACAACAATGTATCTTGTTAATTAGCAAACCCAGGTGGAGTTTCGGTACTTATATCCCGTCACTGGATTCTTTGTCCTGGCAATTCAAGGTTCAGATTCATAAGATAAGCACAAGCTCAATTGTTCTACAATATTACCACAGAGTCTCCAACATGATTAAAAATGACGTATCAAAATTAACAGGGTACTGAAGTTACATCTCATCAGGATTAGCGTGGGTTACTGGGATTTCTTTGTATGCCTATGCGGCTGGATGTCAATAATCTATCAAATCAGTGACATGGCAAGTTGGGTTTAACTTGCAATTACTATATTTTACTAATTGAATACACTCGTAACATACGAATTGATTCAGTAAGGATACAGGCATAATTACCAATTTCTTGGTGTATAAAAAGTCTTTGGATCATCTCCAAGTGTGTGTGTACTATCACTCGTCACTTGGAATAAGCCAGATGGAAAGCATTTCAACAGAACCCTTTGCGTTTTGTAGTGTTTGTTGGTCTCCACATGATTGGCACTTGTGTTGATTAGTTCTCAATTAGGAAGAACAGGAAAGGACGTTTGAGTGACAATTATCTCAAGGGATATGACAACTTAAATATAGGAAGACAAGAGCAAGAATCAGGGCTTCTTGGAATATTAAGTTTAGATACCATTATCAATTCAGATAACCCTGCAATTATAGTCTGACAGATGAATTCCCATATGAAATGGACACAAGATCAGATTTTCAATTCTCTAACACTCGAATGCAGACAAAGCCATAAATTAGCTCATGACAAACCTAGCTTATGCGGCCCAGTACTATTATTTTAATAGTTTAAGCCTTTGAGGAAGGCACTGGTATAGCTTCAAAGCAAGCAAAACGTAGTCAAAAGTGCATGTTTGCCTGTTGTGCACATGCATGGATGGAAATCTGAACCATATATTTGTGGATGAGAAATGAAAAGAGTGCTTATACATTCACAACCAAGTAAGTATATTCTCAAGATGAAGTCTATCTATCTTTGGTTCTTGGATCAGATATCTGAGTGTGGATAGTTGGCTGTTGCCTTGCTGCTTTTCTCATCTCTTTCCCAACTGGATAATATCATTAATTCACTTCATGCTCCTAGTGGGGTAGGGGAACTCCAAACAGATTAGCCAGCTGCTCAGTACTGACCCCTCCTCCAGTCCCCACCTCCCCACATGTCCAACCCTTCCACAGACCCATAATTACACCCTTTGGCTTTCGCTATTTAAGTTACATTTATTCCATTCAACCGAAGAAAAGAAAAAGTGAGTAGTAGTTAACTTATACACCGAGTTAGTTCTCTTTGTCCAGTGTCTACAAAGCTAATCAATAAGCTAGCTCTAACTAGCTCCTCAAGGCCCAAACTAGTTTGTGAAAGTAGACATAGCAATGGAATTAGAAGATGATGTGTTCTTTGCAGACTTAAGCAAGCAGATTTCTCTCTTAATTATGGATGATAACGAAGACTTGGTTACTCATTCACCTTCAGTTTCTCTTCAGGTAATTCATTGTCTTCTTCTTTTTCTTGCAAGTGAGGCCTTAGTCTAGTCGTAAAAAAAGGGTTTCTTATATGCTGCGTCTCGAATTCAAGTCTCACCTGTGCATGAGATCATGTTTCATGGTTGTTTGAATGTTACGAAAGTCCTCAACTTCTTGAAGCAAATTGGCCTAACTTGCTTTCTTCTTTCGAATTTCAGGCCTTCTCTGAATCAATTTATCCAGCTGCCCCACAAACACCATTTGTGTATGATCAACAAAATTGTAGAAGAGAAAGCAAAGGAACAGGAGTTTTTATACCACGTTCATCCCAACCAAGAAGAAAGAACAGGCAAGGAAGATGCAATTACACTTCCTCCAACTCAAAGTTGCAAAGCAACCATGACAATTCAAGAGGGCTTCCTCATGTGCCGTGCAACAACAAAGTATCTTATGATTCATTTAACCCCAGAAGATTTTAGTAGTAATAACAACAGTAATATCAGTTATGTGAGCTCAAGAAGAGAAGTATGTAGATACCAAATAAACTCTACTACTCAAGTCAAGAGCCCAAGAAGTACATATGTGTGTTTCGTTTCCTGTCAGAAAATGTGTGACGGCCTGCTTACTTTTACCTTTATGTTTTAGGAAACTCTACTGCTGAAAATCGCTGCATATTGATGTGTTAGAAAGGATTATATTCTGCAGTTTAGGGTTTTCATGTGTAAGGGGAATAATTCTGTTTATGGCTATGAGCCTAGAGGGTGGTAGTCAACCTAAGGTTGGTGCCTCTCCTATAGTGGATTTGTATTATGTTTATAATTATCAAGCTTGACATCTTAAAACTTGCAGTGATTCTTTTGTTTCTTTTCACATCTTGTTTAAATTGATTTTACTTGAATGTCTTTTGCTTTGTCCTCTTCCCTATGACCCTTGTTTATCTATTTGCAACAAGATAATCTTAAATTTGTTGAAAATTTGAGTTTTCTTAATCTCAGTGACGTTTACAAGATATCCTGATCGAAATTAGGCTTGTAGAGTCTTAAAGGGAAATGTTGTAGTGTTAATTGAGCACCCGAAATATAGCGGCAAAATTTTATGGTAATATGTCAACTTTTAAAAATTTGCAATTTCATTGGTGTTGAAACAACACCACAATATTTTTCTTAAAACTTTAGTGACCATATCGCAGACATGTGATCACAATCAGAACTAAGAAAGGCAAATGACAGTGATTTGCAAGCTCTTTCCATACTTCCACATTCCAGCTCGGTTTGAGCTATTACAATCGCATGATTGCAGCATTACACATGGAGAGTTGATATGTCGGTTAATACGCATTTCTTACACTATCACTATTAACAAAGATGTATGAATGTAATTAGACTTGGACAGAAAACATTGCTCTCACAAGTAAGTGTAAAATGCATATAATTAGGCCATTTGCTACTCATGACATACTTAATTTAGGCCATTCGTTTAGAATAAGGTTTAAAGATCATATGATTTTCATGCGGCAGTTTTGACATTTGATGAGTTACACACATAAATTGGAACACAATCTAGCTACAAGTGGAAGAGAACCTTAGTCATCATTACCAATCTAGCATTGATTTCGTCTTCATTCTTTTTTGGAAGACTAACCAAGTTAAAGTGAAAACTGTACTCTTACTATAATTGCTTTATGAAGGCATTGGACTGCCTATCTTAGCTTTAAAACATCACTATCCTACAAAAGCACCAAGACTAAATAAAGGGAACATTATTTTCTAGGATCAACCAGGACCAATCCAAGTCTAGATTGTAGTTCTCATCTGATATAAGTTTCTTCTTTAGTCTTTTTATTTTTATTAAAAGACCCCAGCTGCGTCACAGATATACCAGCTGTTGTAGCCAATTATTGAAGCTTTTACCGACACCGACGGAGAATTTAAAAAAGAAAAATTCAAATTCTTGAAGCTGCTGAAGTAAAAAAGAGGCCAATCAATCATCTGCAATAGCATAACAAACAAATTCGAATACAGTACTTTGTTCTAGGATAGGCATTTAGTATGGCTGACTTATCTGAAGTTACACGTTAGACTGACCTCACATCATTAATCTTAAATAATACAGTGAAATTAAGATATTTTAAGTTTAAATACAGTGAAATTAAGATATTTTAAGTTTAAGTCTTCTTGAGTATTTGCTAATTCTTTCATGATTTGACATGTTAAGTAGGAATCCTGTTGAAGTAGCATATCCCAAATAAAGTAAAACTGTTGCCTGCTTGTAACTATGCAATGGATACCTAGTTGTTTTGTGCTTCTTATGCACCGCATAATTTGCAGTCAAATTGGTTCCAATTACATTATTATCTTATCTAGAAGATTTTGTTGGGCTTAATTTCAATATCATCTGAAAAGAAATCATGGCAATAGAGAAAAATTAGAGCTAATATTCGGTGAAAGTATCTGCTTAGATTTTAATGCAGACAAAAAAGATGCTTGATTAAAATTTCAGAGATGATACATGTCCACTTGAAGTTGTTTTCTGGTTGATACTTCAAACAGCCCGTGATGAATTATTCAAGCAATAAGAGGTGCAAAAAGACAGCAGAATGTGGGTTCTGAAGTGTATCTAACTCCCACTTGAGAACAGATTGCTCCTCATAAATCTTGCGTGAGGGACTGAGGGAGGGCCACTTGACTCAAGTGATCCTGCTACATGTGATGGAACGTAAAGCAAATGATGTGTACCAATCGAATCCTAAATAAAGGTCTATAGTTTTATCAAACTTTACCATCAAGGCGCCTAAAATCACTAACATGCAAAAACAAAAAATATAATCCAGTGATCATGAATCCTTTTTTTTTTTCTTCTCAATTTCTTCTTTCACTTTTTTCTATATGCCTCTCCCTTAAAGAAAGGAATGTAAGACATTCTTGAAGAAAAAAAAAATGATAGTAATATCATCCCAACAGTAGTTCAAAGTAGATATTTGAAAGTAGACAAACTAAAAAGGCAAACACCCCATGATCACCTGGTGTGGTAGGAAGTACTTCTTTGCAATCAACACACGACAATAATATATAGAGGTTCTAGACAAAATATAAAGTAAGATTTATCATATCATAGATCCACTGGTTAAGGAAAATCTAGGCATCATGGGATACAGCCAGATACAGCATGATCCACATGAAAATAGCTGCTAAAAACTATAGGAGATTGATGTTATTGGAGTCTGAATCATGTTTTATCCATATTAAAATGCTTCAATTTTCAGCTTTCAAGCATCTGTGAAAGAATGATAGAATTAAAATGTATGATTGATCTTGCAATGCACAAAATACAACCATAAAGAGTCCATAAGTAATCATGGAAGGAAAAGACGACTCTTCATGTAATTGCAAGAGAAAAAGAACATGAAAAACTAGAGATGGTGCTCGCTGACATCATTCTAGATAATTTTTCTAATAATTTAGTAAAGTCAAATCGATCAATAGAATTTTATTATCTTACAAATAACTTACGTATATTACAGTTAGCAAATAAAATTTTCGAGTAAAGATATGTTGGATGTTTTCTTTAAAAAAATTCACAATTCGTTGAATAACGTAAACCAACAACATTAGGTGTACGAATCAACTTTGCAATGAAACATATTTTTACTCGAGACACAAAAAATGCTTAATAAATAAAACTTATTTTTACCTCTCTTTCTTTCTCTAGTTATATCTAAAAAAAAAAAAACAGAAAAGAAAGAAAGAAAGAAAATAACCGTCCAATAAGAAAATGACTTGAGAGCTGGGGCTTCAAAGGACTGGATAGGCCCACAAATAATGGAGCCCAGGTTATGTGAAAACCAATTGGACTGGTCCAGCGAATGTGATGGCCCAAATATTTATTGAACTGCAATTATTGGCTTTATCATCAAGTGTAACAAAATTATAATAACCTTTTAACCTTAATTTTATTAGGAAGGAAGGGCAAATATTTTTGATTTTTGCTTGACTAAGCTCAACTAAAATAGTACTAATACATTTCAAAATAGATATTAGCTTTTGTCATCTGAAATCCAAGAATGCATTTGCAGTTCCTCAACATGGAATGCCAGAGAAAATGTACAAATTCTTCTAAACTACAAATCGATTAAGAAAAAAATTTATGTATTTCAGCCTAGAAAATAAAATATTATCAGAATATTGTGTATTTTGACTTTTAAATATTTTGGCCCAAGCTAGGTTCATCTGTATTTACTCGTATTCCAACCCATTCTCTAACCGAATCCAATTCAACTAGTAAGGATTTCAACCATGTAATGTAAAATTACTGTCTCGGACTCTCAAGCTTCCTCATTTTCTATTTTTTTTTCTTGTACTGCTTACAGTCACTTTTGAACTGGAAAAGAAGAAAAGAACAAAAAGGAAATTAGGTAAAATTACCAAAATTACATACTACTCTGTCTGTTCCATTTTGATAGGTTTACAGGTTTTTTCACACAATTTAAGAAAAGTTAGTTAACTTTATTGAAAGAATGAATTAATCTATGATGTTTCTAAAATACCCTTATATTCATCATTAAACATTTACATTAAATACAAATAGAAAATTGCACCATAAATCAAATAATTTCATTTGATATGTGAATGCACGGTTTGCTATGCATTTTCACTTATAACAAAGTAATTAAGTAGGGGCATTTTAGAAAAGTTGAAAATTGATTATATTCTTTAATTGAAAAGTGGACTATAGTTTGAGACGGATGAAAGAGGAAAACAAGCCTATCAAAATGTGACGGAGGGAATATAAAGAAGTCAAAATCGGGTCAAATCTGATAAATGGAACCGGGCCAACCCGTTCTCTGTTTTATCCGGGTTTGACTTAGTTTTTTATCATATTCAAAAACAAAGTTAAAACGGAGCCTGCTGGCAGAGGGTAGAAGAGGTCAACAAGGTGAAGAAATCTGAGCTCAAGCTCCTGATACGACGTCGCAACGACTCCATTCCCAGCTTCACTAATTTTTCCTACATCGTCCTTCAACAACGTTGGATTCACAAAAACAACAATAACAACAAACAACAATGGGACTCCTCCTCCTCCTCCTCCTAATCCTCCTTATTCCCATTTCTCTCCTCATTTTCCTTGCCATAATAGTCCGTCCAAAACCCACAAAAATCCCATTAAAAAACCTCCACGTTTTCATCACCGGCGGCTCCAGTGGCATTGGCTTGGCTTTAGCCCGGCAAGCCGCTTTGGATGGAGCCCACGTCTCTATACTCGCCCGTGATCCCACCAAGCTTCAAGAAGCTAAGGACTCAATCAAGCTCTCAACTGGTCGAGACGTTGCGGTTTTCAGCGCTGATGTCAGAGACTTTGAGGCTGTAGACAGAGCTATTAAGGATGCTGGACCAATTGACGTTTTGGTCTGCAATCAGGGCGTTTTTGTGCCTCAAGAACTCGAGGAACAGCCGTTGGAGGAAATTAAGTTCATGATTGATGTCAATTTGATGGGCACTTTTCATTTGATTAAGGCTGCTTTGCCTAATATGAAGAAAAGAGCTGAAAGGGGACCGGGTTCTATTGCGATTATGTCGTCTCAGGCTGGTCAGGTATGCTTTTTTTTTTTTTTTATCATTTTCATGTGTTTTAGTGCTCAATCTTTGATGGTTTTTTGGTATAGATTTAACCTTTGGGGAATGTTTTTAATCTGGTGGATTTTTGTTTGTGTGTGTGTGTGTTTTTTTTTATGATTTTAATGTGTTTTAGTGCTTAATCTTTGATGGGTTTTTGGTAAAAATTTGATCTTTGGAGAATGCATTAATCTTGTGGATTTTTTGTCGTATGTGTGGTCTTGTCCTATTGAAGCTGGAAGGGGTCAATGGAAATGTGTGGGAGGCATTTGTTATTTGATTAGTCGTATTTGATATTGAGCTGGTTTGCTATGTACTCCAGCGTGGGAAATCTACTGGTAGTATAGCTTTTTTTGCATACTGTGGATGGGGTGTGAGTGTGTAGTAGTTGGTGAGATGTTAAAGGGAGAGATGTTTGTAGATGTCTCCTGGAGTTGAAATCTTTGGTTACAATTTTACCGTGATGGTTTTATAGTTAATGCGGTGCTTTAGTTTAGTTTTATTGCGCATGCTGCATTGGGCATGTAAAGTATTCGTTAGAATGGTTTATGGAGACTTAAGTGTTGTATCATAAGTCATTTGAGCTTAAATATGTTAGCATGATAATTTATGCTTTACATGTTGTGGGTAGTACTTCACTTTTAAGTCTTAAGTTCCGTTAGATATTTAGATAAAGGTCTATCTTCACATTCAATTGACCTTTGAATTGTTAGTTATTGCCAGCTATATTTGTAGGAGACAAAGCGCTATCTATCCCTTGTCAGAGTAAGAACTATAATTAGGCAAGCAATTGAGAAGTCATACTTGCTTGGTTTACTAAATTTTTAATTCCTTATCTTTTTTTTGGCTGTAGATTGTAAACTTCATTTTTGCCTTCCCTAGTGATTTGATGTTGAATTTTTCCCAAAACTTTTTTTAGGTTGGGATTTACGGATATGCAGCTTATTCCGCTAGTAAGTTTGGTCTCAGGGGTATGGCAGAAGCCCTTCAACAGGAGGTTATTGAAGATGACATTCATGTCTCACTTATATTTCCCCCAGACACTGAAACCCCTGGTTTTGCTGAAGGTTTGCATCTAATAATTTTCTACTCCAGTTTGTTGGCTGGATGAGTAGTTCTTGATGTTTTTTGCATCTTAGGGGTAAAATAGTAAAGTTAGCTCTCTATAATTTACTCCTTGTTACAGAGAATAAAAGGAGGCCACAACTTACGAATGTAATAGCAGCTTCCTCTGGTGCAATGAAAGCTGAAGAAGTTGCCAAGAAAGCTTTGAAAGGCATCCAAACTGGTAGTTTTATTGTCCCTTGCAACTTTGAGGGAGAATTACTATCTATTGCAACTGCTGGTCTTTCTCCTCAGAGATCATTCCTGAAGGCATTTGTTGAGGTGGTTGCTGCAAGTATCTTACGTATTGCAGCTCTATGTTTCCAGTGGAACTGGTATGGAAGCATTGAAAGTTGGCATGCTCAAAAGAAGTAGTAAGTACTCTTTAAACTTGACTGTGTAAATAAACTTTCCATAACATATTTTGTTTGATTTCATGTCTATATGTGTGCATAACTTGGTACTATTTGTGCGGTCATTGAATTTAAAAGCCATTCTACTATTCATATGGTTATTAGGGTACCCAGTCTCAGATTTTTTCTGTATCAAAATTATAGAGTGGTCCCAGTAGCTTGCTATCTATTACAATGTTGCTTGTTATATTCTTTTAGCTATATTCTTATAGTCTCAAGCTTGCAGTTCCTTTTTAGTGCTCGGATGTTTCATTTGTTCAAATATTTGCATTTTATGCTTTGCTTATTTTTGCACTTTCAATTTTTTATCTCTGTACTCAGTATAAAATTGCTTTAAAAATCTGAAAAACAGTTGAACGTCATTATTAAGTGTTTAAACTGCACTTTCATTCTCGCACATATCACTCTTGTTTAAGAACTTGTGTTTTGGGATGTATAAATCTGGGGGGTGTGTACTTTTTGGTGGTGGCTTTATTTGGCAAGCAATTTTCTTCTGTTTCAACAAAGGGTAATAAAAATGTTTTCAAATTAGGCAGGTTTCCATCTTTCCGCAGCAGATTGCCCTGAGAGCTGAAGCCCTCTCTCTGTGTTGGAGATTGAGATAACAGTGTTGACATAACTGAAGTTGCAACTGAACTAGAATTCTTCATGTCCAGGATCAGCTCAACTCTGACTGAGGAATTATACCCATTTTGCATAATGGAACATTCGGAGTTCATATAGTTTTGCCATTTTTTTTTTCAACCATATGAAACACATACTTTAATATTAGTTTTGCGTTCTTCTTTCTTAGAAACCCAAATGTGACTTCCTTAATGAGTTCCTATGCTTCTCTTTAATCGCTTGAAACAAATGAGCAACCTTTTGTGGCTTTTGGTGGGGAATTTTTATTTGCATTGTACTACAATTGGTGAGTTATCCTTTTGAAGAAGCTTCAAACTTATAAATGAAGATATATTCTCCGTGTTGTTTAATGAAGATTCATCAGTTATTTTGGAACTTCTCCAAGATAATCTTTTGATGCCAGTTTCACATTTAATGCGGACTAATGTATCAATATAAGAACAAAGCAGTAGGCTCATAACTGAAAGGACGGACCAAGACACTCTTAAGCTATTCCACATTTTAGGAAATTGTATAATGCTGGTAACTTGTCCAACATTTTCAAGTAAAACTTTTTGGTTAAGTAAAAGAACTTCTAATGCAATTAATTAGGTGAAAAAGTATATTAAGAAAGGAAAGTGATATTTGTTTTTCGAGTTTATTAATGAAATAATCCATTTTTTATTTGAAATTCTAACAATCCAAGTTTTGTGCATTTATCAGAATAGCGATCTAGCCACTTCTCAGTAGCTCACATGGGTGACAAATCGTTCTAGTGCGACTCTAAAGTTGCTATATGAATTCATGATCTCTTTTCCAGTTGCTCACTCTTTGTAGCTCACATGGATGACTCCACATTTCCAGTTGCAGATCGTGGGTTTGATGTAAACCAGATCCAAAGTAATATAAGATTGGGCTTAAATGATTATGAGACCAATTAAAAAATAAGCCCAACATAGCTGGGCTATCTGAATCAGCCCTTCAACAAAACCAGGTGATTCTTTGAATTCTGATTTATGTTGCGGTGAATGGGCCATAGTCTACAATGGCAGGATGAGAGAGAAGGTGTCGCAAGCAAATGGAGCTTTCTTATAGTCAGCTTATCTTTAGAGATAATACAGTTGCGCACAAATTGGTTAAAATCTTTTGTTGCTAGATAACATTAATAGCTTTTCCACTCCACTTAGAAGTCATGGTTGTCAAGATGGAACTTCCCGTTTGATGTTTAAGCAAAGAGAAAAATTTGCGTTGCCAACAGTGGGATTCTATTCGTTTCATCCACTGTTACATTTGGTTACATCTTGAACTGAAATCGATAGATCATGTTTGACGAAGATCGATGCAGAGACTCTTTAAGTTACTAAACATTGGCTCATTGGATCATTAAAAGACACTTCTTCAATTAAAGCATTACTTATCCCAGTGATGAATTAATTTGCAGCACAGTAATCAACACTTCCAAACGGTGAGGAAGTGAACTGGAGTTCCCTTCCAACCTACTGTCAAGCCTTTGCCATTTTCCTCAAGAGTGCAAGAACTCCAACAAGGATTGCTCTTGACAACCAAGCTTGCTTGACACAAAGCCCAGCTGCTCAATTTTATTTCAAACATGCCAAATCTTCTCAAGAAAGCTCTCCAGAATTCAATACTTTCTTGGCGATGAATGCTTTCCTTTCCCATGGAAGTGATAAGGTATTGAATCCCTTCCCGGAGGAACACACCTTCTATAATTGCTCTACCCTGACTGTCAGGGTCCATGCAATTCTCAAGACAATCAAAAAGAGCAGTGGAAACAGAAAGTGATGCGTTGAATCGATCCATGAAATTATGTGTGTTTGTATTTGCATCAATTTCAATGGTCACCATCACACATGGCTTGAGTTTCTTAACGGTTCCTAATAGAGATTCTAAGTGATGAGGCCATGCTAACAAAGTTGCCAGGCACAACTCTGAGTAAATTGCAACTGCTTCATCAGCTGCTAACTCGAACAAATCTTGATCAAGATTCTTCAAATCTGATACAACTATTTTGAATGCAAATGGAATGTTCAAGCTCTCAGCAAAAGATGACAGCTTCTTACCTGTTTCTTCAATCATCTCTTTTGATGATCCAACAGCAGTTATCTTGAGAAGCTCAAGAGAACATTCATGTCTGCCTGCAAGAGCTTGCATCAAGATTGGCCAATGTGAACCGCTTTTGATTCCCAAATCTATCAGATGAATCCTTCTAGAGGATGCCACATTGTCCAGTATGGCTTGAATTGCAGTGAATTGAGTGATTCGACAGAAGGGCAGCTTATTATGACATTCCATCACACCAGGCTGTAGGCTTGTGAAAGCCTCTTCAACAGTTGGATTCATTTGCTTTCCTTGAGGTATTTCTTGCAGATTCTCTCCTCCCATCTCCACCATGATCCTCTCTTGGAGTGCTTCAGTAAAATAGTAGACAACTCTTTGCACAGGATTACCAGAACTAGAAGCAGACCTTTGACACATGTTGAGCAAAATTCTTGCATGATCAAACTGTTGATTAGAGAAGTTAATGGCAGCAGCTTGAAGTAGTAGTGCAAGTTCAAAATCGTTGAATTTCTCTGGTGGCAGACGAGAATTAGCATAAGAAAAATCACCAGGATTCTGGTAAGTGCACTGAGCTATTGTTTCTCTGGCCATTTTGACAACGTCAACAGCTGACAATTCTCGAGACCAGGAGCAAGAAATGCTGGATGGAATACTAATGGAAATTTGCTCACTCGTCAATTTACTCTCGTACTGTTTCGTCAGAAGATGTAAAGATGCTGAAGGAAGAAACAGGTTTTTCTTTTTTGCTTCAGCAAGATAAGAGATTGGATGTGTAGTTGTGGTCTTCTTTATGGTTTCAGCATGTTGTGTGGCCATGTTTTCCAAGTTGTCTTGTTCAAGTTGTTGCTTGATTCTGTCATCCATTCTTGGGCTTATATACACTATCTGAGGTACAAAATGTAATTATATTTTACCAGCTCTAGATACTTGATGGAAATTTACAAACGAAAAAGCACAAAGCATTTAGTAACACATACCTCTTCTAAATGATTTCTTGTTGACCAGAAATTATCAATTTGTTTTCATGAAATGTTTTGATTATTATAAAAGCCATAATGGTCAATAAGAAGGACAATAAATCTCCCTGAGTCTGCCATTTGTTTCATTGTTAAGGGATATAGAATCTTAAGTAAAGTAGATGTTAACATTAAAGATTACACGCGTAAAACATCATTTCTCGACTTATCTGTTCGTATGCAAAGCCGCCCACGACAGAATAAAGAACTAAAACACAAGTACATATATCCAGCAGTTTATTGCTTTGCTTTCCTAAGTGGCTAGATTCTTTTAGTATATATAAGACAAATGAATGATCTCCTTAATTAGTCAGAGAATGGATTATTAGTCTATCAGTTAAATATACTTTTTAGTCTATAGATAGTGACTGATTGCTTCCTAAGCCTTCTTTGGAAAGTGCTACACCTACATGTCTGCATATAGCTGTAATTTGTCCAACATATTTGGAAGCAGTAGCTATTCATTCTATTCTAACTAAAAGATTACCATTCGGAAGTTCATGATTGTTCATATTAAACCGGAAGAGTTTCAGAATCTCGCATCAGTCTCTGATGGACTCTTAAGCTAATACTAGTTGGAGACTTGTAAGTTCAATAGGAAAGAAATATAAGCACGACTTACCAGCCTGCGAAAAGTGTAAGGTTGCCTACATTTTCATTTAATTGCTTATTTTATCTAAAAAGAAAACATCCTAGCTATAACAAAAATTTGTATGCCTAGATTCTATTGAAAAGAGACCGTTAATTCCAACTTTCCATTGTATGGTTGTATTAGCATTGTTTCTGCTGAGGTAAACCAGTTGCAGATGCTGATTCCTCTCGAAGTAATGTAACGATTTTCCTTGCGAGAACATACTACGGTCAACATCCCAAATAAAATGGAAATGTGCAATGGAACCAAACATATTAGTTGAACAAAAAAAGAGCACAACTGCAGAAGATCTCATAGTTTTAGAGCAACTTTGCTCATTGATATTTCCAGAAGTTCAAAATAACGACATTAGTTAACATTAAGGTCGTAATTGTAATACTAAGGACTCATTAAGGGTATTCTTGGTAATTTAGTCATTTTTGGGTGTAAGGGTTATACTTTTTATAAGTGGGGGTATGATTGTCATTTTGGTCACTAGAGCATCTTTAGTAGTAAGATTAAGATTTTCTTCACTTCATTTGGCCTCCTAACACTTTCTCTTTCTACCTCCTCCTCTAAATCCAAAATTTTCTCTTCTAATCTCTTCATTTTCTCTCTAATTAAGGTGAGCCCCTGCATAATCTAGAGCAACCAAGTGAAGGAGATCAAAAGAACTTCAATTCCTCTACTCCTACCCAAAGTAATTTCTCTAATCTTCATCTAATTCATGTGGGTTTGTCTAATAATGGTGACTAGTAGTAGTTAATACATGATCAAGGAAGATTTTAAGTTATTTATGCCATAATGATGATGGATGGTTATTGTTTGATGGTTGAGTTGTGAATATTATGTGGTTTTGGGTGTTGTTGGTGGTTTGTTCTACTCATTTTCGCCATTTTTAAGCTTGGTATTGATTGCCCACAAGATGTTTGATGAAATTAGTGTGTGAGATTTGTATTTGGGGTTGTGCAGGTGTTGAGCTGCTAGCCCGAAGTGGCAATCGTGGGCAGTTGGGCAACTCCCTCAACCGCGGCTCGTTTCTGACATGAGCTGTGGGTAGCGTTGAGTCAGCCGCACCCGCGACTCAGGTCTGGCAGGCCGCAGGTTTGTTTTTGTGATCCGCGGGCGCGGATAACCTCTGTGCACCCGTGGATCACTTCTTTTTTAACCAAATTGCTTTGTTTCGCGCTCTAAGTCTAAAATTAAAACTCAATTGTGATTTCTTGTTTGAAGTAGTGTATGATCGAGTGTTTAATGACTTGTTTTAGGCAATGATAGCGACTAATCCTTTGTTGACTATTTGAGTTAGTTTGGACCGAAATAAGTAGTGCTTGTATCCTTTGCATTTTGGAAAATGATTTTGATAACTTGTATGTGTAGAAACCTTATTTGCTATACTAAATGGCTTGAGTGTGGTTACTTTAGATTTTACTATGAATTGAATATACGTGGTGACATATGTTTGAGTGAATGAATGATTTGTTTGGGCTCTTGGGTGAAATGACTTGTGACGGGATTAGTTCCTTATTTTGATGGAGGTGATATGATACTTTGACCACGCTAACTGAGAACAATTAGCTTTTGAACTGGGCTGATCGGGAGTTAGTTTTTGGCCGTGTTAACCGGATTGTAGTTAGTAACTAGATATCCAGGGTCATTTGTTGGATTACTTCTTGAGCTCATCTTGTCATTGTGCTTATGATATGTGAATTGTAATGAATATGATTTAACCACGTATTTTATGAACTATATGAATAACTGTTGTGTGTTTTTTAAATGAAAATGTATATATATAACGCCTTCAAGCCACAAAGTGATACCAGTGCTACTTATGGGGCGATTTATCGCTCACCCTATACTTTTGAAATGCAGTGATAGATGACTTCATTGAGGAAAAGTGGGCTAGCACTTGAAGTTAGCCGGTGTGATAGGCAAGTCTATGCTTATGAGTTGACTTACTTGTTTAACTTATGTTTATGATGAGATTACAGTTGTATTCGAGATATTGGTGCTTGTAGCCATGTGACTTTCTTTATGCAATATTATGTTATGTTTTGGAGATGTTAGAGCCTATAGACGATACCGTAGTTTGTATATGAAAACTTGAGTCGTCTTATTTTGGATTGGTGGATATTTATGCTTTCTTATAACATATTTACTCATGTGATGTTTCGTGGCTATAGAATGGTTGGTGTATGATTTGATTAGCCTTGTGCTTTAGCGTAGCTTAGGGCATGGCGGGTGACACATTTCCGTGCGTGGGTCATGACAGTAATGTTATGCATAGATTACTTTAATAATGATTCAATTATGTATTCAATTGTTTTCTAGCCTCTTAAAGATAACAATAATACTTTTGGCTATTGTCCATAATTTTCACTTTCAGAGCATCTCAGCAGTTATGCCAGTTGTTGTATTGTATGAAATTTAGGGGAAAAATATACTCTGACAGCTTGCATCTGTCTTTTCATTTGCTCTTTCCTTCAGGATCCATAGAAGTTATTTGCACTCAAATTTGGTTTCGAACTTTACTAATTAATTTTGTGATAATGCCATATATAGACTATGCCAAAATGTTACACAGCACGAATGACTTTATCATAGATTAAAAAATTGATTCATCAACTTTGCCTTCCTTGATCTCACTTTATGCATAACTAAGAGATGGAAAATTTTAATTTCTAAATCCTTGCGGAAACTTGTCTTATTCTGCATCCCTGCATAATGCAAGAAAGCAAAGTAATCCATTTTCCAGCCAAAGAGAATTCTCATGCTGACCCTCCTTTCTAACCATGTCATGAACTCAAATGAACTTTTCTGTATCACTTTTACACCCATCAGACCAACAGACTTGCCAAGTCAAGCAATCCAAATCCAGATTGCACAATGCTTGGGTAACGTGCTTTCTCCCATAATTGTTTCATTAGCCTGTGAGCATGCATGTAAAACAGAAGAGAGAATAAATAAACAAGAGTCAACATAACAATGATGACTCTATATTCAAGATAAGATTTTTACAGTATCAAATATTAGCAGCAGAATGGCTGTAATCAGCATTGACACCATATCGTACAGCAAAATGCACATCTTTATCATCCAAAATAAACCATAAATTTCATCTACTTCACATCTAATGGTGGAATCTATAGAACTGAATCAAAAAAGGCAAAAGAAATTTAAAGTCACACTTGGAGTAGTGATAAATTAAACATTTTCTGTAGCTGACTTTAAAGCCATCATTTACTGTAACGGTCTTAGTTTTCGAGTTTACATGTATTTTGGAGTAGTAACTATTAAACTATTTGGAGTAGTAAATTTAGTTTTCAAGTTTAAGTTAAAGGAACACATTGAAATAGTAACTTTAAATCAATGACTAGAACTTTATTATTATATCTCATTTTAAGATAGTGACTTTAATTGTTTCATGATAATAATGAGTTTCATTCCTTTGCTAAATCGCTGTTTTAAAGTCACCATTTGGAGGATTTCTCGAAATCGTAGCTTTAAAGTCCCAACTTGGAGTTTCTATTAGCCCTTTCCTAATTCCTATGGGATAGACATTATTCAAGTGCATAAGTCGCTACTTCAAAATTTTATGGAGATTAATGCAATTTCCTGTTTAAGTTTAAATAGACTTTAAATTCACCCTTAGAATAGTGACTTTAAGGCTCATTCTGTAGTAGCAGTTTTAAAATCTCTACTTAGGCTTTTTCAATTTCCTGCGGTAAGTTCAACGCTCGATTTTGGGACGATTCGTTTCAGGTGGCTGGTTAAACCGTTTTACCCATTTAAGGCCATAATGAAGAATTTCTTGCAGGCACGAAACTGGACAAGAAAGATGAGTTAGTCAATTAGATGCTTCTGCGGACTTGTAACGCTTTGGATGATAAATACGAGAGGAGAAAATTTGTAGGTGAATTATAAAATGATGTTGATTTTTTCCTAGTTTCTCCAATTAAATTTAGAAAATCTGATAATATATGTTGGCAAGAAGTGGAAGATCAGCGCAAAAAACCCAAGAAGCATCAAGAAATAAAGCACAAACTTGTAGTGTAACAGAGACCAACATGATGCATCATTAGTATATTACAAGGGATGAAGATGCTCGTTTATATGAGCTGAATTCTACCATTGCACCATCAATTTCGAAGTGGACAATACACCTGATCTCCAAAGGAAAGAGGCTTAGCTAGGTAACTTAAAAGGAAATAAGATATGCAGCTAATGCAATACATAATAATTTGCCTGGCAATCAGCGAGATCTCAGGTTTTTCAGTGAAGTTACTGCAGGATGCGGATCAATTATCCTCTTCTACAACAGTCGGATACATCACTTGCAGGTCATATTTGAAGAGAAAAACATAGATTTAGTTGCGAATAGCAGTCCCAACCATTCAAGCATCAGCTTCTGCTCTGAAAAAAAAAATAACAAAAATGAATAAAGATGATAAGAAAAAATCGCAACTTTCCAATAACTGAAATGCAATTGGATGATTTAAAGACACAAAATATCCAAGAAAGAGGTTTCAGACCTATATAAGAGAAACTTCCACTCGGGCTGGAAGGGTAGCGGAGTTCAAAGAGGAAACACCAGAACTCATGTCCTGCGTTATATCCCCAGAGGCTGCCACAGGATGCTGAGTTGTATCACTCTCCTCTACACATTTTCCTTCATGTTCAAGGTTTGGTGTTTCCACTGTAGAACTGGACAAAGAGACAGAATCGCAAGTTTTCTTTGAGGACAGATCAAAACGTTCAATCATTCTTGCGACTCCAGCAATACCTGCAGTCATCTCACGCTGAACTCCCCTACTCAGTTCCTTGACTGTAGCATTGCGAGCCAACAATTTTTCCTTAAAACCACGCGTGCTTTTTGTAATTGATTCCTTGTATCTGTAGCAGAATGTTTCCAGTTACAGAATTAATCTATGCAGTACAGCCAGCAACATGGAGAAAAGTAAATCCCCTACCTGGCTGAAGCAGCAGATAATTTAGCTTTAACTGATTCCGAAAAAGTTAGGAACTCAGATGAACTGGATCTTTGAGGACAATCAGGTGATTGTTGGCCAAAGAAAGTCCTGCATAAGCTCATAAATGATTGCTAAGGCAAATGATTGTTGTCAAAGAAAACATTTTTATACTGTCATAGCAACGGGATCAAACTTCTATCACTGAAAGTTCCACATGGTAACATGAATCATGAAACAAATACGACAACATTTTTATACAGTCTTAGCAACAGGATCAAACTTCTATCACTGAAAGTTCGACATGGTAACATGAATCATGAAGCAAATATGAATAAACTTCTGTGCCTGCCGTTAACATAATTACATGGAATATCAAAAGCAGATAAACATCTTGCATATCAGCTGGTCAGTGAAAATTAAGAAACAGGACTAACCAAGACTGATAACGGGGGCTGCATGGTGTTAAGCACACATAATTTGAAGTTGTAATGACATGCACTATCCTGAGTGGGTTATACAACCAGAAGTTGCAGTGAGGAAGAAGTGATCATTAGTTCGGTTAGAATACATTAGAGGTTCCTTTCCCATGAAGAAAGGAATTTCCTTGAAAACGAATTCATAAAGGCAGATTTGGTGTCACTGTTACAGCTAAAAACCTATAGGATCGTAAGGATAATTATAAACAGCCCAGCCTAATCTGTAAATTTTTAGCATGATCCAGATGCTTTATTTTTCCACTGCCATGCTGCATCAAAATTACATTTGGTTTATTTTTCCACTGCCATGCTGCATCAAAATTACATTTGGTTTACTGTGTTCAACGTACAACATTAGTTTCTTAAACAAAACTGCAACATTGAAATATTAGCTTGCCAAGGTGCCAGGAAATATCATGAAAACTTGGACCTTTTTGCCCAATAAGGTTCCATGAGGGTAAGAAATTGATTGGCTCTCAAAGAAGTAAGTAATCCCACCAAAAAATCAATGAGTAGTCATTCCCATGGTTTGTTTATTTTTTTCAAGCACAGGAAATGTGCCTTCTTGTAGGTAAATTGGATGGATTATTTGTGGGGATGCAGCATTGATGTACGTATGCATATAATGGGAAGCATAGACCTCCTGTAAGACCTTGAAATTAAACCGACTTTAGAAACATGAAAAGATCAAGAGTTCTGGCTGATACCTGTGGTTAGCAGGATCACGTCTATTTTCAACAGTATCAGATGTCACATTCACAAGAGAAGGAAGCATTGATGATATTTCTGGTCCAACAGTACTAGCTGGAGCATGCGTAGTAGCTAAACCAACCTCCAACCTGTGACCTAAGTTATTCCCATTTTGAAAAGTGACAGAAGTAAAAGCTTCCGAAGAATCTATTCCTGATGATGTTTGCCTTCTACTTCTGTTGACATAACGGCCTCTGCTTGTAGCAGCAGCAAAATGCTGCAGAATTTGCTCCTCCAAATCGGAATCATTTAAAAAAGAAGCATCCTGAAAAAACCACACCCTTGACTCAGCATGTCCTCAAAGTGTTCAAAATATTAAAAGACACATACTTTGTATATTAAGCCACCGTACTACTAACATGATTAACTTCATGGACCTCATGAACAGCATGGACATTACTTCTTGACCTGCTGCTTCTCTCAATCTTTGCAGCAGCTAACAGCTCTTGGCTGAAGAAGAACCAGATGCAGTAAAATAAGAAACTAATAAAGATAACACTAAGGAAGCAAAATTTTAACCAAGATAACCTCTAAAATCTTAGGCTCACATGGTACCTGGTTGGATCCTTTAAGACAAGAAGCTGACAACATATTGGGCATTCTGAGCTTCTCTGCGACCTGAAAAGAGCAAATAATGATCAAGTTAATAGCCACTACACACACACATACAGATAGAGAGAGAGCACACTGAGCCCTCAAAACATGCAAGAAGAAATTGAGGAGAGGAAAACTTCACTACGTTTAGAAGTGAAAAAACCTACCATTCAAGAATACACTGCAAATGATACTCATGCTTACAAATGGTGACCTGAAAAATAAACAACTTAAATCGGTTAATACTGGACATCGTTCCTAACTCTTCAATTAATGAAAGAAAAATCATTGTCCCAGCTACAACTACAAGGTGCAGAGCAATTGGCTCATAAGTAAACCACAACGTTGAGATACTAAAACAGAAACCAACATAAGGCAGCCAAAGTAATGATAGTTTATCAAACTGCATATGCAACAAAAACATACATAATTATCCAAAAAAGCAAGCAGAAGAAAGTCCCACAATGAAATAGATTTAGTCTTCTATAATCTCAGAACACCAAGAGTAACCTCAAAATCCGGATATGATAAATTAAAAATTATAAAAGTCTGGGTTAACAGGCCTGTAAAAGTACACACTTGCCAATAAATCAGAGGGACAGAGTACAAGGTATAAAAAATACAAACTTCATACCTAGTGACAACAACTGACCAAATAAGAAAAGCATCATTTATAATCCACATAAATCACCAAAAAAGAAACTATGAAACTAAAATAAATCACCATCGGAGATCCATAAATTGTACATTATCAAGTCAAGGATTGACATTATGCTTTGGTACCAAGTGATTCTCTAGCATTACACTTATTATAGAGTTAAGGGTCATCAACATATTATTAAAGCAACTCAAGGGCAATTCGATAACAACATACATATGACTACAGAACAAATGAAATCACTCTTCAATCAATATTTCTATATTTGCAAAAAGATCCCAACTTTATTCTGTTCTTGGACAAAGATCCCAACTTTATTAATAATTGCAATGAACTCCCCTGTAATATCATGCCTAACAACAAAAGAAATGTTCATTTGAATATTGCATATAAATTTTTTCAATCTTTTCATTTGAACAACAAAATGTTCTTTTAAATTTTCAATCAATCTTTCTATATTTGCAAAAAGATCCCAACTTTTCTGTTCTCGGAAAAAGATCCGAACTCTATTAATAATTGCAATGAACTCCCCTATACTATCATGCCCAAAAAAAAAAAATGTTCAGTTGAATATTGCATATAAAATTTTTCAATCTTTTCTTTTCCCCTTTTGCGGGGCAATTTTTCACACGCACATATGTGTGTTTGCGTGTTTTTGTGTGTGTGTGTGTGTGTGTTTGAAAGCAGAGAGTTTGTACGGTGGGAGGATCGTGGGAGTTGAAGGGCTCCAGACAAATGCTACAGCCGTCGTCGAAGCAGTCGCCGTCGCTGGCGCCGGCACCGGCTGTTGGAGAAAATGATGATGATGACGACGGTGACGGTGACGTCATGATCAGGTCCATGATCGCTGATCGATTGTCAGATGAGAGAATCATATCACTCGCCATTTGTTTACAAGAAAAAAAATAAAAATAGTAGTAATAATAAACAATAATTCAGTTCAGCTCACACGCTCAGTGTGTGTTTTGTGCGTGTGTGGAGGTAAAGAGAGAGTTGCGGAGGGTAGGTGTGGAAATATGAGGAGGAGACGGAGAATATAAGGTGAAGAAAAGTACCAACAAAAAAAAAATTAATATATATAAAAATAAAATAAAACAAAATGGTAGAAAAAGTGTAGAGAGAAAAGGATAGAGAATTTTAAAAGGTCAAAGAAAGGCTATTAAATAATGGATATTTGGAAAGAGAAGAAAGAAGAACAAAACAGATGTGTTTAGATTGAATTTTTTTTAATATTATTGGAAGAATAATATTGTAAGAATTATATAAAATAAAGATGTGATTAAAAATATAAATAATAACTAACAATTGTGTTTGAAAAAGTATTACTTGAATATGAATGGTAAGAAATTCTTTTGATTAAGCCAAGTAATTTCATTCCCTTTTGAACGGTTGTGAGAATGGAATCAATCAAGACCTTTTACCTTTTCCTACCTTATTCTTTCCTTTTTGTTGGCAATTTTGGTGGGAAATACTACATGGGAATTCAAGAATATTCGATGCAGCTGAGGTTTCATATCAGATTGCATCGGATGTTTTATCAATTGGTAAATGCTTTTCTCTTTTTGTTTTTTTCCTTCTTGGTACTATTTTCACAAGGTAGGATTAGTTTTTATGCACATGAATAAAAATGTAAATATACTAGTATTAAAAATGCTTTGTCCTAATGGGGACCAATTTGCTTGTGCCTTACATGACAGGCATATATGATAGGGCATTATATGATACTTATTAAAGTTTTACCTTTTTCATTCCTTTTGTGATGAGCAAGTATTGCCAAGTTTTGAATGTCTTGAATGCTATCATTTATCATCATCTATTCTTGTGACAGGAAAAAAAGGTGCAAGCAAGATGAAGGAAAAGTGTGACATTTGTGAAGTTAGTCAAATCTAGAGCTCAATTTTCAAGAAGATAAAGAGGCCAAAGGCATTTTCTTTATGAATAATATTAACCAGGTCATGAATTCTACATGGTACACAGACAAAAAGAAAAAGTTTAGGGGGGAAACGAAAAAAACAAAAAAAAAACCATCTAGAACAAGTCACATTCTTATGTGAACCGCGTCCGTTGACCTAATGATAAAGATTTGAAACTATCAAAGTTCGATAGAGTTTATCAAGTTTTGATGGTTCATTTATCTTCTCTAGTCGTGAACCCGATCCATCACAAAAAATTTCCCGAACAAAAGGGACAAGCTAACCATTTGCTCTGTAGAACAAGCTAACCATGTGCAGGCCCAAATGGTCTGATTTTGTTTTAACTTATGGCCCCGTAGGCTGACGCCACATTTTGAGGCCCAAAGTGAAGAATTTCTTTTTTCGAGTTAAAAAAAAACGCCTATTCATTGTATTTCATGGACCTCCTGTACTAAAATTGGACAAAGCCCAAACCTTTACGACGTTAAACGCACGAATTCGTTGTTTTTGACGTGTTGACTGAGAATTCACAGGCTTCGCTGTTTTTCAGCTGTTCACCGAGAATCCGCTCGCCTTTGAAGGCAAAAGTTTTCTCTACAGGGCGTTGGTCACGTGCCTCAGCACGTGATCAACAGGCCATTTTTCTTCACTTTCTTTCAAATTTATTTATTTTTAAATATCACTATTATTTTTTTCTTTTTGCATGCCTGGAATGGGTAGCTAATCATTTTCTTCTGTCATGAAGCTTGTTGAGCAGTCCAAATTTCCTGATTACTTCCCCAATCCCCCTCTCCTTTTCTTGTTTTTTTTTTCTTGCCTAGTTCGAAGCATTCCTTCTCTTCTTTTGCTTAGGAGGAAGAATTAATCACGTTTGTAAGGAAAGTAAGACGATGTTTGGATAATTATTTTTAAATTTTTTTTTTAAAGTATTAGTGTAGCAACTTTAAAAATTCTTTTCAGAAATGTGTTTGTAAAATAAAAAATTGATTGAAAAACGTACTTGAAATTTTTAAAAAACATATTTTTAAAAAACACAAACAAACAAACACAACCTAAAATTGTCATAAAGGGTTGTTTATAAAACCAAAAACACATCACAATTCACAACCCTTTATGAAGGAGGAATTAATCACGTTTGTAAGGACAGTAAAACTGTCATAAAGAGTTGTTTATAAAACCAAAAGAAATATGAAAAACCACTTAATTTAGATTTTTTTTTTCCTTTGTGTGTGTATAAGAAATACAGCTCTCAAGGTGAATTATATGTACAAACATAAAATCCACCGCTACACCTCATTTTGGGACAGAGGGCTCATGGTACCTGCTGCCCACCCTTCCTCCTCTGCACTTGTGAATTGTGATGTGTTATAGTTAATTATGATCATAGTTGGTTGTGATTTTCTACAATTTTTACTTACCACTTGAGAACTTAATATAAAATTTGTCAAATGAATGAACCATAACGGTGTTATTGAACTTACAAGTTTCCATTAAAAAACATGATATCTTCTGTTATAATTTCTTAATCTTCTCAAAACTAAACCAATCAAAGTTTCCTCCAAATACTAAATTAAATGTAACAATTTCCTAGTCTCCTCAAAACTAAACTAATCAAAGTTTCCTCTAAATTAAATGTAACGATTGCTCTTTTGTCCCTTTTCTTTTTCCGTTTTTTCAATTTTAAAATTTTAGTCAACAGGTACAAACTGAAAAGGAAGTCCTCCCAAACACGACACCGTATCATGAGATGTTTGTTGACGCTTTCCAGCTCTCACTCCTCATTTATAAAAGCTCGGTGCAACCTTCCCCAATACCCCTCAGGGACCGAAACTTAAAGTTCACTTCTCCTCTATTCAACAACAATGGAGTCTCTTCAACGTTTGCTACGCTTTTCTCTGCTTCTCAACTGCATTCTCTTCATTAATCACACTGTCAAATGTGCAGGTAACTGTTAATTTACAAGCTCTTGACTTTCTTGCGTGTGCAATTTTTTTGTCTTCCTGGGTTCTTGACAATGCTTTAATCCAATGAAATGATGCTTATTTTGTGGTTTGTTATATTCAATAAGCATTTTTGATAAATGGGTTGTTTTTATGTTCTTCATTTGAAGCTCGGAATGATAGATTAAAGATCTGACTTTCGTTCAATGGAGAAGTTTATTGCTTCATTGGATTCTTGCTAATGCCTAAATTTACTGATTTGATACTTGCTTTTTATGTTTGTTTTTGAGTAAATGTGCAGTTTTGGCAATTGGGTTCTTCATATATTATTCATTTGAAGCTCAGATTGATAATCACGTCCTAATCCCTGAAATAATAAACATTTTGTGGTTCGGCTGAATGACTTTTAGATAAATTGGTTGTTAGAGTTGTGCTGAGTTTATATCTGTTTAGGGACTAAAGATCTGATCTTTACTTCTCTAGTTGTTAGTTGATATTGTGGATTCTGGTTTTGGACATTGATAGTGTATGGGTTGTTTTCTTCATTTTCTTGAATTTGCATAGATCTTTTATTTTCAAATATATTCATTATTATTCCCTTTTTGTTTGCTAATGCATTGCTCTAAATTTGATTGTCCTATTCTTTTTTCTTTTTCCTATTTTAAGGCGTGCTTCTGAATTTGATGTTTGATGTGGTTTCCAGGATCGCATATAGATCTGGCTGTCATCGTCGCATCTATATGTCCAGGATTTGATGAAATCTAGCTAACTATGTTGTTAACTAAAATGCAGATATATAGTGGTTAGGCAATTTAAGTTCTTGATGTTGATCAAAATGGACTCAATTTTAACATTATTTCACTCATAGACAACTTGCGAACTTAATCCTGAACTTGTGAAATTGTCACTTTTCAATATTCCGTTGCACATTCACAAGACTAATTGCCATTCTTACCATGGTAAAAAGTTTTCTCTCAGATTTATTTCGTTTCCAGATTGTGCCAGTAAGAATGATAGTCTGCACAGTGCAAATTAGAGTGATAATCCTAAAATTTTCTTGTTCATCTTTGCTTTGCTATAATAATTCGTGGACATAGAATTCGTATCGCAACATCTTCCTTACCTGCTAAATTCTCATATCTCATATTTACTCCCTCATCTCTGACGTAATACAAACATGAAACCATTTCACTTTTCATTCCCAAAAATTAATGAAGGGGATATAATTCTGTGATTCCATTGTTATGCAGATGAAGAACAGAAACTTTTTGACCAAATTAACAGTTACAGAACATCCTTAAACTTGACAGCACTGAAAGAAAATGACAATGCAAAGTGCCTTGCTGATGGAATGGCAGACAATTTCAAAGATCAGCCATGTACAAACAGCACAGGTGCCGACACTGTTCCTGGCACGGAACCACAGTTCTCTGACTATCCTGACATTCTAACGAAATGCCATTTAAATGTCACTACCACAAGAGACGGGGCCATAATGCCTGCTTGTGTTCCCAATCTTGTTCCCACTCTTGTTCTAACAAATTTTACAGAATCACAGTACGCAAGCAACCTCAATGACACCAAATATACTGGAATTGGAATTGGTTCGAAAAATGACTGGATAGTTATTGTTTTGACCACAGACACACCAGAGGGAAGCTATGTGAATGCTGATAATAGTTCACCCAATTTTGCCTTGGAGCTTGGGCCTGCATATCATACATTGTTGTTGTGTGTGGCATTCTTGATGTTAATGTAAACTAGATGATTGCTTATAAGTTTTATACTTTTCTATAGTTAGCCATTTGTTTTTTCCGAGGCTGTCAAAACCAAACACTATCCTTGTGTATGGACAAATTTATTGATTCAGAGAAACACAGAAGATTTGCAGAACACCCAATTTCTATTATTTCTCAGCTGAATTGGTAACGATAGGTAAAGTCGCTTAATTTTGTTCTCCTCCTCTTGCTTATCTGTTATTTCCAAAAGAGTCGGGCGACAAATATTTACCACAAGGATTGTAAACAGAGTTTGTTTAAAGCTCAGGGTTTGAAGCTTTTAATCTGGAGTAGGACTTGAATTTATGACTTCATTTTCTGCAGAAAATTGATTGAATTCTTTTTTTTTTTTTTAATTTTTTGTCGTCTGATTATTTAAACTCAGTTTCACACAGAAAAATCAAATATATAGTCAATTCGATACGATAGGCGGCCCAAATTAATTAACTTAGAAGGGAAGAAAGGAAACACACTAATTTACAAGAATGTGGGAAGCCAATCATTTATTACCGTCGTGTTGTTAAAAGAATGCAACCAAAGACCACCCCAGCCAACATAAGGAGCGTAAAAAGAAATGATACAAGCGGGGTAACAAAGACAGGTTTTGGAACAATTTAACTAAATGTTACAGGAACATTTACCTTAGGCTCTCCTGTCTCTTCAAATTTAGTATAAAATCCATTTTCAGCAGTATAAGACAACAGGTCCCTTGTCCTCCAAGGGATCCATGTGTAGAATTCTTACATGATCACCATTCTAGGAGATCTTTAACCTGGCCTTGCTCCTGGTTAGTAACAGATACCTCCTAAGTGCAAGCAATATGACCCATGTGGCCTTTGAGATCTTCTCCTTTACCATCAACAACAATGCTGAGCTTAGCACGGTCTTCAGGATCTGGGCCTGTAACCCTTTGAAAAAACCTAGTAGACCTTCCTTTTTCCAAATGGCATATAGTGCACCTGATATTGTTTTCCTAGATTTTGCTAGAGCTTCATCTTTCGCATCTTCATCTGATTCAGCAGACTGAATCGTCACCTTACACCTAATTCATCTCAAGTCAGTCAAAATGATGATGACAGCTACATCAAAAAATGCTCATGGAGAAAAGCAATACAGTTCATCCCCAGAGCTTCTACTAACGAGTACATCAGTAAATTTTTGCTGTAGGAGATTTAAGTAGTATTGTTTCTGTAAGGAATTTCGGCTAGCCCCCACGTCCAGATTACCATATAAAACGAAGGAGGCATGACTCACAAGTATACGCAACGAAAGAGGTGAATAGATGATTACCTAATTGCTGGGTATGTTACACAGGTAGCAATACATTTTGAGACCGCACCCAACACAAAAGCAGAAAAGGCAGAAAGAACTTCTGGAGATGATTCCGTGCCTCTCTTCTTTCTCATTTTTCCTTTCAGCATTCTTTGCTTCAGTTGATCAAATGCTGTGTACTGCAAAACAATACAGATCAAGTTATAGAATTTCTTCAAACTTCAGAGGCATGGGATATCTAACAGGGAGTTGAAACACCATTTTAACAGTCGTGGTTTGTTAACTCATACGCACTACCGTCAAATTTGTTATTTTCCCATATACAAATGTAATAGAAAATAATGCAATTAATTAATGCGAAGTTGTTTAATGAGATTATCTGGAAAATTCATATTCAACCGCACAATCCAAGTACCTGAATGGATGGATTTGCAGTTAAAAGGAGAGATATGCCTAGGCCATCATATGCCTCATCCCAGGAGCCCTCTGAAAGTGTTTTCCACAGACTTTTGGATTTCCCAAAATCACTTGTCTGCATTTTTGAGGATGCTGTATCCAGTGGCTGGAATATCGGCACCCAATTCAAACAGACAAAGCATAGCAATTAACTATTAAGTAAAACCATTCTATCAAAATCAAGAAGTATGTGTAATATAGTCATGTACAGATATATTTAGATAGTACTTGAGCTACTTTCAAATGGACTTTACTTTTGCCCCTATTGTAACCCATGTAGTCCAACTTCAACATGATAGAAGGTAAAGGTAAAGCCACCATAACTATTAATATTTCCACCATTGTAAAAAGTAGGATCATGTTGACATTCAATTTTTTAAAAAAGCCATTCTGAATAATTGTACCGAGCTGCACGTCTTCCTTTATTCCCATTCTGGTTATATTTCCAACTAACATTAGTTGAGATTTTGATGCCTCAACCCGTTCATCCTACCATCCCCGCTGCCCCCCCCCCCCCCCCCCCCAACAAACAAAAAAAAAAGGGGAAAAAAACACCATCTTTGTTGCCATTTGTCTTCAAATTGCAGCAAATATGCATAAATATTTAAGTAACAGCTCTATTAACAGCCATGCATTACTAATATCCTTGAACTTTTCTAGGCATAGCATTTTTAGCAAACATTTAACTATGGAAATGGAATGCATAAACAGATCCAGAAACACATAGAAGTCAGAACTATCTCCAGTATTGCATAATAGCAATTACAAAAGAATACAGCAACCAAAATAGGGCTTACATGAATCACTACAACTGTACATGCACCAGCAGCAGCAGCAATCATCAAGTTAGCTTTCATTCCAATTGATTTAGATCCAGATTTCTCCAAGTAAAGTCTCTTTAAGAAACTATACCCATAAAAATAAAGAAACTGCGAAATGAAAGATTGTACATTCTTGGTCCCAAGGCCCTGGTACAATGAAAGAACCTGACGAGTAGAAATTGCTTCCCAGAGAACATCTGAAATATTCCTGCACATAGTGCAGAGCAATTAAATTAGATTTCAGTTATAGAATTCATCCTTATCAGACTTCTTGTTCTGTTTTCTTCCTTTTCTGGGAAGTATGGAGAGGAGTATCAGGATAGTCAAGTAAGTTTCTGAAAGTGCAAAGTGTTTGGGAGATCCAGCGTATCACCTTGCTTACAACGTAGGCCTACCAAATCAAACTGGGAAAACATAAGCCAGTATCATAAGCGTAAACAATAACAACTCTAAGCGCTACTTGGTGAAGAAAGGTTGGGTATCTGCAGCAGCCACACTCTTCTAATGGACTCTATTTCCAGTAATTGATCCGACACCAATAACTTCAATTATTTTTTCCATCCGAGTATATCAAGAATCCAATACATATAAACACATTCTCTTCTAGTCCTGATATTATTCGCTTCAACACAAGCTCACAGTTCATAAAGTAATCAAAATTAACCAACTTGATCAGATTTCTCACACGCATAAACATGGGAAAGAAACACACATCAACAATGCTCACTCGCACATACTTGTGTATAGATAAGGCAAGCTTTAGACTCCCAATTTAGCAATATTCATCAGTATAACAGTAACCATATTGCATCATAAACAAGTTTCTCAGTAAAATGAACATGGCAATCAACAAAAAACCATAATTCATCAAAAGGGTCATCAATCCTAGAAGAAAAAAAGATGAAATTTTTACAAAAATTAGTAAAGAATACACAAGAAAAATTTATTCAACTACCATAAGACAAAATAAATTATCCAAAGCAACCCGTGTGGGACCCAAGAAAGAAAAATCTTAGAGTAATTAAAAACGAAAAAAATAAAAAACCTGTATTTTTGCTGATGGTGAGCACGAATTTCAGCTTGGTACTTGGACTTGCAGGTGTCCAAAGGGTACAAAATAGTTGTACTAACCAGTGCCCCAACAGCCCCGGATGTTGCCTCTGATAAAGATTCCAAATTTAAACCCATAATTATCAGAAAATAATCAAATTTCTTGCAAAGAAAGGTGCAAAGTTCAGTTTCGGTTTGATTATGGCGTTGGAGGTGAACTGAGTTTTACAGAGGGAGAGGAGAGACAGTGACGTGCCGTCATTGCCACAGAGGCGCATGACATCTCTATGGTTAGAAAACGTATTGGGAACCGCAATCGTACGAAAATGTGGCTTTGTGCAAATGTTCGTATAATCCGTTCTTATCCGTCTGTATAAATGAATATGATAATGTCTGTTTATTTTATCGAACATGAAATTACGTCTAAATTTGGTATAATTAATTATCGAATCATATTTTAACCTTTTACACATAAGTTTTAGAATTTATACTTAGCAAATTTGAATATTTAATGAACTCTAAATCCTATTTATATTTTATTTGATTTACTAGCGAACCAATCGATAAAACTTGAGCGAATTTCAATTTGAAAACAATATAGCTTGCTTCATTTTCCAATGCTATTTCTAGTCTTTTTAACTAAGTGCTTTGGCAAATAAAATAAATTGTGGCGAGACATTGTAATCATTAAAGAAAATATATGTGAATCGTTGATCCACACAATTTTTTGTTGACATAAAAAGGTGCAATGTACTAATTATTAGCCATCTTATCATTGGGGTGATTGCCTATCTCATAAGTTTTGTATTTTAGCACACTTGTAATCTAAAAAGTTTCTAAATGTATATGACACTAGATACGAGTAAAATCTAGTGTATATAATTATGTTTAAGAATCTTTGTTATTTCTCTCCCCTCTTAATTTAATGGAGGACAAAAAAAAAAAAAAAAAAAGAACAAACAACAACTCCCAAAATAGAGATGGAAATGAATTTAGTGGTTTATGAATCAACTCGATTAGATTAGGTCAATAGCTCAACCTAAATTAATGTTAATTAAACTTTGAGCAATTTGAAAAATCTCAAATTTAATTATGACTGAGATTGAACTCGAGCACTACATTAGGTACTAGATCGAGTTCAAAATAAATTTAACTCTAATAAAAATTTAATTTGATATTGTCTAAAATCAACGTTGATTCGATTTGATTAATTGTTTCATACAACTTAGTGCTAAGTAAGTTTAAACCATTTGAATTTACTTCAATTAGAGTTGAATTTGAACTTGAGTTCGAAAAAGTTAAAGCTCAAATCCGAGACTAATAAATTTTAGTTGATATAGTCTCAACCTAACTCAAATTGTTTGCGGCCTACTCGCAAGTCCCAAGTGAAATTTGGGTCATCCAAGGGTAAATTTATAAATAGTAAAAACTACAGAGGCAAATTACCTAAACTCTAAAGACTGTAGTTCACAAAATTCAAAATAAAACGTTCGAATTTCCCCAATCATTATTATTTTTTATTTATTTTTGAATCAAAATCCTTCCCCTTCCTTTTCCCTCTTCTCTCTCCCCCCTCTCACTCTTCACTCTCCACTCTCGGTGACACCAGCAAATGCAAAGCAGACAACCCTAAAAATAAATCTCTCTGAAACCTCCCGAAATTTTCCCAAAATTACATTCCTTCCCCACAAATCTTTCTGCTTTCATCAATGCAGGACTTCATCGGCTCCGTCCGCCGATCTCTCGTCTTCAAACCCTTAACTGGTGGGGACTCAGCGGACAATAACGGCACAATTACTAATGGGTTCAACGGATTCGTTGAAAAGATCGGATCGAGTATTCGGAAATCGAGAATTGGGATATTTTCTAAGCCGCAGGTCCCGGCTCTGCCGCCGTCTGCTAAAGCCGAGCCGGTGAAAGTTAGGAAAGATGATAAGCCGCCGATTCGGTGGCGGAAAGGGGAATTGATTGGGTGTGGTGCGTTTGGGAGGGTTTATATGGGGATGAATATTGATTCTGGAGAGTTAATTGCTGTTAAAGAGGTTAAACTTTCATTTATTTACTTATTGTTGATTAAGTTAAATAATGGGTTTTGGAGAATTGATAAAGATTTGAATTTCTTGGATGGTTTTGTCTGAAATGCAGGTTTCAATTGCTGCAAATAGTGCTTCAAAAGAGAGAACACAAGTAAGAGAATATGGATTTCAGCTAGTTTTATCAACATTTTCTTTTTCTTTAACTGTGTTCCGTGTGAATCCAACCAATATCAACGGTGGGTTTCTGGACTTTCTGGTCTTTTTTGGGAAAATATATTGAATTTTAATATGAAGTTTTGAACTTGGTAGTTTGACTCATTATTTAAGCTAAATAGAGTGATTTACCGTTAGTTAGGAGACCATGAAATTTTTTGGAAGCATTCACCTTTATTTATTTATTTTTTGGTTCAAAAATTTCAACTTTAGATGTTTGACTCGGGTTCACCTGATATAAATGTTGGTTTCATTATTTATTAAATTTTTATGGAGGTATAACAATTTTTTTGGAGTAAAGTTCTTAACTTTACCAAGTCTTTGGCTTTGATTGATTATTTCATCTATATGTCTAAGCAATATGGTTGAATTTCATTTGTTTATTTGCATGGCTAGTGGTTATTGTTTGGTGTTAGATTTGTGCGGTTTGATGCTCTCAGTGCAGGACTGTAGCAGACTAACGAATTTGATGCATTTATGGTTTTTGGAATATGATAGGTTCATATTAGAGAGCTTGAAGAAGAAGTCAATCTACTGAAAAATCTTTCACACCCAAATATCGTGGTAAGTAGAATCTTTTGGTTGATACATTATGCGGTAATAGGTAGAAGTAGTTCAATTTTATCTTTTATTTGATTTTCTTTGTGTTGTTTTCAGAGATACTTGGGAACTGCTAGAGAGCAGGAATCTTTGAATATATTTCTGGAATTTGTCCCGGGTGGTTCAATCTCTTCCCTTCTGGGAAAATTTGGATCTTTCCCAGAGTCTGTAAGTGATTGCCACTTGTTCAATGATAGAATTTGAAAGATTGTGAAAGTTGGGACTTTTATTTCATTTGCTTAACAAATCTAGTATGGTGCTCATGAACTTGTTTCCGGTGTAACGGCTAAAGTAGCTAGCATGTTCTGAAAGTAAGATAGTTTTTCAAATTATATAATGTAGGCATTAGGGAGTGATTTTCCCCTTTTGCACTGTTCAGGTTATCAGGATGTACACAAAACAACTGTTGTTAGGGTTGGAGTACTTGCACAAGAATAATATTATGCACAGAGACATAAAGGTAGTTTATCCATCTGCAAATCATAAGTGTTATTCCATAAGAAAGTTTAGGATGTATAAGCTACATCCCCTTGATAATACTGATACTTGTTCAGGGAGCAAACATTCTTGTTGACAATAAGGGATGCATCAAACTAGCGGACTTTGGGGCGTCTAAGAAAGTTGTTGAATTGGTACGAGTACACTTTTAGCTCAATTTTTATTTAACTATATTGGCTTCTTTGCTGGTTCTGTCAGACTATCCAACCATAATTGGTTTTTTGCACTGCTACAGGCTACAATGACCGGTGCTAAGTCAATGAAGGGCACCCCTTACTGGATGGCTCCTGAAGTTATTCTCCAGACTGGGCATACATTGTGAGTAAAGAAATGTAGCTCACTTTTTCTAAATCTGATGAAAATCATTGAACTACCCATTCATAGAAAGTAGTTCGCTTCTCTAAATATCAAACAGTAGATTCTATAGTTCTGTGGCTACCAGTGCTTGACACTAGTTTGGGGACCATAATTCTGAGCAGCAATATGAAACCTGAAATGTGATGGAAAGGGTATGAGCTGTTTCGAATATTTGTGATTGTAAATGTAAAACATATCATTTTAAGCTATTGAATTGATTATATTCCATGCACAATTGCCTTTTGGACCAGTTTGTGCTTCCAACCATGTAAGCAATCATTCATTTTGCTTGCTGATTTTGACTTTCCAAATGTGGGTATGAGGTATGATCTATTTTGGTTAATAAATGCAATTGATCACATAAAGCACTATAACCTGGAAAGAATTTCAAGTTTTTTGAGTTTTGGCCTGCTTTATTTGGATGGCAGTTTTTGGGGATATTTTTCGAAAGGCATTAATGTAGCACTTTTAAAACTTTTCTAGAAAAATGTGTATATGTGATAAAAAAGTGGTTGAGAACAATGTGTTTAGAGTTTTTTAGAAATAGGTTTCTAAAACACACTCCTATGTCAAAAACCAAGATAAACTGAACAGAGTACCAGTAGGATTAGACAGATATTGAGAGCAATACTTCCTGCAATTCCAGGAGATCAATCCTGCCACGAGTTATCAAATAAATTCTAGTTGAGTTAGACCTGAAAGCAAATAATCTCATGCAGACTAACTTTGCTTGATTTTTATGTTGTCTTACCAATTTTTATCTCTATCTGTGCTTGGTTTCTTCCTGTCATATCGACAGATACTTTGAGGAACTGCCTACCAGAACAATGTTAGAAAATTTGTGGCGGGTTCCAAAATTTAATGATAAAATAGAACAAATTTTGTACTCACATTCGGCAGTCTTGTGATGCTGATGCAGGAGGAGTGCAGGACACATTAGTGATAATCTCCAATCTGCTGCATCCTATGCTGTTATTTTTTCCCTTGCTATTGCTGACAATGCCAATTTTTTCATATTTGTTATGTTATCTTGTTTTATTTCTGCCTAATTCCTTGCATTACGGGATCAGCAGCTGACTCATTCATAACAATGTAGCTCTGCTGATATATGGAGTGTTGGATGTACTGTTATAGAGATGGCTACTGGAAAACCTCCTTGGAGTCAGCAGTTTCAGGAGGTATGTCAGTCATTTTGTCTTTTACTGAAGTTGACAATTGAAAGGTTGACCGCAAAGGGGCATATGCTTTTGCTTCCAGTTTGATTGCATGCAAATACTTGGGGTTTGCATTTTCAGGTTGCTGCTCTCTTCCACATAGGAACAACCAAATCTCATCCACCCATCCCTGAGCAGCTTTCAGTTGAGGCAAAAGACTTCTTACTAAAATGTTTGCAAAAGTATGTATACCTATTTTTCTTGCTCCACTTAACCAACTATATTACTTTCCTTCATACGCCAAAAAGGGGTACTTGGTAAAACCTGTCTTGCAATTTCTATGCGTCCATTTTTTCTCTGGCTTTTATTTTCTAACTTAACATTATTGCAGGGAGCCGAATTTGAGGCCAACTGCATCAGATTTGCTACAGGTATGCTGGAATATCTCCTTTCTTTATGCATTTAAGCTTGATACTGGTGCCACTTTTGTGAGGGTATATCTGGCTTTTTCCGGTATGAAGTCACCTTCTAGAAAACACCAAACTACGTAATGATTTTTAACCTCTTTGCCGATAATATGCAGCATCCATTTGTAACTGGAGAGTATGAAGGAACTCACCCTGTTTTTCGTCCGTCAATTATGGTCAGCAATTGCTTAAGGCTTTCTTGTTTGATTCATATCTTTTGTTCCCTTACCATCTTTGTTTACTAACAGTTGCAACACTAAATCAGCAGGACAACCCTGGGCACCAGATTGCTGCAAACAGGATGGACCTCAGCAAATCGTAAGCATTTGCTATAATGGGATTTGGATGTTCAATGAGTTCATTTTTATTAGTTGTTCCAGAATGTAGCTTTTACAATAGTACTGGTGCTTGCAGAATAAAATTCGATGCCAGGATGAGTTCTAATGGTTTGAAAGATGCTTACACGATGATGAGTGGTGTAAGGTGCTCAGTCGTACATCCGGGGAGATTTTCTGGGAAAGGAACTATTTGGAAATCAGGCAACTTTGATGATGACATGTGTCAAATAGATGACAAAGATGACCTTGTCATGGTTGGTTCATCATTGAAGTTTGGTTCTGAGTGTCATTCAAAAGATTTTAACAAGGTGGCTTTTGCTCTTAATGTCCTTTGACAAATATTTTTGCAGCAATCAGGATGCTAAAACTAACATAGTGTTTTCAACACTTTGTTGAACCTAGAGTTTTAATCCAATCTGTGAACCTGATGATGATTGGCCTAGCAAGTTTGATGAAAGTCCAGAGTTGATGAGACACGGAACAAGTTTCTTTTCAAGTCAAACTATTCAAGACTCTGGGAATAGCATTCAACTCTCTGGCAAGGAGGTTGGTGACTTCACATTTCCAGTTGCAGATGATGAGGATGAAGTTACTGAATCAAAAATTCGGGCATTCCTGGACGAAAAGGTATTAATTAGTAGAATCTTGTATATACTTGTGTATGGCAATGAGATTAACCTAATATGAAGAGGATCAGCTTTATGCTTACTTTTTCTGTTAAACTACATAGGCTTTAGATCTGAAGAAGCTGCAGACTCCTTTATATGAAGAGTTCTATAATTCAGCAAAGGCTGCCAGTCCAATGAGCCATGTTGGTACTGGGAACAAGGAAAATGTTTCAGATAATCTCAACCTACCTCCTAAGAGCAGGTCACCTAATAGGGTGCTTAACAAAAGGCTTTCTGCTGCTGTTGAAACTACAAATATTTGTAGCCCTGGAAGCCATTCCAAGCGCTCGTCAAATATTGGTGGCTTGAATCATGCTTCTCAGGATGTTCAGTCTTCTCAGCTTGGGGAGTTGAAAGATCTTTTTGATTCTCAGCAGGAGCCACCTAGTCCAAGGTCTGTGAACGATTCATTCTTAATAGGGCTTATGTTTTCTTCTTGAGTTTCTATGTTACCTTCTGTTACTTGCAATAAGATTATTTCTTGCTGACACCAACAGTGCAAGCTTTTTGGAGAGACAGAGAAAATGGAAAGAGGAGCTTGACGAAGAGCTTAAAAGGAAACGAGGTAATGCTTTATTATGCTTTACTGCGAGTCTGGAACTTGAGACGTATTTGTCCCAGCTACAAAGTGGGATCTACCGGCCTTTAATTTTGTGTAAGCTAGTCTGACATATGAAATGGCTCCATATTATTGGGACTTGTCTACTATCTTAAAGTTGTGTTGCTCCAAACTTGATTGCATGCTAGCTCTGTGATTATGTACCATGCAGCATGCTTCAGTTATTGACCAACGCTTGTTCTGTCAGAACTTGGGGAGAGCTCTTAGTAAGCAACAGGTCTATTTACATTAACATCTAACTGAATTCAAGAAAAGATCTTATGAATACAAGGAAATACAGCACAAAGAAAAACTTTGTGCGAATTGGCACGAACCGTGTGAATCAAATATTGTATTTGATTCACACGATTCGTGCCGATATGGGGTTCAAATTCATTTTTTTTTTTAACTTAGAAATTTACGAGAAAAAGCTCTCTTTTGTTCATTCTAAAATATGTTCTGGAATATTATTGGACCAATTAATTCAGTAAATTATTTTGGTGTGTCCCTCTGGAGTTTACTTCTGTACTTTCACTCTTGAAGCTGGTTTTTAGTATCATTTGTGTCAAATGCAGAATCATACTAGGTCTTGTATATTTATCAATTCCACAAATGTCTAACTAGGTTATGAAGTCTGCTAAATTGGAATGCAAAGCAATGTTTCATGACTAATGATTGTTCTTTTCCTTTTGGATGAAGTTTGTAAGATTTGTATTTGCAGTATATTTTCTTTCTAATCACAGAAGCTGGTATTACATGTTACAGAAATAATGCGTCAGGCAGGTGCAGTAAAGACATCATCTCCCAAGGATCGGATTGTGAATCGATATAGAGATCAATTAAGATATGCATCTCCTGGGAAATAAATATATGTCTTGAATCATTTCTAAGTTTATAGATGGATGGATGGATTATGGTTAATTTTAAGCATCACATCATGTCAAAGTGGACTATTAAGCTGATAATGCAGAGATATTTTGGCTGGGGTCTAGCTATAAAGGTGATGCATGTAGATTTTATAAACTGAAAGGAGAAGAATCTTTGGATTTTCAGAAAGAGAGGAGAAGTTATTTCTGTGATTGTGGGGAATATCTTTTCTTCTTTGCATTTGTTCCATGCATGCAAGCATGGTAATCATCGATTGCTGCGTGCGATCCCTGTGATCCATCTATATTACTGTATAAGTAATCTATTTGTTACTTGTATGTTAATGAAAGCCCTCATGGCATTTATGTAGTTCTTGCGGAATATGAAATATACAAGAGAGAATTTGTGAGTTTCTTCATTTGTAAATACATGGTCCATTATGAAAAGTTTAATCTATCTTACCCATGCTTCTACCACATGCTTGCATTTTTGTGTTTGGTGTGAGGATAGATTAAATTTTGTTATTAGCTCATGACCCATCTGGTCATGGACAGAAGATTGCCTCCTCCATTCTGGCTCCCTGATAATATTCACGACTCTTAAAGGAAAGGCTAATTTCTATGACTACTCCACTGGAACAGCGGATGGGGCTTGTCCTTCCCATATTTTGTGAAATGGGCTCAAAGGCTGAGGGTCTAAGTACTTTTCTTTTGTAAACATTTTTCCATGGTATTTGAGAGATTTTAACTCCTGAATCCATACAGTTCATCCAGCAGAGGTACTATCAAGCCAAGCCCTTTTAGCTAAATCACATTGATAGACCAATTGAAGATTGTGTTCGAGGCCTGCAATTGCAAGGGTTACTATTTTGTTCAATTTACACAAAACACTCCCAGTGTTATGTAAAGGTTTAATCGGGCTTGCTAATGCACACAAACAGGATAAACACGATTGGTCGCCCTATTCTACCTTCCTTATCTTTTACATATGTACGTGTGTGTGTGTGTGTGTGTGTGTGAGAGAGAGAGAGAGAGAGAGAGATTTGAAAATAGGAAAAAAAAAAAACATTTAACAGGGAGGCAACCCTTCAACTCGCACATCAAGCGTCTCAATAAATATTGCATAAATAATACTATAACCGCCAAAAAAAAAAAAAAGAAATGATGTCTAAAAGAAGAGAAATTCAATACCTTTACCAGCATCATCAGCTTTAAACTTTTTATTTTAAAAAATAAAGAATTTTAAATTCATGTTCTTGAAAAAAGTGACGAAACCTGAAAATGAAACTTTAATGTAAAAGTATCATAATCCCCCCAGATCTTACTCCGTGCTTCAACATTTACTCAGATTTGATCAGCCTTTTCATAATCGAACTACATTCTTTAAAGCACTTTTTGCCTGCTGTAATAGTTTATGTGCTTCTGGAATCAGAATGTACATCATCAGTCAATTGTGAGATGGAAGATATACTTCTATTTCTTTCTCCCAGTGCAATTCACCCAACGATTACAAAGACAGATCTTCATGGATCCGGATGATATGCCCCACTAATTTTCATAAGAATACTTTGACAAGGTTTTCATATTTCATTAATTTTACACTTGTTTTATCAGTACAATCTCGATTTTCGAATAATGTTTACGATATCCAATCTCTAAATGCCAATATAATTTAACATTTCTAGTTACATTACATCTCACATACTAACAAGACTTGAAACTAAGCATGACATTTTACCGTCGAGACTAATATAACCACAAAACTTCAATGCAAATAAAATAATTATTCAAAAACTAATTTTTTAGTACCACATTTGGTGCATTAAAAAAATCAAAAAGAGAAGCGGAAAGAAGGAAAGATTTGGTGTGAAAGGGAATTATTTCGAGCTAGGTGTCAATATAAATTTAGTGTACCTGGTGAAGTGCGTGGTATCCGTGGGGGGTCCAAAATATATACAATATATCAATTCGGTTAGGCAAAAGTCACAATCTATCATGAAATTTTTGAAAGGAAATGACATTCAAAATGAGAAAATTTGAATACAAAAATGTACAATATATATTTTTTAAAACTTTTTATAGGTCGTTATTGTACATATTGCAGCCGGCTGTCAAGGGGTAGGAAGAATCCTGTTAACCATGGGTCATGGATGCATGACACAATTCTCCAGCGGGACCAAAATATCAAGCAAAATTCTTGAAGTCAAGGAGGAAGCTTTTTGAGAACGTCACCCACTTTTATTCCAAGGAAAGCATATTTAAATGACACTGAAAGATACTAATTTGACTTGAGTTCATTCTTTTCCATGAATTAAGCCCATTAGTGATTAGTCCAAGAAGATGTCACAGATGATGATTTTTAGAAAGACAAAACAATAATTAGCAGAATAAGAGTTCTGTTGATTACTTTTCTAAAGAATTAACCACCTTTTTACCCTTTGCCTTTGGGAAAAGCCCTTGTTGACTTTTAATAGTGGTATGCAATAATTATCATGTCAATTTTCTCTTCCAAAGTGCACTAGTATTGACAGATGAACTAACAAATATGCCCTTAAGGGTGGATATATATATATATATATATATATATATATATATATATATATTGGTACAATGAGAAGAGAGGTAAATAACAAGAAATGAAATAATAGCACGAAAATAATCTGTGCCCATGAAGTAATATGGAATATGTTTAATCTTGCAAAGAATGTAATCAATAGATAGATGTTGTTCTTTACATTGGATAATTTTTCTTCCCCACAAAATATTATCAATAGTTATCATTTTCTTTTTTTGGCTTTTGAAAATAAAGAAAAAAAGAAAAGTAGGGATGCAAGTTGCATGCTTAACTGCTGAGGTTTTATTATTTGATTGAAGTCAAACAAACATATAAGTTGTCCAAGAAAGGAATTATCCTCATGATGTGGACAAAGAAAAAACATGGTGCTCTTTTGGGTCACCTAAATCTTACTCAATAGCCGCCCCGTTATATCAGATCATGTTTCCTGGCAAATAAGCACGATATAACATGTCTAAAAAAAAGTTTTCAAGATTACCAAAATCTTCAACAATTCCATCTGTTTCTAGATTTATCATTGCAAGCTATGCGTGTCTGTGTGCAGATATGCTATTTGGTTGGTGAGGTCAAAATTTGATTCAAAGCTTCTTTCCCCCTTACTTTTTGAATGGGAAGAATGAAAAAATCATGGAATGCTGAAGTCTTAATTAATTCTTTTGGAAGTATAAGGCAGGCATGGATTGTTTGGAAGATTGGAGCAGATATTTTTGTATTGCATGAGGAGATGTTTTTCCAGCAGATGAGGAAAATGTCCTTTTCTTCCATCTGTTCCATGGTAGAATCTAAAGGAACCACTTTTCTTGAAAGACCTGAATTATAGGCAATTTGAATCCTGTAGGCCTCAGGGCTGAGGATCAGATCCTGCTTCAACAGCCTAGCATGGACGATTTAAGGTGGAAACATTTTTTTTTTATTTTGTATGTGCTTGTGTCTAAATTTAATTACATGCTATATCAAAACATTAATTTACCGTTTTAAGCAATTTGTGTACGTAAAAGGGATTCAAGATTTGAAATTAGAAACATAGTTTTATGTCTACAATCTAAAAGCAATAGCAAAAATTTAGAGGCCATTTCCCAAATATAAAGCCAATTAGTCAACTAAATGGTAGAATTTTCGATGTTTCCCTCTCTTGATTATGTTTGCAGTGAGGTGGCTGGTCTCACCAAATTCTTCCTTCTTTCACTATCTCTAGTGAAATGATATCATTGCATACCAGATTCTTTTTCCTTTGAAAGCAAGACCACTCTTTTTCTCTCTCACATCAATTGCTGTTGAGTAAGCTATCCTTTTCTTAAACCTTCTTTACAATTATCGAAAAGGTACCTTAAAGAGAGAGTTCCAAGTTTATTTTTTTCCAGCCCACTTAAAAAGAAAAATAAAATTGAATGAAAAGGATGTTTATATATATATATATATATATATATATGTTCAAATATTCACTGGACATAAATGAATACCAACTCTATCATTGTTTGTAATGGTTCGTAGTACCTAGGCTGCTGAGGCAAGGCATAATAGATTTTGTTCTTTTACTTCCAATAATCTGGTTACGAATTGTTGCTGATCATAGGGATTCAAACAACTTTAAGGACCATTTAATGGTCTAGAGACAAGTGTAAATTTAGAAGATTTGAGATCTCTTTCTCATGTTTTTTTTTAACAAATAAATATATCGCTTGCGAAACAGAAGAGAAAAATAAACTTATATATGTGCGCGCTTGCATGTACCCATCCTTAGCAATAAATCTTACGATTCTTTATTTAATCTATTTTGAACATTTTATTTGAGAAGAACCCTTTGAACTGTTATCATTTTTGTATTTCCATAATCAAATGGAAATATACCTTAAGTTTACCTTTAATGTTTTCCATTTCTTCATAAAACAGGATGACATTTATACTAAACTAAAAATTTCTTCAAATATAATAGCCGTGAAGCATATGTACACCGACAGCACAGCTACAATGAGTCAATAATTTCTGTCTTGCACATATGTATATGCATGGAAATTGGGACTGAACAGGCAGATAAAACTCTGTCAACACGTGTATAAAACTTTGATTACGTGAATTTTGGCCGGAGGTGGGAGGGATTGGTATAGATCGATGGCCCGGAGTGGAAGAAGGCAATACAAACACGAGGCATCATCATCCAAAACACAACAAAAGAATGAGAAAGACAAGTCAATATTGCCTGTTTTAAGAGCATTTGTGTATTTCTAAATCTAAGTACAGCAAATAATGTTGGTTAGGCTACTTTTGACATTGAGAAAGAAAAAAGAAAGCCCCGGGGGGGCGGGGGGGGGGGGGTTTCCAACAAGATTGAAAGTGGTTTATTTACTACCACCTAAAAAAAAATTATGTCTTTTAGTTTAATCTTAAAGCAATGGTTATGGAGTATTTTTTTTTTAAATGATACAAATTTTAACTAAATTTCCTTTTTTTTTTTGCTTTGTTCTTTAATTTCTTTTTAGACAACTAAGAGAAACACAAAATTTCATTTGTTCTTTTGGGTCCTTCATCAAAGTAATAATAAATCCTGTGAATTAGTTTTATAAATAAACTTTGGTATACAACCTTTTTGAGTATGGCATCACCGGTATGCTAACATAATTCATATTCAACAAAAAGGACTTGAAGTTTAAGCAATGGATGACTTTTGTAGATTCTTTTAGATGTCACGAAAAATGATTCTTTTGGATGTCAAAAAATTCTTTCTTTTTCTTTTTTGGAATATAAATTTAATTTAGTAGAAAGGACAAGTAAGCGACTATCTATGTGTCTTCCACCTAAGAAGTAAGAATGCCTATCCAAACCAAACGTATATATTCAATAAATGATAACTATGAAATTGTGAAGCGTAGAATTTTCCAATGTTAATTATATTGAAGCATACCCCTGTAGAAGAAACAAAAAAAAAAAATCCCTTTTTTATATAGTGAATAAGATGTAACAACACAAAACGTGCAAAAGTTCTTGTTTCTAATTGGGTATTGGCCAAAAAAGCGAAAGGAAATATGGGCTTTTTGGCAAAACGCCAAGAACAAAATCCAATTTGATTCATCAATTAATGCTATTAACTTAGTTGAAACTAAAATAATTCTCAATAGTTTATGTTATGAAGTGGTTCACAGACATTTGATCTTACCCAAAAAGCAAAGAAAAGGCATTCACTAAAAGGCTAGAAAATGAAAAATGAAAAGACAGAGAACAACAAAAATGCTTTTGTTGCCTAATTGCTCTCTTATAATTGATTTAATCTTCTAATGGATTCTATTTCATGAAAAAAGGTTGCAGACATCAGAAATCAATTCAATTTTGATGTTCTATCTTTTATGTTTCTTAATAAGCAAGGCTTCAGCAAGTCCCTTTGAGCAAGCGATGGATAAACATCAGTAAAAATCCACGTATTTGTATAACATCAGCCACTATATCCAGCTCCACTTTTTAGAATTTTCTCATGCACCAACTTTCCCACTCCCTGGCTTTGCTTTTGGAATGCTATGTGCCCCAAAAGACTTCAACCACAGGGAACTATTTGCAACCTCATCAGATTTGTATGGTGGCCTTGGTAAGATGGAAAGATTCCTGATGCATTTTTTGCACTACATATTATATAGCCCACAAGTTAGAAATTGACTATAATTCTTGACCATTACAGTACTTCACTTGTCCTCAGTGCATAAACTAAAGAAAAATAGTGAATGCACTAATTGACTTCTTGATATCAAACAAGAGGACATGCTTGCTTGATAGAGATGAAATGTCATTGCTTAGCTACCAAGTTTGGATTAAAAATAACAAAGCATTAGGGTGTTTGTTTGATTAAAAATGTCACTTAAAAATGTATGCCATATATGGCTCCAATACAATTTGAAATAGCCAAACGTGGTTTTAGTCGATAGTGTAAAATTCCCTTTTTGAAGGTATTAAATTCATATATAATCCAATTAATTTTCAGCCTTTGGACATGATTTCTACGTCGGCAGCAGCATTACAGGATAAGGTCAAGTTAGTTCTGCAAAAGTTGTTCCAACTTGCGTCCATGTAAAGGACGTGCCTGCTATGACCATTAATTAAGTTCGTATTTAGATAGAAAAATCAAGATTTTTCCACCTCTGATTGCTAAGCATTTCTTTAAAATTTTATTTGCTTTTTTTCTGAGACGTGATTTTGTATTGAGGTTCAAACTTACAATGAAAGGGTGGTTAATAGGATAAATTACAGTTACAAGAATTGCAAAATGACATCATTTTTTTTTTTTTTTGGTAGGGCTGACTTCCCATAGATGAGGAATTTAAATGTTAGAAAAATTCTCGGATTCAATTCAAGGGATTTCATACAAAAGAACATTCAAAAAATAGTAGAGAAAAATGCAACATTAACCAACAGAAAACAAAACTTTATGACCTAAAAGTTTAACAATATCTTGAAAGTTTTTTTTTTTTATTTGAGGGTATCAAAAACATAGAAAGGAGAAGATTTTGTTTATATTTTAGGATTCCTATTGAATGGACATTCTTGCTCCACGGTATGGCACTGCTTGCTTCTCACAAGAATGTAAGTTTTATAGTCTATAGTGCCTAATGTTTCAGACAGCAAAGGCTCCTTTGTGATGATGATAGTTGAGGCCAGTGTGGAACAGTGGAGTTCCCACTCTGTCAAACATGCAGCATGAGGAATCAAGCCAAATCTTGGCAATCACCCATGTTTGAATTCCATTAACAATACATGAAAGGGTTGAACAAACAATAAAGAATCAATACGTGTGAAAATTGTAAAAAAAAAAAAAATTTGATTCTGTTATATTTTTCTCGTTCCAGTCAAGAAGGTTGAAATTTGCACTAAAAAAAAAAAATCTTTAGTAGTTGTTTGCATTGTTTTCAACTCAAATTCGAATGGTAATGTCTTTCCATATATACCGTTTCATTTATACTAATCAAGATCTTGTTTAACTTTTGGCTCCTCTTTTTGTTCTCTTTTTCGGTTGTCTCATTTTATCATTCTACTTAGTCAACATTCTTGATTTTGAAAAGTTATCACAATTGCAAAAGTTAAAGCTTTAAATCAATAATGTCCTAAAAGATTCAACAAAGAAAGTGTCATTTTTTACTGTTAAGTGTCTTAAATTTTATAGTGGGAACTAATTTATGACTCGGCTGATCTTTGAAATTTTTTTACCCAAAAAAGGGAAAAAATTCACCCCCACAGTAGGGACCATTTCGTTTTAGGAGATTATAAATACATAAATATAGGGTTTTACAATATATATTTTGAAAATAATTTCTCAAAGAATAAGAATTCTCTCTCTACCTGTGAACGTAAGTTAAATTGGCCGAATCATGTAAATTCTTGGTGCTTTATTTTTCTCATAATTTTCTTGTTAATTTGTGCAACAATTACTCTTCTCTTTGAGTGTGTTCTTTAGGTTTTTGGAGGAGGGTTTATTCAAGAACTCGAAGATCTTCCAAACAATGGCAACCAAAAAATCAAAAACCATAGCAATCTAAAGGATCGTGCAAGCCAACTTGCTCCATTTTTTTACATGCAAACATCTCTGCCTCCCGGTTCAATCCCCTGTACTGTTGTTCTCGAATCTCAATCGTGTGCTGCTGAGCACTGATGACCACTGAGCTAGCAGTGGGTAACATTTTGATGAATGCATGCGCCCACCACCCACCGGCCCACCGGGACAGCTCTATCATGCAAACTCGTACGGCATTCTGGTACATATCTCCCGTCGGATACGCCATTATCAGATTCGGAACACTTTTTAGCACCCATATATTGTGTGTGTGTAACAAAATCTATAAGGTCAAACGTGAACCATATATAAGTATAGTGATTTTATCTCATCCAAACTATCCTCCCTTTTTTTTTTTTTTTTTTTTTTTGAAAAAGAAAGTTTAGATATATGGTAAAATTATTTTATTCCAAAATCAAAGCACATTATAGTTGCACTGTCAACCGCTTATGGTAATTCCTAGTGATTTTATCTCATTCGAATTATCACGGTTAAGTAATTACGACTCAAATAAAATATTTGAACTCTTATTGTCACGCGTTAACTTTCTATATATAGGTTGATATACAGGTCATCGCTTTCTAGTTTTTAAGTTAACAAAAATAAAAAAGAAAAGAAAAGTAACCAATTAAGCCTTAATTTTTTTCCTAAAAAAAGTATTTAAAACTTTTTTTTGAACATGTATTAATAAAAGATAAGGTGAATGGATGTATGAGAGTGACCGAGACATTTATGTTGATGGACAACACTAATTGCAATTGGTTCAACCTATGCACTTAAAGAACAGTTGAAGATAATTTCAAAAAAAAAAAAAGAAGTTAAGTCTAATAATAATAATAATTTTGCAACTTAATTATACTTTTAATATACTGCATGCCGGTTAGGAGCTAATCAAACTCACTGGAAAAACCAATCTGAATTGATCCCTCATTCTAAAGCTCATTGGAAAACCAAATTGCAATACCATAATAACACGTAGTCAAATCTAGATGTGTGTAAATACTAAACAAATAGATTTCCAATCCAAAGAGAATATTGAGCATTTCATCTTGTCCTCTTGCTTTATGGATCTTTCTTGATCTTTTTTATTCCGTCATGTTGTAATTGGCTCATTCGACATTACCAATTTCTGTTTGCAATATTCTGAGCAAAAGTGCAGAACCAAAATCGATGCAGGATAGATTTATGTTGCTCAGAGATTCTCATGGTTGGTTATTGGTTATTGGTTATTGGTTGCTTATTTTATGATCACAGCGCTGCCGACCATTTAGCTGGCATTCGGGCAACGTCGGTGTTTCTTTGAAACGACCATCTTCTTCCCTCTCAAGAACGATATTGAAGATGACAAGAATAATAATTCTACCGGCCTCTTCACCTTGTGGTACTGATTTGAAAAAATTCGCATTGTGAATATGACCATAGATTTATATACACACACATATATATATATATATATATATATATATATATATATATATGCACACACACACACACACACTTTTAAGTAGTTAGTATTACTATGATCTACATCTTGAAACAAATGATGTATTATATTGTTTAAATATGAATCAAACAATATATATTTGTTAAGACCCTATTCTTAACTGCTTTTTTTATTTGATTTTGAAAAATCAGTTTTGTGATGTTTTGAACTTTTTTTTCTTCCTTTTGGATTTTTTAACCTAATATCCTAGGCAACTAAAAACTGGCTTTTGGACTTTGATTTTCAACCTCTTCAAAATTAGCTTTTATAAAAATCAGAATTAATTGAGAACAAGCCTTTAAGTATATAGTATACTATTAACTGGCTAAGGCAAAGGTCAAAGCCATTCGACCAAATATATTTTACCAAACAAAGAATTTCACTTCACGCAGACACCTTTGTCATCACAAATATAATTTATTTTCTTTCTGTTCTTCTTTGATTTCTGTCCTTTTTAAAATGCTATTGCTGGGGTTACTGGCACACGGAAATTAAGTAGCTTGTTTTTTTCAATTAGCATGTGGAATATTGAATTGCTGGAATTTGGCTTCAATGTGCTATAAAATTTCTTCCCTTATTTTCATGTAAAAGCTGGGCTAGCATGAAAAAGCGTTAGATAAATAGTAATGGCGATATGACAAATGCCAAATTCGAATATACATTATTCACTATTTCTCCATTTTCTCCAATATTAGGGAACCCAAAAAAAAAAGCCAACAGAAACCGCCATCTAGTAGGCCAATGATTCAGAACTAACATGTCAAAGATCACAATTACATCAAGAATCTTTGATTAACTATATGACTTTTGAATCCATACTCAGCAGTAAGGGCGGCTCCTCCCTTTTTTTAAGAAAAATTTGATTCTTCCTCAGCATGCAAAACCATAGTGCTTGTCATTTTCTATGTATATTAGATGTCATATATAAAATTCTCAAGACAACTAAAGCAGCCAAAGGTTGAAAAATATAAAAAATATATTTATGTTTAAAGTATAAATACACCAAAAAGAAGGGCCTGAATCAGATCATAATTTGATTTAGAATAAGGGTTTGTAGTGAATTCCAAGCATATGTGGCTGCAGTTTCCTTAATGATTTTTTTAGTTCTTAAGCTAAACTAGGTGTTTTGTCTCATTGCAAGATAATTACCTAATCAAACAAAAAACAATTAAACCTTGAATTTGACGTTTCATTGTTTTATGCACATCTTGTCCATGCGGCCTTTGCAAATACAAGAACGAACGAATGAGTTGGGTTCCAATATTCTGCAAGATTTTGTCTAAATGCTGGAAAATATTGTTTGGATGGAAAAATACAATGTTTCCTATCTTGAATCATACGTAGCCATTAATTTCAAGCTTGACATGGCTTCATTCCCAGGAGCATGCAGGCATGATGAAAAGTAAGCAAAAATATTTTATGACACCATTGTGGTTGGTTTACCTAAAAACAAAATTAAAAAACAAAAGAAAAATTGTGGTTGGTTCCTTTGACATTGGGGATCCATTATAAGTCACAGACAAAATCATTAGAATCACTAAAAATTTGTAAAAATTGCCACTTTTGAAATTGTTTCCAAGTAATCATGTTGTTTGCTCTTTTATTAACTTGTTTGAAAGATGTAGTTGTAACTTATTATGACTAAACAATTTTTTCGATCTTTTGTAACCAAACTTATTACCCTCATGTCACATTAACTTGGCAGAATTATAAGCCTAGATATATTTTGTACATAAGTGAAATTTTATTGTACATATTTGAACTGCCGTTGTCCTAATGTACTGGTTCTTTGTGGTGAATTTGTTGCATACTTCATGAACTCAAAATCATAACGTACAAATGATGACCAAAACTTCATGGGAACTTGTGCAAAGAATGGAAGGAAGAGGCCATATTCAATTAACGAAAATAACTACCAACTATAAAGCTCATGGTACTGGACCTAAATGCAATAAAATAAATAAATTATGTTAAGTAGTAGAACAAAGGAGGTGGACAAAAAGGGAAAAAGACAAACAAAAAATGGTGGAAAATTGGATTTTAAAAGAAAAGATACAAGAAAAAACTTTAGGATGTAGCCACCCATAAAGGCTCCGGCCAATTACATAACCCTTTGTTGCCATGATGCCCACCTTCATTGCACCTTCTATTCGGTAGCCTTTGAAATTTCTCAATTTCCATTTCGACCCCAACATCAAAACTTTTGTCATCCATGTCCCTGCTGATATATGTACCATTTTCTTCATCATCATCACCATCTTCATCTGCCAGCTGATAATAATCTTCATCTTCAAAGTCGTGATCATAATCCACGCCTACTTCATTATCATCCTCACTATAATCAACTTCATGTTCTTCTGTGCTAGTCACTTGCGAGTCAAACTTGGCAGCATGACCAGTCGAAAAAGATAGCCTAAGGCGACCATGGCTTCGTTCGGCTTGAAAATAAGCATGTTTCAATGGGGCCTCAACAGCCTGAATAACTAACCTACCATCCTCACGGTGAGGTCTAAATTGAAGGGAGTTTGAACGACTAATAGTAGTCAAGGGAGGTGGAAATTTTCGAGAATTATTCACCTTATATTTTGATGGTGATTTCACTTCTTGAGGCAGCTTTGCTTCTTGTTTTGGCCAAGATTTTTCACTTGGTGGTGAAGTGGATGGGGAAAGTGACAAAATGCTAATGTCCATGACATCACTCCCTGTCTCATTCCCCAAATTTTCAGTGCATAATTCCAAGCTTTTCTCACTTAGTCTTGATGATGAATATTGCTTTGTCAGAGGATGGACATATACATTTTCTTTCTCCATCGTTTCTTTGGGAGTTGAAGAAACATTGGAAAGAACTTGTAAGAAACTCCAACCGCCTGAATCATGATTGGAGGACACATTTCCATCTTGGATAGCCTTATTGCTGATCTCATGAGTTGGATAGTTGCTAGTATTTTGGCAAAATTCTGAGAATTTTGTTGTGGCAATTTTGAGCTTAATTGTTGTTGTTTCAATTAATTGTGTCTCAACACAGGATTGTAGTATAGTTGTCATGATGAAAGGCAAAAAGGGATCAAAATTTGTGACAAAACAAATGTCCTCAGCTAAAGATGAAGCGAGGAAATTAAGGATTTCAGGAAGAAATTGAGAGAATTTTGATTAAGGATGGTGTTTAAGGTGAGGGAACAGAGGAAGCAGCTAAGCAAGAAGAGAAGAAGAGAGAAACAACAAGTGATGTTGAACGAGGAACAAGTGAAGCGAGGGATGTGAATTTGTAGTGCTAAAAAGTGCCCAAGGTGGTGTGGGTGACTCTGTGTTTCTAGGGTAGGTCAGGGGGAGGGGATGGCCTTTTGGACCACTTGTATCGTACAACTGTTAATCTACCACACACATTAAGATAGAGAATAAAGAAAATTGAATATCGAATGAAAGGAAATATTCTACGTTCTATTTTCCTGCTTTATATAAAGTATAAAAATTTGAGAACTGGCAAACAGCAACAGACGACCTCATGTGGATAGAAAAATTGGTAAGTTATGTCCTTACGTTTATATCCGTACTATATTGGGGCCAGTCGGGGTTTGCCAAGATTGGACTAGAAATGGTTGCTGCAATAATTCTTTGGAAAAATTGGCAATCACCAATTATCCAATGGTTTGAATTTTGTTACATGCACACAACAACTATTTTGAAATGTATGATTAATTTTAATCGAGATAACATTTTTGTTGGGAACGTAATTATTACGTCTCACAGTAAATTGTTAAAGAAAATTGAGGCTGAGGGACCAATTCTGCTGTTCTTGTTACTTTTCTTACCTCCAAATGAAACCAACAAATGGCCAGGAACAAAATAATGTGGTTCCTGCAAATATTTCTCGATGGTGACTTCTTTCTCATTTTGACTTCGTTTGAAAGGGAAAACAACCCATATTTTAATTTGATGATTCATATGGCATTTAGAGTCAAAATCCGAGTTTGATATCATCCAGAGGAGATAGGAACTTTAGAGCCCACTGCCCACATACTTTGAAATTTCCAACCAGCAAATAAAGCATGTCCTCTGGTATTTCCATAACCACCGTCCTTTTTACAAAATAATTTTAAGGTTTTTTTTTTTTTTGGGGAATCTTGACACCCTAATTCTGTCCTAAAACCTATATTACTATAGCAAAGTGACAGTTTTTTTCGCAGTTAATTCATTAACAAGGTGCTCAAAACGTAGTATATACCTACCTCATATGGACTTCACAAAACTACCCTAATAATAGAATTTACAAGAATTAGAATAGCCCTCAAACTATTTTAGCACATAACTTTTAGCCCCATGATCAGTCTTTTTGTAAATTATTCCGAAACGTCTTAACTTTGCAGTTCCCTATCAGATTATAGCATTGAAAGTTTGGAGAAGAAAAAGAAACTGATAATACTGTGCAAAACAAGTAAATAGAACCCTTGTCGAAAAAATATTACAAATCATGTCAAAAGTGTTTTCCAACTTTTGTTAGGTATATATGTCATTGGTGGAGGGATACATAAAAGACATGGATTACTCCCTTAGAAAGTGACCATCAGCATTGCTCTATATTGTAAATTAAGCAATTCAATTGATTGTCTTTGACATTTATACAAAAATAAATGTCACATTCACAGAAGACCCCAATGGTTTTCCGCTGCAACTAACTTCTTTTAAAAAATGGAAAAATCCAGCAAGTTGTGGTTTTGAGACTTTGGCTTAGAGAGATACCTTATCCACTCTTTAATTAATCCTACCACACCTTTTGCTTGTGCCTGGCACAGCTATTATTTACCTTTCTTATTCATGAAAAATCCAAAGGAATTTCGTTCTTACTTTTTTCTTTTATGGTTTAAAATATTTCTTGTATTCTTGTTGGATAAAACAAAAGGTTCTAATTAATGACAAGAGACTTTCAATCAGCCGCTGCTTTATTCCTCGACCCTTTTGCATACTTGTCTTAACTTTAAATGAATTTATGAAATTTGAGACGTATAAATCATGAATAAGTTACTTGAATTTGACTCGTTTTTAGCTCCATTAAAACTCGTTCTCATAATAAAACTCATTACAAAACAAACATCAACGAGCATTCTCGATATTCGACTCTTTTTCTCATTAAATATTTCAGCAATACATGCACTTTTTTGGTGCGTTTCTGCTCACTAACCATCATTGTCCTACTCAGGATGGGGACTCTATTTAGCAAAATTAGTTTTGAAATAGCATTAATATGTACGTACGGACACATAAAACAGATCACAGAACAGTCTTTTGCAAACAAGAACACATAACCCCTTTAAAATGAAGCACATAATGAAATCATCCTCCACTAAGACAAACTTTTTAGTTTGTCGGCTAGGTGTTAACCTATGAAATCGATCTTCTACCTTTTCTTCTTTCAAAACTCATTAATACATCATACCTTTTAAGAAGAAGCTCCGCGGCCACCCCCACTTTCATCCAAAGCCATGTGAATACTATACAACATAATACCTACCCTAGATTTTTAAAATGCTCAAAGGTTTATAATTCATCAAAAGCCAAGGCTCCCTTGCCACATAAACAGTCGCGTTAGAGGGTTTCCAATTGCAGAAAATGGTAAGTATGATAGTAACCCTAATTAGAATCTTGAAAAAAATAGGAAAGCAACTAGTTTATAAATTTTTTTTGTGACAATTAATGAAATTTGTGTATCAGTACTGTTTGAGCTTTCGACAAAAATGAAGTCACTAAATATATACTACAATAGCTCACAAATCAAATGCAAAGTGAAAAATAAATCTGGGCTTAAGCTCGTGAAAACAAAGTTTACAATATATTCTTGCCATGCTTCCAAACATTTAAAACTAGATAGTGGCAAATTTTTTTATGGTCTTTAAAGGGTTTGAGTACCATCAACATTGTCACTCTCAAGAAAATCAAGAAACTTGAGTCATGTTGCTAAGTTAGGTGCGTCACTGTGGTGTTCTATTCTCTTCTGATCTTTTGGATACATGACTTCATCATCTTTTCTTGCACACAACAAACCCCGTGTTGGTGGCGGCACAACCCAACATATCTGGTTGTATTTTGTTGAAAATGTTGATATGGAATGCTACAACATAAATGAAGTTAATTATATATAATGTGCATATCTGAGCCATATTATTGGCTCTAAGCCTCTGACCTAGAAAACTAAAATACTTCACCTTGTGATGTTTCATCCGAAGTCGCATGCATTTTAGTAGTGTGAATGAATGGATAATTTAATGTGCAGTAACAATAACACATGATTTTCTTTTCGCAGGTCGATAGTTTCGAAAGGCGTGCAAAAAACATATCTATCAGTGCCTAAATTAAAATATTATCTTGTCTCACTAATAAAAATTTTTTGAACGAGAAATTAAGATGCATTGAATGCACTAAAAATTTTCACGCAAATGGTGAGGGCATTCCAAACAAAAAGGCATAATTGAACTTGCTTAGGAGATGAAACAGAATAAAAAGGAGCTCAAATAAATTAATATTAATGCGTAATTAGCAGGATGTTTTGGATCAAAATATTTTTAAGTCTATATGTACATGAAAAACAGCTAACATATGACGCTTTGCTAGTTGATTATGGCAAGACAGCTTAGTTAATTAACAAAAATCAGATTAAAATAACTATGATAATCGCAAAAGGGATTCATGAGGATGAAAGGTGCTTACTAGAAATAGTAGTGAAAGATGTATCACCTCACACTTCAGATGCAGAAGCTCAAACAAGAGATGTGGTCCTAAAGTTCAAGCCACGAAGTACTAATAATCCCTTATTAATAGTCTCAATAACTTGGACGATCATAAACGACCATGCTTTTCACCACTTCTCGTTAGTACAAAAAGCCATTTCGACAGCATCACCGAAGTCAGCCCACTTTAGAGCAAACAGCAGGCATTAATTTCGCATAAAAACTATCAAGTGCTTGTCTTTGATTGTGTTTTTCTACATAATTAAGTTAAACTAGATACCCACTTATCCTGGTATCGATTTTGCATCAGAATCCATCTATGATTACTTTAATCTTTTAGTATAAAAGTAGTCCAACTGAGGAATATTTAATTAATAATACATCATCTCCCTTTGTCCTTGAGCAAATGTTAAAGTTGGACCTTCGATTTTTTTATGTATTTCATAATTTGTGTAGGACTTTATTTTGTAGTAGACAAGAGAATCCAATTCATGCTGGTACAAGAAGGTAAACAATGTGCAACACCTACCCTTTTTGACCACCAGGTTAGTGCCGTCTTTTCCTTCCGTTATTAGCAACTTCGTCTTTCTTTATTAGGAATAGAGCAAGCCCAATAAACCTGTCTTTGTAGCATTATATTGCAAATTGCAAGGTTGATTGAGGTTTCATCGACCTCACGAAAACACTTTTGGAGCATCAAGTTGTGCAAGAACATCCTGGGTTTGCTTTATAGGCAAACGACCTACATAGATCTTGATCTAATTTTTTGAAACTTTTACTTCAATATCTTTTATCATTAGCTCAAAATCTCAAACATTTTGATCCAATTTTTAGAGGCTTTCACTTCGATCTTATTGTTTAATTTAATTCTCATTTCACTCTTTGTTCATTAGATCAACGGTTTATTGTGTCTAGATTTGATGCCAACTAACTAATGCTACCTTTAAAATCAAGAAAACTAAAGAAAAAAATCATTCTTCATTTATAGCCACGAGCTATTTCATAGCTAGGAGTACAATTTTCTTTTTTTTAATTTGTAATACTTTGTGAAAGCAATGGACAAAGAGAATAAAGGTGAATTTTATGTTCTAGAATTATTTTGGTTGGTTGCATGATACATAAAAATATTCATCAAATTCTTCATTTCTCTGTAACAAGTACTATCAAGCAAGAGAATGTGAATGAATGATGGCTGATGAATAAAGGGGTTTTCTTTAATTGACGCTGTCATTCATTTTGCAACTTTCTTTTTTGGTGCATTGCTGCATTTGTACCATAAAAATTTTAAAAATTTGAATCCCTAACGTTAATGATTCTTAAAGTCAAGTCTAAGGAATGGGGGGAAAGACTACTGATTCAAGAGTGGGGTGGCGGTGGATACAATACCATTTAATAGCAGCATTGTTGTGACTTAGGACTTGGGAGTGGGGAATTTTGGGATCTTGCCCTTCGAATTCTATTTTTTTCCCAAATTTTTAAACTTGTGATAGATATTAATGTTCAAATTCCTTAATCACTATCACGATGAATAGTATGAGTATGGCTTTTGACGACTTACCTTCCCTCAAAAAGGTTAATAAATTAGATAGAATAGTATTTTGGGAGAATCATAAAGATCCCAATTAATCACTTTCATTCCAATTGAACAATATTGATAGTTGTTTTCAAAATATTAACAATTGGTGTTGATATGATCCGAAAATGAAAATGACGGATTTGTGTTCTCTTGGTCGGAAGAGCTTACATGCAACACAGAAGGGTTAGAAACATGCAGAGATTATTTCCTCAATATGCCTCCAATGCTTAAATCAGTCAAAAGTGGCAAACTATGGAGTTCGAGATGTTAAAGAGATGGAAAGACAAACGAGCAAGCATACCTTAAAAGAGAAAGTTGGACAAACTTTCATACTGGAAGAGAGAGAATGAGTTATGAGACCCCTATCGTAGGCTGACCACCTCGGCAGTATAGCTCAACGGCATTACTCATAGATTTTTTGGGTGATAGTGTTACTCGTAGATTTGACGTTTGAAAAGGAACCCATCACACTAATCATATCTCGTTGTCCATGAATAGCATTTGGCAGTTGCCCAGCAGGCCCATCACACGATCCAGGTTAATCTTAGGCTGGGCTCAGCTTAGATATCCACAAGTATCATTACTATTGACACTTATTCCTTTTTTTAATTCTCCTAAACTAAATACCCCTTAACTTTATATTCCCCTCCCTGATTCTCCTAAAATAAATACCCCTTAACTTTATTGTGATTTTTGGTAGACAGGAAAGCAAGAAATTTTTTATAGATTAAATCTAAAATACAGTAAAACACCTAATTGGAAAAACTGAAAACAGGTTTCAACAGTCAGGTTTAGATCTCTACAGCAAGGGTCCAAGCCTAAGGTTGGAATGAGAGAAATAATCAAAGAAAACAAAACGAGAAAAAAGTTGATGTTGGTGGGGCGGGTTGGGGGGATTGGGGCCTTGAGAGCCCATTTATGTAACCTAAAGGATCCATACATTAAAGGACAGCAACAATCTTGGACCAACCCAAACCACTAAGCAAGACTTATTTTGCCCAAGTTCAGGTTTTGGGCCGCTGACTGGACAATTTTTAAATGCAGAGACGATCTAGATTCCAGAAGATTAAGGATCCGGTGGGCTCGCTACCGTCCACGTTCTTCATGTGATGATTTTGTTTTTCTAATTTTTTAAGATATATCATGTCATGTATTTATCTTAAATGGACACATGTTATTATTTTCATCTTTTAAGTCAATTGAAACATTTTTTTATAGGGCTTTCCATTCTTAATTTGCTAAGGTTAGTTTTGATAAAAATCTTTGTGGCAGAAAAATTCAGATTACTGTGATTTTCCATGTGTAGATCAAGTGTTGCAATGTCCAAGTAGCATAGGAAATGTAAAATGTAGAATTTAATACCTCAACAATTACACAGACAACTCCATTTGAGGTTAGAATTAGGCTAAATTCAATATCAATTCTTCTGATTGAAGGATGGACACATCATTAAGCAACAAATAAGAATCGGTAAGTCTGCCAAATTATTGCACAAGTATCCTTCTAACTTTTACATAGTCTCTAATAATTGTCTCTTACAATAGTCTAATCTTATAGCGTCTCACTAAAAATGAAAAGATATAACAATATAATTATTTTGTGTAGATAAAAAATTAGTTGTAAGGAAGATAATCCGACTCGAATAAAATTAGTCACAAAGCATTAAATAGATAAGAATACCTGTGGTTTATATTGAAAAAAAAAATCAGTAATCGGAAGTAAGGGCAAAATAATAATAATAATAATAACGTTAGCATTTCAAGGCAACCAATGCCAACTTGTGTAATGTAAAAGTCTAACAAAGTAATTTAAAAATGAGGTTTTTATTTTCTTAAATTTTATAATTTTTTTTTTTTTGAATTTTCGGCCGAAGCCTACAAGGGAATTGGGGAAGGGGAAGTGACATAAACCAATTCCACGATTCAACCCAAAAGGCAATTGCTGACTTAAGGGAAGAACCATGGGGCTTAAGTACTAAACACTACACACACGCAGACTCGATGTGGGACAAGGCTTTTTTTGAATTTTCGGCCGAAGCCTACAAGGGAATTGGGGAAGGGGAAGTGACCTAAACCAATTCCACGATTCAACTCAAAAGGCAATTGCTGACTTAAGGGAAGAACCATGGGACTTAAGTACTAAACACTACACACACGCAGACCCGATGTGGGACAAGGCTTTTTTTGAATTTTCGGCCGAAGCCTACAAGGGAATTGGGGAAGGGGAAGTGACCTAAACCAATTCCACGATTCAACCCAAAAGGCAATTGCTGACTTAAGGGAAGAACCATGGGACTTAAGTACTAAACACTACACACACGCAGACCCGATGTGGGACAAGGCTTTTTTTGAATTTTCGGCCGAAGCCTACAAAGGAATTGGGGAAGGGGAAGTGACCTAAACCAATTCCACGATTCAACCCAAAAGGCAATTGCTGACTTAAGGGAAGAACCATGGGGATTAAGTACTAAACACTACACACGCAGACCCGACGTGGGACAAGGCTTTTTTTGAATTTTCGGCGGAAGCCTACAAGGGAATTGGGGAAGGGGACTGACCTAAACCAATTCCACGATTCAACCAAAAGGCAATTGCTGGCTTAAGTGCAAAATGGTAGGAGGGCCTGTTGAGTTCTCTCTCTCCTCCATCTGATCATCACCGCACAGACCACCGCCGATGGCCAAGCCGATTCTTCTTCTTCTTCACAGTTCTTCTTTTTCTTCTGATGACACTTTTGCCTCCACCACCGCTACCTACTCCGGCAGCAGCAACACTAATATAGTTTTTTCCGTTGTGGGTATTGTTGTCATTGCTGTTGTCGTTATGTTCCTCCTCTTGCTCATCCTCTTCATCCTCGCCTGCAAGCTCCAGCCGTGGCGTCGCTTCATCTCTTCTTCTTCCTCCTCAGCTTCTCGTATTCGCACCATCAAGGTTCATTTCTCTTTTGTTAAATATGTAAATTTATTACTGTTTAGTTATCAGATTATTTGATTAAAGATTGGATTTTTGTGTTATTTTAATCATGGTGACTAGAAATAGGATTTAGATAATCTGTGATGTTTTGATTAATGGTGAAGCGAAATGGGGTTTTGTCGATGTGGGCCATTTTTATTATGTGTGAATAAAAATGGGTTGTTGTGCAATTTTGTATTGAGGTATTGGGGAGGATTATTTTGTGGTGATTTGGGATTTTGGTATTTATTAATAGGTGTTGTTATTTCTATTGTTGCTGTATTCGTAGGGTTTTAAACCTCTTTTTTGGTGTTGGTAGCTTAAAGGGTGTGAGAATCACTTGGTTGAATGTGGAGATGGTTGAGTAATTTGATTATGATATTGTGGTATGATTGGGGAGTGGCTTGGTAAAATAGCAAAAAATGTTGGGTAGTTCGAAGTTCTTTGTGCATAAAGTTTTGAATTTGTAAAGTAATTGGGGATTTTGTTGTGACTTATGGGAATTTACAAGATAATGTTCCTCTATGTAGATAAAAGTTCTATTTTATGTACTGATTTGAGCTGGAATGGCTAATCTTTAGTTGTTAATTAAGGAAGATAGGTGCTTTATTTGACAAAAAATTTTACATGCAAAGCAGTCATGTCTGTTGATTAATTCTTTGACCTTTATTCTGTCTAATGGAGTGGTGTTAGTTTCAAAGAGTTGATGACTTGAGCATTTTAAGGTGTCTAAAGCAATTGCTTCTTTTGGGAAACCAAATTTAATATGTAAATCAAGTTTGACTTCCATATTATATTTTTCTTCCCTTATTTAATTCTTGGGTGCTTTGTAATAGAGCTTTTAAAGGTTTTGTCAACATAGTGATCTCTAAGCACTCAATCTGTTCCGACTTTCATGGTAGATTTTTTCGGGATTTTTAATTTGAGGCTGAGAAAGTGAGGAGATTTCCCAGCTTTGGCTAACTTTGTTTGATCATATTGTAAATGACTGTTGAAAAAGCATGGTGCTTTTATTCATCTTTTCTTTTCAGTCATGTTTTTGTTTCTGTTTGAGCCAATCAGCTTGATTCCTCTACCTGTTTGATGCATGCTACATAAACTTGGTAATTTCTTCTATTGCAGGCTGATGACCTTGAGCGGCCTCTTGTTTCAGAAAATCTAAATGTTGTTTATGGCCAGAGCAATGCTTTTGCTAGAAATTTCGCTCCACGGGAAGCAGAACAGAAAACTTTCGGGGCCTTGAGTTCACCCTGGGCTCAGGGACCTGCACATAACCAACGGCCTCCTTCTACATCTCCCCAACTAATTCATAGTATACATCTCTAGCCTATTCACCTACAACAATGTCTTTACAGATGTATGCTGTTACAGTTGTTTGCAGAGGAATTAATAGTTTTTTTCTTCACTTCTTTCAGGTGATAGTTTTGTTCTTGACATTCCTGATACTTCAGAAGGTGCTTTAGTTGGTCAAACACTGAAGCGTCCACTTGGGACAAATCAGGTTGTAGAAGTGCAAAAAAGGGGTAGAAAAGATGATTTGAAGTATAGCTCAGGATTTGACATAGAAAGTGATAGGTCAAGAGAGTTTGTTCCAGAATATAAAGCGGATCAAAGTAATTTTCTTCTGTCCATTTTATGAAGTGCGTAATGTACTTTCTATCTTTTTGTCTGATAAAATTCAAGCATTTCATCATATTTGTCTGTTAGAAGTGCAGGAAGCATCCTCATGTTGGAGGTTATCTCGGGGCCTTCTCGCGGGACTCGTTATTCTGTGGAGTCAACAAATACATCTAGGCTCCCTTTGACTCTTGGAAGAGTTTCACCTAGTGATTTGTTGGTGAAGGATTCAGAAGTTTCTGGCAAGCATGCCATGATAAACTGGAACCCCAATGTAAAATTTTTAGAATATTCATAACATCAAATTTGGAGATGTGAAAACATGCTCTAAGGTTTAGGAATTACTGATTGCAATGTATTTCAGAAGTTGAAGTGGGAGCTCATTGACATGGGTAGCTTAAATGGAACACTCTTAAATTCTCGACCTGCCAACCATCAAAGTTCTGGAAGGAGGCAGTGGGGTGATCCAGTTGAGCTTGCAAGTGGAGACACATTAACTCTTGGCACAACATCAGATATTTTTGTAAGTAGGCTTTGTTGAAATCACCAATCTGCCATTATCCTTTTTTGGACTATTTTCTATCTATTGTATGCACAGCATATGCTCTCTATTTGGTGCCTATATTTTACTATATTTTCGCCTATGTTTGCCAATTCAACAACTAAATTATTTTTCATTTGTATGCTGCCTTTGAAAATAATATTAAACTTTGAAATGATACGGTTCTATTCGGGTGTGTTGATTCATCTATCTCATAATAAAAGAGGTTTAAGTATAAAATCAGTGCACTTCTTCTCCCTGCATTCGTCCCCTGTTATAAGAGCCCTTCTTTCATTCGTCGTATCCTCACTGCCATTTTTCTTGCCTGGAAGCTGATCTTTATCTTTATGACCAATGACAAATTTGTGATTGGTTACTCTAGTATTTATTGATTTTAAAGAGTTTGTGTTTGGTATCTGCATATTCTTGCTCCTGTTTTCTCTTGAAATCCTCAGGGGGTTTTACACACAAGAGGAGAAATTGGTATGGTACAGACACACAGAAGTGTGAGAATAAGGAATATTACTTAGATTCATGAGGAAAACCACCAAGAGGAAACTTTGATTAAGGGGCTGATCTAGCACAAATCTGATGAAGATAAAAAATCCTCTTTGTCAATGCATAGACAATTTCCTACTATATGCAATTAAAACACAAGTAAGACCTGTTGTGGATTCAACTTTAGACAGTTTTATTTGTCCTTCAGGCTTTATCATATATCATGCAGAAAGGAGGCTCTCAAATATTCTCTTCCTTAGAAATAAATAGGCTTGATCATGACATGTCTTTCCCCTTGGTTTCTTGGATATCACATTCTCGGTAATAAGTTCGTTATTGTTATTTCAAGTGCTAAATTCATGACATGATTAACGGCTGACTCTCAGTTATATGACTACTGTGGAATCAGGATCAGAAGGTGGGGATTGGTATAGAGGTTTAAATCTTACTGATGTTATAACCACTGAGTGCACATAACCTGTGTGCCACTGTAGTTCTGTTCGGTTGATTTCCCAACTGCATTTCTTAATTGGAGGGTCACTTGTTACAGATAAGGATTACATCTGAAACTAAGTGCCAGATCCCATTTGGAGTTGGTGTAGTATCAGATCCCATGTCATTGCGCCGAGGTGCAAAAAAGTTACCAATGGAAGATGTCTGTTATTACCATTGGCCCCTTCCTGGGACTGAACAGGTTTTTATAATTTTATTCTATTTGAAATCATATGCAGTTACAAAAAAAGGGACATCATTTGTTTTTTCAATTGTTGACCCTGCAGTTTGGGTTGTTTGGTATATGTGATGGACATGGTGGAGCAGGCGCTGCTAAATCTGTTAGTCAGTTAGTATTCCATTTCCTATTATTAACTTTATTGTGCCACAGATGCTAGTTTATTTTTGAGACCATAATGGTGCCATCATATTTACCTCGGCTATGTTTTTCTTCTAGAGTAATGCCTGAAATGGTTGCGAGCATACTATCAGATTCATTCAGAAGAGAGAAAGTGCTATTGCAGCGTGATGCTTCAGATGTTCTTAGAGAAGCATTTTCTGAAACAGAAGCATACATAAACCACTACTACGAGGTTTTTGCTCAATAGACTTTCACTTCGCTTATTTTCTTTACCTTTTTTCCATTGCTCTTATTGTTGTACACACCTTCTGCATCAACCTGTGGCTCTTATCCTCCTATTTTCTTCTCATATTTGTTTGGCAATTGCAGATGTTGATTATAATTTTTGCCGTGCATTTACTGATTTTCTATGTTGTTTATATATGGAAAAATTATCATATTTTCCATCACTTTTGTTAAAAATAAGTCAATCTCTTTCAAGTGAGAAAGGAACAATAAAATATCTTAACTTGAACAATGCTTTGCTGATGTACTCATTACAATTGAAAAAATTTAAATAGATTTACTTAATTGGCATCTTTTTGGTTGAGCAATGAATATCTGCAAGAACTTAATAGTTGCAATGATCATTGATCATTACAAAGGATATGATGTCTCCCAGTAACATGATAAATTCCAGTGAACAATCAACAATGGACATTTTAAGGTGCTTTGAAGTTTTAATTCTTGAGAAACACTTCCAGAGAATTACTTTATCTGACTATTTTGAAATAAAGTTGAAAATAGTATATTATGTGCCACTGAGACGAAGAAACTGAAGTAAGAGTTTGGTCATCTACTCTGCCAATGTTTTTGCGATACCATGGTCCATGTATGATGTGTCATTTTTGTTCATGATTAACTTTTTCAGGGTTGTACTGCAACGGTGCTTCTGGTTTGGGCCGATGGTAATGAAAATTTCTTTGCGCAATGTGCAAATGTGGGAGACTCAGCTTGTTTTATAAAGTATGTTGTATTATTGTAATGCATTCACTAACTTCAGAAAATTTTCATCAGATTACTGCTGTGTCATCTAATAGCTTTCAACAAATTCACTGCTTCATTATTTATCTAAGTTTGAGTTTAATTTGTCTGAGCAATATGTTGACTTTGTTGAAGTGTTTTGGGTGTGAGTATCTAGTTCAACTTTTCAGTTCTTATCACGGGCTTACAATTTTGGTGATCTTATATCTTACTCTCCAGTTTTGTTATACTTTCAGTTGCGTCCTAATCTTTATCAATGGTCCTTCAGCCCCTTACACTGCTGTTTGTATAATTGTGCATAGACGTTCAATGTTTCAGTTGTGAAACTTCCCAATATTACCTTTCAAAAGTAATTTTGTTATTCTGGTCTTCAGTTTAATAATGAAGGCCTCTTTAGTTGCTGTTAATAAATTTAATAATCAGCCAAGTCCTATGGCTGTTGTGCCTGATCCTTATCTGCTCCATCACAATCTTTTTGTATGATAATAATAAATTAAGCTTGCCATGGTTTTGACTTTTCAAGTTCTAAATTCTCTGTAATGCCTATGCAACTAAGACAATCTTCTTGAATTGTGGCAGTATTGATGGAAAGCAGGTGAAGATGACGGAAGACCACAGAATAACTAGTTATTCTGAAAGACTACGTATTGAAGCAGCAGGAGAACCTTTGAGAGAGGGGGAAACGCGATTATGTGGTATCCAAGATTCCTTTGCTTTTCTCATTGTTTGAATATCGGTTATTATCAGATTCTTATTGCTTACTCTCAAGCAGGGCTGAACCTTGCTCGAATGCTTGGAGACAAATTTCTTAAACAGCAGGATGCTCGCTTCAGTTCAGAACCTTATATAAGTCAAGTTGTTCATATACGTCAATCAAGCAGGAGCTTTGCGTTGTTAGCTAGGTGATCTTTTGTATGGTTGTATTAAATGTCTTGATATCTGCTGATGCTTTAACATTTTCTCCTTTTGGTGTGGTAATTGATACGTTAACTTCATGGTTGCAACTCAGAAATTTAAGTTGGTAAAAACTCTACCAACTCTCCCTTAAGTAGGTAGAAATATTTTTAGTTTAGAACCATAACAGCTTTGTGTATGTCATTTTAAGGGGAGGTTATTACAAATCTTGGCATTGAGACCTCATTTGATTTTCTGCTTCCACCGATGTTGCTTAATATGATGGTCTGTGGGTATGGATGCAGTGATGGCTTTTGGGATGTTATAAACATCAAGAAGGGAGTTCAACTGGTAAACCAGGTATTTATACTGGATTTGATCTATAGTTTTCTCTGAATTGATCTGGTGTTGTTGACAAAGTATCTCATCTTGAATCTTTAACCTGCACAGACAAGGGAGAAAAATATAGCGGATCAGGATACTTCAGCAGAAATGGTAGCAAATGCTTTGTTGGGCGAAGCAAGAGCCCAGCGGACGAAGGACAACACCTCTATAATTTTCTTGGATCTTGACACCACTAAAAGAGTCGATTGTTGTAAAGTGGATCCTTAGAATGAGTTTTAGTAGTTCAATTATATAATACAGTTTGCATTAATTACTGTAGATAGTTGGGACTCTTTAAAAAACACACAAAAAAGAAAATTTAAAACCCGAAAAATGAAAAGAAAAAAAAATTCTACAACCAACCCAATCAAACAAGTAGTCGCAAAGCAATAGATAAAACGTACTGAATGTTTAGACCCCATGTTCTTGATTACTTTCGAGCCCTCAGTGATCTGTCAGGGGAAATGATCAGTACTATGGAAATCAAGAATTGATTGGGACTGTGTCAACTACCCTCTCCAAATGATTGACTTGGCAAAAGTGCAACTCTTTTTGTGGCGTGTTCGTGAGCTATTATCCAACCTGTTAATCTGGCAACCATCGTAAGGTGTGCTCTAATATGAGATTGAAATACTCGATTATTGGTGTCAAATGGTTTTTAAGTTGAACACCACTTGAAGATATAGGAATGCAATAATAAAACCCCTAGCACTGCTAATCACAATTTTGAATCTGATTTTTTTTTTGAACAATTGAATCTGATTTTTTTTATTTTTTGGATGTCCTGAAACAATAATTCCTCTATTAATTTCTCAGTTCTTCACCGTCCAAAATTTGGACCACCTCCCCCAACCCAAAAGAGAAATAAATTCTAGAGGGTCCTATGAATATTTTTAGAATGATTTCGTCCTATTTATATTTTTAAAATAATTTAGATACCTGGACATTATAATAAAATATTTACACGATGGATATGGGTCTGGATGTAATGTTCTTAAAATTGTAGAGGCAATGTCATATTTTCTCTACTCACAAGGGTGTGATAGGAAAAGTCAAATAACTTTTCCTCGACCTCTTTAAAACTCTCAATAAACCCTTCTCCAGTGTAAATAAAGCTTCAAATGGGGAAGAAGAAGAAGACCATGAGAGCTGAGAAAGAAGCAGAAGAACGAGAAGCAGAGAAAACTTGGGATGATAATGCTGAAACAGAGACCAAGCTTGAGCTCGTTACTGGCGATTCTGATGACAAGAATACGAAGAAGAAAAGGAAAAAGAAGAGAGACAAAGAGGCAAACGACGTCATTGTAGAAGAAGCACCCACTATTTCCATTGCTGTCCCTGGCTCTATTATTGACAATGCTCAGTCCCTTGAACTTGCCACTCGAGTGATAATCTCTACCTTTCACTAGCTCCCTCTTCTTTGTTAATTAGCTTGCTTTTTTGTGTGTGAAAATGTTACTATTTGAGGGAAAAATGGGGAGATTTTATGTAAAAATATATGTATTTTGTTGAGGTGTTCCAGTAATCAGTATTAGCCCACATGGAAAATCAAAAAGATTCAGACTTGTGATTGCTTATTGAGGTTTTTGGGTTCCTTAAAATGGGAAATTTTTAAGCATATATGTGATTGATTGAGGTGTTTCAACTTTATCCCACATGAATAACAGAAAAGATTCAGACTTTTTATTGCTTGATGAGATATTTGGGTTTCTTGAAATGGGATCTGTGGATTTTTTTAATTATTATGCATTTCGTGTTGTTTTCCCTGTGCTTTTCATTTTTTATGAATTTGGTTTGTTTGGTTTGTCAGTTGGCTGGTCAGATTGCTCGTGCTGCAACTATTTTTCGAATAGATGAGGTTTGTATATCTGTATTGCCTGTTTTGAATGAGGTTTGTATGTCTGTATTGCCTCTTTTGAATGTTTTATATTGTACAGCGCGTTTAATGTCTGATTCCCGTTCTAAGAAAATGTGACAAAGTGAAAGAATGCATACAGTGGCATCAAATGGCTTAAGGGAGTTGGGGGAAGTTTAGGCTAGATTACATGGTTGTACTTCGTTTTCAACAGGTTGTTGTGTTTGATAATAAGAGTACCTCAGTGGATGAATCTGAGTTGCTGATGGAAGAGAATAATTCAGATGAAAATGAAAGTGGTGCAGCATTTCTTATAAGAATTTTGAGATATTTGGAGACACCACAATATCTGAGAAAAAGCCTTTTTCCCAAGCACAATAGTTTAAGATTTGTGGTAAGGAGTCCCAGTGTTTCCAGTTTGATTTTTATGGTCCAAAAAAGGTCTATTCTTTTTTGATATTTTATCCTTGTTGTCGGAAATGCACTATTTGCAGGGCCTGCTGCCCCCACTTGATGCCCCACATCATTTGCGCAAGCATGAATGGGCTCCCTATCGTGAAGGTAGCACCCCCAATCTTCTCCCTCCTGTTAGATCCTTATTGCTTTATATCTAATCCTTCCATCTTTGTAGGATTTAAAACGGATTGACCTCAAATGGAAAAATCAGCCTAACCCAAGGAAGAACATTGTATGCTAGTAAGTAGAAAGTCATAAAGAAATTCTTTTCCTCTCCAAACCTATTAAACAACCAAATGAGTCATAATATCTTCTCTTAGTGTCGCCCTTTTACTTTCACTATTTGTGCTAAGGAACTCCTCAAGTATAGTATCCTAGTCATACAACGTATTAAATCTGTAGTCAACAGTTAACTATGCAGAACAAATTGCAAGCTTATCAAGATTAGTAGGAATAAGGACTTTAGTGATGTTCAAATTCTCAATCCTAGTCAGCTATCTCCAAGAGTCCTCAGCATAGATATCTTGTTGTTTCTCTTGGAATAGTAGTTTTAGTAGATAGTATATATCCATCAAAATTTTCGGTTGTCTTATCCTGCATGCATAGAGTTCATATATTGATTGTCTTTTGCAGTTTAATTCTATTATGATAAAGCAAAGTTTAAAGAACCGAACATAGTGCTTGAGCAATGGCATTTACTTCTGAGATTGTCTGAAAAAGTTAGAATTGGTATTAAGTTGACTACGAGGAATGTCTTTTTTGTCAATCATATTGAGCTTGTTATACAGGTTTTGGAAGCTGCAATTTCTGAAGTAAATGATTTGCCCTTTCAAATTCAACTTTCAGAAGTGAACACTACCATAAGTTGACTGTCGTCCTTTCTGTTTATTAGCTTATTTCATTCTATTTAGATTCCCCTGGCAGCTTTTAAGGCAGTAGATCTCCCCTACCAACTGTTATTTGTAGGGGAGATCTACTGTTTATTATCTTTATTTCATTCTATTTTGATTCCCCTGGAAGCTTTTAAGGCAGTAGATCTCCCCTACCAACTGTAATTTGTAGGGGAAATCTACTGCGCTTCTTTTTTTTTTTTTTTTTTTTGCCCGTTTCTATATAGATTCCCCTGGCAGCTTTTAACTGCAGTATATCTCCCCTACCAACTGTTATTTCTAGGTTCTAAGCTCAGTATTCACCTTTTGCACCTTTAAATTTGTAACATACATATGCATCCATCTAGTTGATTGTGTAAGTCTGGTGCAAAGTCTGTGCACGTGATGACTTACACTTGATCGCTGAACTTCAGGTAAGTTTTCTGTTGACAAGCTGAATTCTGATGCCATAACTTTGCACCTCAACTGTTCAGAGGTTTAATAGGTTTTCTCAATTGGATAATCAAATATAATATCATTTGTGATATCATCTATGTGGGGCATTATTAATTTTTTTTTAATCTTGAGCTATAGCTTTTTGGATATTTATACGTGGAAGATTTCAAATGGCATTTTATCTGTGTTGAATGACCTTATGTCGTCTGTTTGGCGACTAGATGTCTATCTGTGACAGTTGTCCTTTGGTCTTCTATTTCATTAGACAGAACTAAAGCAGGAGTATTGCTACATATAATTCCTTATCTTTGTTGAATTTCTAGGTGTCACATTGCAGAACCAAGCTCCTGATTCTCCTCGAATGCATGTAGATGTGGGTCTTAACAAGGTATCTCATGTTGTATTTATTGAGACTGTTTGTTTTTGGTGTTGATGGCTAATTTAAAAGCCAAAGTTTAAATTTTCTTCTAGTACTCGATGAAACAATCTGTAACATCTGTATATGATCCAAAAAGGGGATCAGGATTTGTAGTATTGATTGTTTAAAATGTTTTTTCGTGCAGAATGTTGTGATTGACCAAGTCACTGAACCAGGAAGAAGAGTAACTGTGGCTATGGGCTCAAATCGTAATCTTGATACCAGTAATTCACTGGTCCTAACACAACTTTTCTAGTTCTTAGTTTTTAAAATCTTTGTTTACCTTTTGATTTAGTTATATGTCATGATATTCTTGGAGTATAAATAGGAAGAACTTTTCTATATCTAGTTTACTTGAAGAAGAATAAATTGATTTTCAGAGATCTTTCATTGATGCTGTAGGACCACAAGATAAAATAGGGTGCTTGGAGATTATCAAAGTAGTTGAATGAAGCCAAATATTTGAGATTTTGCTATTGGAGATTATCAAAGTAGTTGAGCGAAGCCAAATATTTGAGACTTTGCTATTGTTGTTGTAAGAGAAACTATGTAAATATCACATCTGTCAGTTAATCTAATGCTGAAGTTCTTTAAATCTTATGACTAGCTTTAATTAGCACTTTGTGGGTTGCAGCTAAAACGAGTTTTCCAATGTGCTTGTGAACAAGCCTTTTAATACTGAATTAATCGTAGTTCCTTGCAATATTTGTTTTTCAGGTCTAACCTATCAAGTTGTCCCATCTTCCTGGCCCAGAGATGATGGGGGAATGTACTGGGGTTATAAAGTAAGATATGCTTCCAATATCAGTGCTGTATTGAGTGGCTGCCCCCATAAGGTATTCATTAGAGTTTTTTCTTGAATCCAATCTAAGAAAGAATTGCTTGGTGCTTCCTTTGACCACATGCAAAAATGTGCTCCTCTCATTGGTCTCTTGAACTGGTTTTAGGGAGGATATGATTATCTGATTGGCACCTCAGAACATGGAGTTATCATCAAGTCTTCAGAACTTTCTCTACCTTCCTTCAGGTTTATTACCTTTAGATGATTAATGCATGAAACCGAAGTGTTCTAGGAGGATGCAATAACCTTGTTTCTTCCTTCAAAAAGTGCACCCTTTTGAATAGCATCTGTAAGCTTTTCATCTTGATGTTTGGCAAGGGCCCTCAGATGTGACATTTTTATATAGTTTAATTTCTGATATTTTCAAGTGCAAAAAATACTGTGTTGATGTTGAAATTCTTGCTGAGTTGATAAGCTTCTAGGATTGGCAGTTAGATCCAGTAATCCATTCCAAGTCTCGTACATTTTTTAATGCTTTTTTCAGTTGTGTGGCTGAAACTCCAATTTAACCCCCAAAATATTCCCATGACATTACAGAACTTGCACAGTTGGCGTTTTTCTGGAACCAACTCATTGTGGAGCATGTTGTGATCTAGATTTAGCCATCCAAATCTAACTTTAAACCAGACAAACTCAAGATTAGTTAAGTAGGTAACAGCTTTCACCCATTTTCTGAAATTGATGAATAACACAACTATCCATACTCAACTTTGATCTTCTATATATCCCTTTGCATTATGGTGGTTTAATTTAAATAAATTTAGTTGCAGAGATACCAGCTATTGGTCTTTTATCCATGTTTTAGTGTCAAGATAATTGTTAAGGGACATTTACTGTCTTACTAGAAAATAATCTTCACAAGTTATTGAAGCTAATAATCTTTAACAATTTTTATGTGCAACATAATCTAGGCATCTGTTAATTGCTTTTGGTGGGCTTGCCGGACTGGAAGAATGTGTTGAAGAAGACATCAATTTAAAGGTATTGTTAATTGTTCTTATCAGCACTACAATGAATATAGCTGCACAACCTGTCGATTTCAGTCTTTCCTCCTATGTTATCTATTGAGGTAAAAACTGAAGAAAGTTTACAGTAATGTGTTTGGTTTCCCTTTTTACCATCCAGGGGAAAAATGTGCGAGAACTATTTGATTTGTACTTGAATACGTGTCCTCATCAAGGAAGCAGAACAGTACGGACTGAGGTACCTGCATGTGCATTTTGATTAATTTCCCATGGGAGCAATCTGTTAACTTTCAATGAAGTGCTCACTAATATATTTTGCTGTTCTATAAGCAGGAAGCTATCTTTATATCTCTGCAGTATTTTCAAGAACCAATTAGTCTTGTGTTGCAGAGAGGTGGCCAAAAAGATCTAGTGGCCTAAAGTCATCAAATTGCAGACAAAGCTTCAGACCATGGACAACTGGTTAATTCTGGTTAACCAGGTTTGCAGATCATAATCTGCAATTTCTAGAGCTAGTTGCCAGTGATTGATTAATGGCGTTACAAATTCTGAGCATGCAAATGTCCCTTTCATTGAGGCTTTTATATTCTTCCCCCTAATTGGCAGGTATCTGGGGCATGAGGATGCAGTGTTGGGTGGCAGATGTTGCCTTCAGCGGCCCAGAAAAAATTCCCTCGTAAAAATTTCCAATTTTTGGGGACAGCCTTGTAATAAGTTAATAATTGCAGACATCTTCATTAATCTAGCAGCAACAAACGGAGAGATGATTGTACCAGTAGGACTACTACACATTTCTTATATATGTGTACTACTCAACTCTCATAGATAATTTTGGATACATTCCTTTCTTTTAATCAATTAAAACAAAAATCACTCCTCTCAATATAGTCATTAAACAAATTTGCAGGGGCAAAACTGCCATAAATTGACAAGGGCGATTCCGTAATTTTACCTGAATCTAACCCAAGTCACGACTTAATAACCCAGTTCCAAAAAAAATATTTTTAACCTACAGCCGACTATATACAGAAAAACCCACTTTTTGCCTTTATTTTTTCTTTTTGTCGAACCCTTCGCAAACTTAAACAGAATGTAATACTCGCTGTTATCTAACGTTGCTGCACATGAAGCACTTTGAACAGCCACTCTCTTCCGAATCCAACTTAGCCCCAGAATATGATACATAAGATGAAAAATATATATCATTTTTAGTATATGCCATTTGCCAGTAATGACTTTACCCACGTCAATTCAGCACGATAACGATGGCATGGAACGGGCACCCCAGATGACCAGTGGAGAAAAATGTCATAATCAAAATACTGAATGGTTTGGCAATAATGCCCCTACATTCGCTAATACAGCTTTAAAGGAACAAAGCTATAACTAGCTACTAAAATTCAAAAAATATTTAGATGTATCGTGTCTACAGTGGGGCCGTGGACCCTATGATCCATATTCAACTATACCAGCCACTAATTTTCTTTCTTATTGGATGGGGTGGTATCAGTTGAGATCTTCAGTACCACAAATTGTCACCTCGCGTTCACACTTGAATAAGTCAGATAACTATTAGAGTGTGAATATAAAGTGGCAAGTTTTTGTGAATAGTACTCAATTAGTATTAGGAAAAGTGATACTGAGGATCTCATGTGGGGGTGGTATGCACATTTGAAACAAGTTGGAAGAATTTAGAGAATGACAATTGACACACTTTTTTGGTTACTAATTTTTTTATTTTTTTTTTAAACCGTTTAGCTCCTTGAGCCCATTAGCTCGTTTGGAAGTCTCATCTATCTCAAGAATAAATTATAATTTATAATACATGTCATATTTTGTTAATCATAACTAGCTGGAGTAGCTCAGTTGGTTAGAGCGTGTGGCTGTTAACCACAAGGTCGAAGGTTCAAGCCCTTCCTCTAGCGTCTTTCCTCTATTTAATTTTGTGCTCCATTTTATCATGGTTTTCTAATTTTGTGCTGCAGTTTATCATGGATTCTAACGGGAGATTATATAGCATGATCTTGTGCTTTATTTTATGGTTTTTTTTGGCGGAAGAGCTTGATTGGAAAGGAGATCATATTGCGAAATTCTCCAAATTTTGAGTTTTGATTTTTGGTTCTTGGAGAAAATAATTATCAGTCATGCAGTTAATGTTAATCTTAAAGTTGCCCCATTGTTATTGCGAACAAAGCTAATCTCATGTTCTCTTGTATTGCCTCTACAATTTTGTAGCAGAAACAAGATCAACTGTTTCTAAAACATGCTCTATTTCCCGGATGAAAAACTTCATATGTGTTTAATACGTATTATTGCTGATTTTAATTCTTAAACATGATTCCATTTTTTCTAGCGGTGCTGTTGAGGATTCTATTGTTTTTAAGCTGTAGTGTTAGGGATATATTGGGGAATAAGGGCTATCAAGAATCATATTCTTAAAGCTCACAATCTCATACCAAGTTGCATGTGATGCTGTCTTGGAGATTATGTAGCTCTTTTCTAGACAAAATGTCTAGCCAAATGGAGTTGTCTTTTGATGCTTCAATGAATAATTTTATTTTTAACTACACAAAAGTATTAGTGAGACACAATAGCATGCATCTTAAACAAAATCAGTGAGATATGACGGCATCTTGATCAGTATAAAACTGTTGAAAACCATTTGGAGATTAAAACAGTGGCACTACGGGAATGTCTGCTGAGATCTTGTATATAGGTTGTAGTGAAATGACCTGGTCTTTGGACTCAATAGTTTGGAAATTCGGATGAGACAGGAAGGACAAATGGGAATGAAAGTAGGATATATGGGAGAGAAGTGAAATGGTCAACATATATAATACAGCTGTGTGTCTCCCACAATTCATTTTTCAGAGAGTTAAGTATGCATAAATACAATTTGTAAGCAGCTAAATACTCTTCCATTGGGTTAGTGCGTGTGAGCAAGAAAGAAGGATTTTAGTTGACAATACAAAAAGTGCCAAAATTCATTGTTTTTTCTGCCATTCCGTTATAAGGTGACCCTGAATTTTAAGTATGACCTGGCTTCTTAATTTGAAAGATGGCATGTAAGCATCCAACTGTTTGGGATTTTAGACAACATTTGCCGCTTTGGTAGTCATTATTGAACAGTTAAAATGAGGAGATGCTAAAATCTGTTAGATTTATTTGTTGAACAGTTCTAGGGATGGATTATCCTTATTTTGGTGCAAATTGTTTGAAGGTTAACGTTAATCATGACATGCAACATTTCTTAGGATCTATACCTACTTTTCTAAAATGTGCAATAAGTGATTCATTCAACCAAAAAAAAAAAAAATAGTAAAAAGAAACCGCAGTTGAGATTGGACAGTGCAATAAGTGCCACATTAAACTCTTTTTTAATCTTTTTCTTGGATTGCAAATGATACCTAACATTGTACTTTCAGCCCTCCTATTACAAGATGACTGATTTTCAAGTCATCTGGCTCATATGAAGATGTTCTTTGTCAATTGGAAAGACATTTACAATTATCTTTGTTGGTTCTTCCAACAATCATTAAGCCGAATTGGCCTGCAAACTACGGTGGATAATTGAAATCATCACAAGTTTATATATAGAACTAAACAACAAATAGGCAATTTCAGTGTCGCCTTCAGACTTGGGAGTTGGGACACAATTTGAGGCAGCTACAACTTATTTAAGTCCTTAAACATATTTTCAGGAACATGCTGAGAAAATTCCGATGATCTTTTTATATTTCGGTCTGAGGGTCAGCTCTTATGTTCTTTGTCGTTATTTTTTCCTTTTTGGAAATAGTAATGGTTGGTAAAATTATTGGTTTTTTTTGTTTTTTTGAAATTCAGTCAGAGTGTTGTACCAGCTGGTGGGCCTGCATGGGACTTTATTTGGTTGAAACTTGTAGAACAACCAAGTAAATATGGACAATTAACCACCAAATCCACCCACTGCATGAAATTAAAGCTAGAAGAAAATTCCATCAATGGTATAAGAGTTACTAAACTATGGGCGAAATTTTCCTAATATTTTAAGGGATTTTTTTTTTTTTGTGTGTGTATGCGTGCAAAACGAGATTGAAATTTTTTGTTATGCACACAAAATTTAGAAGCAAAAGGGAGAGCAGAAGTGAGAAGGAAAAATAGAAAGAATGGAAATTAATTATATTCTGATTCAAAAATATAGATGTTAACTGCTAAATTACATGCAATTCTTTAGCTTGAATACTTCAAACACTATTATTTTTATCAAGAAACTAATTATGAATAAGGTTTACAAAATTTAAGTACTGTTTCAAAGCAAATTTTGGAGAATTATATTTGCTAATTAAGGCTATGTCATAACAATCCTTAGTTGCGAAGCCCCTTTCAATTTTGACCCCCAGGTTCTTCAAATTTTGCTTCCCTATAGTTATATCATGAATAACATGATTGCACAAAAAAAAAAAGGAAAATAAAGATTCTGAATTAGGCCAACCAACACTAACAATAATGATTCTATGATGATAACTTACAATTCACACTGCATTGGTGGATGATGCTTAAAAATTCTAACAATTAATCCAGTTCAGCAAGAAATGTGTTCATATTCAAAATCTATATTACCTCAGAATTTCAAAGTTGTATGAAACAAGACTTCCATAATACAATGGGAAACAATGAGTAAAATACATTTATATAGATAAAATATCCCATAATTACAACTTAAATTAAAGAATGCAACCCAACAGAATGAGAGAGGTTTACAACAAATACATAGTATATACTAATTTCTAATTCATTGAAGTGTTAAGGAAGGCAGCCAAACGTTTGAACATAATTTTTGCATTCTCGCTTTCAAGATTAAGAATCTGGAAGCAATGATCTTCGCCTTCAATTTCAAACAGCTCCACTTTTCCTTTCCATCCACTTTTCTTTAATGCATTGAAGTAGCGGATGCCTCTTTCCCTCAGCTCATCTTTCTCAGCAACAAAAATAAGCAATCTTGAACATTGCAGCCCTGATAAACTAGGTGAATCATTTGAAAATGGATTGATCAAAGGATTATCAAAACCTCCGGGTGCATTTGGATAGACAAACTCCCATGTTTTGTACAGCAAATTCTTATCATAATCATCAAAACCAGGCTCTGAACCTATTGGTTTTGATCCCAAAAAGTAAGGATGAGATAACAAAACTCCATAGATTTTCATACCACCATTAAGACCCTCATGGCTGGCTCTTAGAGATAAGTTATGTGCTATGTTTGCTCCTGCACTGTCGCCGCCTACGAAAACTCGATCAAAATCAACATGGTTGAGAAGCCATGGATCTTTTAGGTAGCTTTGATCTTGAATGGAATGTGATGCAATCCATTGAAGAGCAGCCCATGAATCATCATAAGCTGTGGGAAGAGGGTTTTCAGGGGCAAGTCTATATTCAACTGATACAACAAGAACTTTGGCCTGAGAAACTAGATTACTGATGTATTTGTGGCAGAGGAAAGAAAAGGCTGATTCAATACAAAAGCCTCCACCATGGAAATAGGCTAAAATGGGAAGTTTTTGGCTGGGGGTGGAGAGCTTTGGGAGGTAGATTCTGGCTGAGATATCTTGAGAAATGGTGACATCTTTTGAGGAGACACCAGTGGATAAATCTTCTAGTGATGGTGAAACATATGGTGAATCTAAGAATCTCTCAACTGAACCATCTTTGAAGACCCTAAGGAAGGGAAGAAATTCAGATGAGACTTCTTTGTTGCTAGCTAGTACCATTATGATTTTTAACACACAGTACACACAGTTTGCCTCTTTGTAATTGTAGGTGTTACACCTCAACTTGTTGGATTTGTCATCAATAGAAAGACCATTTATATAGTGCTCAACTAGAAATCAAAATGGGACTTTTTTCCATTGTAAAAGGTCTTCTAGTAAAGACAAACAACTTCAAGCTGGATGGAATAACAATTAGACCGCATAGTATGCCAATTTTGAGTTTGGGGCCAAGAAAAGGAAAGAAATATCTAAAAAATTGAACCAAAAAATTCCTCAAAAAAAAATTGACCCAAGTAAAAAAAAAAAACTAATGTTTGATGTTGCCCTCACGACACAGTCACAAATTTTCAATTCCGGATTGCTGATTTCATAACTCGTTGAGTAATACTGAATAGTGTCTAAAGTCTACGGTTGATAATTTTGATGGATGACACTCCATTTTCATGTTGATTAACAAGACTGCAATCTGCCGCCACATTATTTCAATTGAAGACTTGACCTTAATTGCCTATCTAACCATGGTTTTTCAATGTTGACAAAATCAGAAGGCTAAAACACTTTTGTCAATTGTCATGTATTCTGGCATAACTCCAAGTCTCTAGTTGACTAAGTCAGATGCGGTTGGATCGATAAAGGGACTAAATCAAGCTGATTTTGATACTAGAAAACTTAATTTTGTGATAAAGAAGTGATTTTGTTAATAAAGTGGTATATTTCTGTATCTAAATGGAACATTTTTCTTATAAAATAGTACCTCTTTTCAGTCTAATGAAGTGGTGCATTAAAGTTCCACAAATTTTCTAATAAAGAGGTAAATTAGGCATAGATATTAGATGCGATAATTACTTGTCTTCATTGTAAAAACAAGGGATTGCAGCCACACAACTTTCACGAGTGGAATGTCTTGATCCACTTTGCATTATATTTTCATTACTTTCTTATTGTATTTTAGTTTTAAAAAGTGTCCAGAATGGGTCCCGCTCCGCAACTGTGAAGTTGCATGGGCCTCAATTGCTAGAGACATTCAGCCCACTTCTGGTTGGATAAAACTCTATAACAAGACAACCTAAAGGCCTAGATAAGTGATGAGAGGTTTGGATCTCTCAAAGGGCCCATATCGAGAAGCCCATAGAGAGAGTGTTTCACGACTCTGGCCCAATTATTTCCATGTTGACACGAGGATCCGTAGCTGCAATTTTGGAACTCTGTAGAAGTTGTTTGCTAGAGGGCTCTAGGCCTTCTGAAAATCAGCTGAGGACATATGTCACATTAGTTTTTGTATTTGGAATCATTTGCCCTACGTTAATATTCAATATTTGAACAGCCTATTTTTGGGAAAAGTTTTTAGAATATTTTCTAAACACTTTTTTTTTTTTTAAATTGAGAAATTGGGAAGGGGATTCACAAACTCCCCAAACCGAAAGAAAGGAGGTAAGCAGAAGCAACCAATTCATAGAATCCTACCCAAAAGCCATGATAACTTTTAGGATTCTAAACACATTTTAATCACATTTCTATCTCGCATATCGTACAATGAGCCATACTATTAATGTTCCAAAAAAACTTAAAAAATGCAATCAAAATGAAGCCACGGAGAGAAAGGATACCTATAAAATCTTTGAGAAAATTGTAATTTTAATACCAAATGTTTCGGATATCGACAATTTCAGTTCTTAAAGTTTAGACAAATGTAAATCTAGTACCAAATATTTCAAATTTTTAGCATGTTTGGTCCTATTGACTAGTTTTATAAAAATCTTATCGGACTCTAGTCACGTGACATACATGTGCCGGTTATAAAAATTTTCAAAAAGAATTAGATTAAAGAAAAAAATTTAATTGCCATCATTTGTAATTAAATGCACTAATTTAAGTTCATAAATAATAGACAAGCAAATAAAAATGAAAAAATCTACCTGGATAATGCATTCTCATGTGTGTCTTTAATTGCAAATTATGACAATTAAATTTTTTTCTCTTTTTAATTATTTTTGAAAACTTTTGTAACCATCACGTGAGTTTCACGTGACCAGATTTTGATAAGATTTTAAAAAAACTAGTTAATAGGATTAAATGTGATAAAAAATTAAAATATTTGGCACTAGATTTTCTTTTGTCCAAACTTTAAGAATTGAAATTATCGATACCTCAAACATTTGGTACAAAAACTGCAATTTTCTCAAAATCTTTTGAAGCTACTATCTTGCCTCTCTTACTTTTGGTTCTCAACAATAATCCTCCATTTAAAAGAAAATTGATGATATAATTGGTGACTTTTGATTTTTTTTTTTTTTGTGAACAAAGTTTACAGGCTTACATCATAACAAATAATTAAATCATAATTAACAACTATTACTAAAAATCTCAAAAAGGAAAATTGGCTAAATTTAATCAAGTATTTGTCCATAAGTAAGAATGAAGAGAACACTTACCCAACAACTTTACCACGTGTGAAGCAACGAGAGCTCAAAGATTCAGATTCGGAGCATGATTAGGATCCATCATTAGATTCGGACAAATGTAGTTAGAGCCATCAATATTTCCTCATCTATTCTGTCTCATTATCTCCTATATAAACCGATCAAAATGGACAACAGTATTTATTTCACGACCCCTTTGATCAAGAAAACCTCAAAATATGCTAAAATCGTTAAGGTCACTTAGATCACAGCCATCCTTTCTTGTTTCTTCATCAACATTTCCATTCAACTTTACCCGTAAAACTATTGGGATCAGATTTCAACAAGGTGTAACAGGGAGTAATTTCCCAGACAACAGTGGGAATATGGAGCAATGTCAAGGCAAAAGTAGTACAAAAGAGGAAAGTAATATTGCTTCTTTTGGCGAAGGATATGCAACAAGGTCAGATGAAGAAGGGTTTGGAGGGATCTATGGAGAAAATCAGCAACTTACTAAGAAAGATGAAGAGAAAATTGTTTATGCAAATGTCCCTGAATTTGATACTAGCCAAGGTAGTGAAGTGAAAGAAAAGGAAAAAGCGCGACACCAAAAGGAGGCCTAATGCTAAAATGCAATCATTTCTTTCACTGAGTTCGTTATCTATTGTTTTATTTTGTACTTTATACGTTTAAATTAGTAGCTAGTGTTGAATCAATTACTAATTGAAATATGCGACTGTGACGCTGAGTTAGGTCAGTTTTTTCATTCGACACAGCATTTTCATGTAGAATTTGATTCCAAAGCTTTTTGGGATGACTTCAAGACTCATCTTATAAAGCTTTCATGCAGTTCACGATGTTTATTTTTGGTTAAACTCACAAATGGGACATGGCAATAAAAGTGCTCGATGGTGTATCTCTTCTGTTTCTTTCAATTTTATTAGTGTAGTTGGTGATCTTTTGGTGCACTTGTACTTGATTACCCCAAAATAAGCAACTTGAACGGACTCTTTTGGCAACATCAGACATCAGGTAACGGGGAAAGATTCAAAATATTGATGTAAAACAGAGACTGCCACAAATGGTAAAAAAAAAATTTTGTATCAGATTGCACGGCATGAAAGGATTGCAAGAATTTAATTCATTGTTATAGTACGGGCATATTCCATCAACTACATTTTCTGAGAGCTATTTAATAGTTTGCTAATAATCTAAGACAAATGGAAAGTATCAAAGATCCAGTAGTTTAGAACCAAATCGAGGATCAAGTCTGGTGAAAGACGTACTGGTAAGTAGTATGGTGAAAGACGTGTACTGGTAAGTAATAATATCTTTCGAAATTTCTGAGTGTTTAGAACTGGAGACTTGATATAATTTCTCCATTAAACCAGAAGTTTGGAAAATTCAAAGCAGAAGTTGAATTATTGTCCCAAGAAAAATCATGCAGTTCATTAGGTTCACTAGTCAAACAAATAAACACAGAAAAGCAAAGGATACTTAATGGTTTAGTCCATTAAACTAGAAGTTTAGAAGTTTGGAAGATCAAAGAAAAAGTTGAATTATTGTCCCAAGAACAATCAGGCAGTTCTTGAGGATAGTCTAACAGATTAACTCAAAAGAAGTAATGCTAGCAAATCTTAATACATGAGAAAAGAAGCCAAATGCCCTATCAGAATCTTTGCTTCTTTATCTTCAGGATTGATAATATGAAATCCATGGTCCTTTCCTTCCACCTCAAACAGCTCTACTTCACCTTTCCACCCACTTATCTTCACAGCTTCAACGTAAAGAACCCCTTTCTTTCTAAGAACATCTTTCTCGGCAACACTCACACACAACCTTGAACATCTCAGTCTAGACAAACGTGGCGCATCATCAGAAAGTGGATTTATCATTGGATTATCAATCCCTCCAGGAGCAGATGGATAAGCAAACATCCACATCTCATTTGCCCTCCCAAACTCCTCTGTTCCTTTATTACAGCTCTTAGATGTTGACTCTGAATTGGAACCCAGAAAATAATGTTGACAAAGAAATGCACCAAAGATTTTGACATCCCCATATAAGCTTTCAATATCAGCTCTCATAGCTATGTTATGCACCATATTGGCACCAGCACTGTCCCCTCCTACATACAGTTTATTCAGGTTTCCATGGTTCTTTATTGACAATGGAGTTGTCGAGGTGTGAAGCCACCCACTGAAGGGCTGCCCAGGAGTCTTCATATGCTGCAGGCACAGGGTGATCAGGGGCTAATCTGTATTCAACTGAAACAGTTAGTGCTTTGGCTTGTGATACTATCAGGTTTAGATAACGATGATGGAAAAAGGGGAAGGCTGATTCTATGCAGAAGGCTCCGCCATGGAAATATACCAGGATTGGGAGCTTTTGGCTAGGATCAGTGATCTTCGGAAGGTAGAGTCTAGCTGAGATTTCTGGTGAAATTGTGATGTCTTTAAAGGAAACACCAGTGATTGGATCTAGTAGTGATTGTGGAACATATGGTGAACCACAGAGTCTCTCCACCGTGCCATCTTTGTAGACCTTGATGAATGGAGAAAAATCAGTCGCCACCTCTTTGGAATCTGAAGCCATGGAAAGATTTGGAGACTATTTTTCAGTTTTGATACTTTATGTTTTTTGATTAGTGAATTGAAACGACACTAATTTCACTAGTACATAAAGTGCAGAGAAGTGAGGGAAAGGACATTTTTGAGCAATAAGTAATTCAAGAAGCAATTTGATAAGAGGCAACAACTTTGATTTTTCATCTGCTGGCTAACTTGGCTTAGACTTCATTTACTTTTCTCGGTTTCTTCTAGCAAACATGGAAAGGTATTCACAGTGGGACTTCTTCTGATAAAATTAAACAAGTTTATATTAAGCAGATGTATCATCCTTTACCAGTATGTGAGGCTAATTATTAACCCAAGGAAAAAAAATTCAGAATTTCCTCCATGGAAAATCATATGCAATACACAAGTTTGGCTAACTGTTAGGTTTTATCAGAAAATCAAGAGAAGAAAATTTTCCAAACTAAAGATATAAGAACTAGCTAGCGTAAGATAAGTCTATTTTAAAGAAGCAACTCAAAGTATGGCCTATAGGCGTAAAAAACACTATTATTACAACAAGAAGGATGATAAACTTTCAATTCGAGTAGGAAATTATAGTATGATATTCCTGTAACAATAAAATTTAGAGGAGAGAAAATGCAGACAATCAGTTGAAATGGTTGACAATTTGATTACCCAAATACAGAGGATCAGTTTGTGTGAAGTACAAAAGTCAACCACTTTCTTCAATGCTTGTACACAAAGACCGGTTCTTTCTCTCAGTTCATCCTTCTCAGAAACACAGATCAACAATCTCAAACACATTATTTGGGATAAATTAGGAGCATCATCAGCCAAGGGATCTATCATTTGATTGTTTTCATAATGGTCACCACTGAATCCTCTCAATACATGAGAAAAGAAGACAAAAGCCTATTCAGAATCTTTGCTTCCTCATCTTCAGGATTGAGAATATGAAATGCATGTTCCTTTCCTTCCACCTCAAATAGCTCCACTTCCCCTTCCCACCCACTTTTCTTCACGGCTTCAACATAAAGAATCCCTCTTTCTCTGGTAGCATCTTTCTCTGCAACACTCACAAACAACCTTGAACATCCTAGTCTAGATAAACTTGGTGCATCATCAGACAAAGGATTTATCATTGGATTATCAATCCCGCCAGGAGCAGATGGATAAGCAAGCATCCAAATCTCATTTGACAGCCTCGTCTGTCTTTCTATATTACAGCTCTTAGATGTTGAATTTGAGCCCAAAAAGTATGGTTGAGAAAGAAATGCACCAATGATTTTAATATCCCCATATAAGCTTTCAATACCAGCTCTCATAGCTATGTTATGCACTATATTCAGGTTCCCATGGTTGATGAGCCATGGTTCTTTGTTAATGGCAGAATTATTGACGTGTGAAGCCACCCGTTGAAGGGCTGCCCAGGAGTCTTCATATGCTGCAGGCACAGGGTATTCTGGGGCTAACCTGTATTCAACTGAAACAGCTAGCTCACTGGCTTCGGAGACTATGAGGTTCATATAACGATGATTGAAAAAGGAGAAAGCTGATTCTACGCAGAAGCCTCCACCGTGGAAGTACACCAAGATTGGGAGCTGTTGGTTAGGATCAGTGATCTTTGGAAGGTAGAGTCTAGCTGAGATTTGTGGTGAAATTGTGACGTCTTTGGAGGAAGTACCAGTAATTGGGTCATCTGGTGATGATGAAATATATGGTGACCCACAGAGTCTCTCCAGTGTGCCATCTTTGTAGACCTTCATGAATGGAGAAATATCAGTCACGACCTCTTTGGAATCTGAAGCCATGGAGAGGATTGTAGACTAACTCTCAGTGCTGAGTGTACTTTATAACTTGTAATTGGTAAATTGAAACGACATTAGTTGATTGTGTGTAAAGGCAGAAAGACGAGGAAAACGACACATGAGAAAAAGTAAATCAATTAGCAATTTTTAATAGAGGATTTGTTGGCTACCTCGGCTTGCTCAGCAAGTAATTTAAGTGGCAATTTTTAATAGAGGCTACATCTTTGATTGTTGTTAGCTAACTCGGCTTAGACTTGCATTTACTAATTTTCTTGGTTTCTTTGGCAGACAAGGAAAAGTATGCAAGGTGGAGCACTTGCAGGGATATTGCCTGATTATAACAATTTCATCGGTCACGACCTCTTTGGAATCTGAAACCGTGGAGATATTTGGAGACTATCTTTCAATGTTTGTACTTGTGTATTTTAATTGGTGAATGGAAATGACAAAGGTTCACTGGTATGTATAAGTGCGGAAATGTGAGAGAGGGAGGACGTACTGAGCTATAAGTAATCCAAGAGGCAATTTTGACAAGAGGCAACAGCTTCGACTGTTCATCTGTTGGCTAACTTGGCTTAGGCTTCATTTACTTTTCTCGGTTTCTTCTGGTAGACATGGAAAAGTATTCACAGTGGTGGGACTTTTTCTGATAAAATTAAACAAGTTTATCTCAAGCCAATGTACTATCCTTTACCGGTATGTGAGGTTACTTATTAGCTTAACTAGAGAAACAACAGCAAGATTTGCTATATGGAAAATCATACGCAAAGCACATCTTCGGCCAACTGTGGAGAAAAGGATATTCTCCAAATTAAAGATGTATGAAGTAGCTAGCATAAGATATTAATATTAAAGAAGCAACACAAACTATGACCTACGGAAAGGGTAATGCTACTATTACTGGTACAATGATGGTAAAAATTTCAACTCAAGCGGCAAGTTGTAGCATGATATTTCTGTAACTAAAAGATTCAAAAGAGATAAAAATACAGATAATCAGTTGAAATGGTTGACAATTTGATCACCCAAAGACAGTACAAAAGTCAAAATAGTTTTCTTTCAATGCTTGTAGTGTTGCACATAAAGATCAGTTCTCTTTCTCAGTTCATCCTTCTCATAAATGCAGAACGAAAATCTTCTTTTTTTTTTTTTTTTTTTTGAATAAAGACCAACAACCTCAAAAAAATTATTTGGGATAAATTGGAAGCATCATCAGCCAAGGGATTTATAATTGGATTATCAAACTAACCCGCAACTATATATCATATTTTCTTCAACATAATCTACCTTGTTTCTTGGATCCCATAAAAAAGGTGGGAGAGAAATCCGCCCAAGATTTGGTGCGGCCCAGAAATCTTCATAATCTGTCAGTAATGGTTGTAAATTGTGGGGCTAGTCCATCTCAACAGAAATAGCAATTGAATTGAGAGACTAATAGGTTCAGTCAGTATAGAATCCATCACAATAGCAAGTAGGGGAGCTTTTGGCAGGAGTCTTTGATCTTTGGGAGATGAGATCTAGCTGAAACTTGTGATGAAATTGTAATATCTTGTGATGATACTAATGATGGAGGAACAGATGCTGAACCAAGTAGTCTCTCCACCGAGCCATGTTTTTAGACCTTGATGAGCGGGGAAAGATCAGTCACGAGAAGACTCGTTATGATCTTTGCCTGTGGATGAAGTTATCCCACAGAATTGATTGAAAATATCCAACATTTAGAATCAGAAACCAAAAGAAAGAGAAAGTGACACAATTCAAGTTCGAGTAAAAAGGACTCTCTTGTTGTGTGTGTATGGGATACCTCAACGACTAACCTTAAATTTCACGTATAGTATGTTAGTGAGACAAAAACTTTGTAAAAATTAAAAAAAAAATACTACAATAATCCTCCCATCAACCAATGGGCTCCAGCTTCCTTTTTAAAATTCCAGTAAAAAACGGTTCCAAATTCCAGTACCACAATCACAAATTAACAAGTGACAGTAAAAATAAATACACATAAACAAGTCCTTCGCCGGCTGCCTACTGGTCTTCCTCCAAACTCTGACCTGGTTCCTTCCTTCTCCGCGTCATTCAATTATTCAGTTGTTGATTAGCTCCCTCTTGCGTCTTGAGGCCCCAGTAGCTGCTCATCTGCCTTTGTTGATATCCATTACTACAACAATTGCATTGTATTCTTTCCTTTTCAACAACTTCACCTCTATTACTACTACTATTCTTTTCTTGCATAACTCATTCAACTGACGCATTCAACTCCTCCACTACAAACATCAACCCATCAAAGCTCCCAAAATAATCCCATTTTTTCATGTATTCTCCTTCCACAACCATCAAAATCATCAGCCATGAAAATCCCTTTTCGCTTTATTCTCCTTTTTCTTTTTCTTTCTCTGATCCCTTTTCTTTCCTTCTCTCAGCCCCTTAGAGGTAAACCAGAAACTACAACTTATATGATCATATAATTTGTGGGTTTTGTTTATTTTTAAAAAGAAAGACAAAGTTTTGAATTTTATGGGATGGTTTGAATCTGTAATTTTTTATTTTTGATTTTCAGGTACTTTTATTGATTGTGGTGCAATAATCCCATCTGTGATCAATGGCCAGCAATGGGTTTCAGATAATAATTTCATTACTACGGGGACATCAAAGAATCTGTCAACTCAATATCAAGACTTAACTCTTTCAACTGTCAGAACATTTCCAGTCCAAAACAATGTTTTCAAGAAATTCTGCTATGAAGTTCCGGTTTTTAGGACTGGGAAATACTTGGTGAGGACTACTTATTTCTATGGTGGAGTAAATGGGAATGTTAATCCTCCTGTGTTTGATCAGATGGTGGATGGGACTTTTTGGAGTGTTGTGAATACGACTGAGGATTATGTAAAGGGGAATGCTTCATTTTATGAGGGTATTTTTTTGGCTGCAGGGAAGACTATGAGTGTGTGTTTGGCAGCTAATAATTATACTGATTCAGACCCTTTTATCTCTGCATTAGAGGTTGTTCTCTTGGCTAATTCGTTGTATAATTCCACGGATTTTGGGGCTTATGCTTTGAAATTGGTGGCAAGGCACAGTTTTGGATACAATGGACTTCGAATAAGGTGAGTAGCCGCACTGGACAGAATAGAACACTGATATGGACATTAGAATTTTGAATTGTGGATGAAATTTAATGAGCCAATTTGCTTGGTGTTCAACCTGCTTAATAGGAAAGTCGTTGATTTTATTTGTCCTAACCCTTAGTAAAAGGCTTTGGATTAACGGGTTGTTTTTTGCTTGTTTTTCTCTGTTGTATTCTCTTTCCAATGAAAGTTTCTCTACACTGTTTTTCACGTCTTTTGTTGATTTGATGGGCCAAGTAATGTTATTGATTACTAGGATGTTCATATGGCTTTTTTCGATCCTACCTTTTCTCTGTATACACTTTTGCTCTTTCATTTTTTTTTATTTGGACAGCTCCTTTAATACTTTAGTTGCTTCGTTTGAAACATGTAATGTCTTTTCCTTAGCCAAAGAGAATATTGAATCCAGTGCGTTTTATGTTCGTGCTATTAATCGGCTAATGGAAGCATTGTGGTGTACCAGATATCCTGATGATCAATTTGATCGATATTGGCTACCATTTGGAGAAGATAATTCTACTACACAATCTTTCAGAAATGTCTCTGTATCTGGTTTCTGGAATATACCCCCACTTAAAGTATTTCAGTCGCATATGGGAATCAATCAACCAAAACCTCTGGAGTTTCTGTGGCCTCCAACATCTCTCAAGAACTCAATATATTACATTGCTCTTTACTTTGCAGATGATCGCATTTCACCTTCAGGGAGTGCAAGAGTATTTGACATAACCGTTAATGGTGTTATGTATTATTCAAATCTGTCTGTGACTGAAGCTGGTGTGGCTGTATTTGCAAACCGGTGGCCTCTTTCTGGCTTAACAAATGTAACTTTGACACCAGCTGCTGGCTCAACAATTGGTCCTCTAATCAACGCAGGAGAGGTTTTCGAAGTTCTGAATCTTGGAGGAAGAACTCTTACAAGAGATGGTTTGTCCACTATCTATGATTTTCCCAAAGGAAATAAATGGGCAAATAGCCTCTCATGATTTTCTTCACCTACTATTCCACATCTTCTAGCTACTAAATCGGATGCGTTTTGAATGAGCCAGTTTGAACCAAGAATTACTTATCAGGGTTTCAAAAGAAAGACATTCTTGATGACATTTTTAATTTGTATATGCATATAAGAGTCATGGGTTTTAGCTCATGCAAAATTCACTCAGCGGGTAATCGGGAGCACAATGGGGATTATGAGAGTCAAACCTATCCTTCTAGGAAAAGGAACAACCACCTTAAATCCTGTTCTAGATAACAGCTATCTTATTTTTATTATTAACCTCCTGAGCTGACAATTCTTTTCAGTTGTAGAAAATTGTCGGGTGTGAATTGGTTCTCATTTTGTTTTTAAAGAAATTCTTTCTTATTCTTTCTGTAGGTTGAGCTCTTATCCTAGTCTGAAAAAATGTAAATCTCTATTTTGCAGTGATTGCTATGGAAAGATTAAAGGCAAGTTTCCAGAACCCCCCATTTGATTGGAATGGTGATCCGTGTTTACCTCGTCAGTACTCTTGGACTGGAGTTACATGCTCAGGAGGACCGCGAGTTCGAATTATCACGTTGTGAGTTCAAACTTATTATGCATGGAGATGATAACCTCAGCACATGTTTATACGTTGTTTGATAGCTCACATCAAAACTTAATTTTTTTAATCTTGTTGTGAACAGAAACCTGACAAGTATGGGCATTTCAGGATCTATCTCACCAAGCATAGCCAATTTAACAGCATTGTCTGGCATGTAAGTGATTGAATTTGCATTAAGGCTATGTATTATTCTGTTTACTAAATTATTTCTTCCTGTTGACAGATTGCTTGGAAACAATAGTTTAACAGGATCTATACCCGATCTCTCTTCACTGAAGATACTGGAAATTTTGTGAGTACTTGATTAAAGACCATGATTTCTCAAGAATTAATAGTGTGGAAATTATTCAGGGTGTTTAATCATATCCAAGAGTATAGGCTTCTCATGGTATCTTACCTGATAAGCTACTTAAAGCTATGATTTACAAATTTCGTCTAGGTTATTTGAATTTGTTTCTGTAATCTAAGTATAGTTTGTTCTTTTAATCATAACATTGTCTTCATTCTGCTTTCACTGTCTCCAACATCTGATAGACAAAGTTATGTCATTTCAGGCATCTGGAAGACAATAAGCTTGGCAGAGAGATTCCCCCATCACTTGGAAACACTGAAAAGTTGCATGAACTGTGAGTTTTTAACCCATTGTACTGAGAGCTTAGTTTTTTATGAATTTATGCAGACATTTGCATCTGTTGACTGCAGATGTGAACACCTGAGGCACACACATGCACATGCATCTTTATGTAATCATTGTAATGCTGTAATATTGGCTCCCTAATTATGTCTCATAGAACTGGTTCACTCCCTGATTCATGTTATTGATATTAAAGTATAAGTTTGTCTCCCCAGCAACCATGGCTGATGCAATTATTATAACACGGTAGTAAAAATCGAACTGCTAGTGAGTAAAATATTTATAAGATTCAGACTAAAACAAGTTTATACACTGTGATTGAAAATTGTCTGATTCCTATCAGTGCATAGCTCCACATACCTTGTAATTTATTACTATCGGTGCATAGCTCTATACCTTGTGCTACATCTGAGGTTTCGGAATGGTAGCGTGCATATACCAATGATATTTCAGAAAGAAACTCATTGTTGAACAAAGCCAGGCTCGCTAGTGGTACAATACAACATGCATCAGTGAGAAAACATTTTTGGTCGTGACAAATGACAAAGAGACCAATTTTGAAAGCAATTATTTTTCTGTTGCGCACGAAAAGTGAAAACTATAACTACTTCCGCCCGTTAGGTTGAGTTTCTAATTGCTTCTGAATCCTTACTAATTATGTTAGACAAAATTTTTCTTGCTCGTCTGGTTATTGACTTACAGGAAACGATGTCTTCTTTTGGGAGCCAGTTGCCTAAGATAGGGTTAACAAGTACTCTTACACTAGGGTCAAACTTATTTGTGTTTCTTCTCTTATTAGAAAGCTCTGCATTTCCTCAGCATGTCCCTGCATCAAGTAAAATGGCATTCTTTTCCCTCTATGACACAGAGATCAATGTGAATAGACATGTAATATTTTTCCTGCCATAACATTTTCAACAGGTCGAACTCATTATATCATTTGCAGACCAACACTAATTTTTGAATTCTCTCTCATGCTCCATTGTCAGTATGTGACTTGATCCTTCAATGTCCATGACACTTCTAACTTTAACCACGCTATCTATTCTCTACACTCTTGGTGAAAGAATAAAGGCATTTGAGGTCTGCTATAGGCAGTTACTCTCGAAATGTCAGCAATGCTACTAATGTTACTTCAGTTGACCTATCTGCCATGTTCAAAAGAAGTGTTAGCCTATCAAAATTTAGTTAAGCTACTATTCACAGTTCTTAGAGCTCCCTTTATGGCTATTTTCTCTAGAATTGCTGTTATAATCTTCAAATTCATTGTGTTGGGTTTTTGTTACAAGACATGTTGTTAGCTGGACATATTATTGTTGCTTACATATGCTTCGATGTATGTTAAGTGCTGTGAAAGACTCTAAATTATGATAATTCGTTCCTAAACTTCTGTGTTATTTCACGTGTGTCAGCTTCTTGCAAAACAATAATCTAACTGGAAAAGTGCCAAGCAACCTTGTTGGGAAACCTGGGCTGAACCTTAGGTAAGTCAGAATTGGCTTATTTGTTTATTGTACTACTTGGTTAAAGTCGATTGGTTGTTTCATGCTTTAATTAAATTCCTTTTCTTCTCAGGGTTTCTGGGAATCCATTTTTGTCTCCTCCTGCTTCATAAATACAAGCAGACGTATCTTCTTACAGTCATGCAAGATTGTTGGGGCATTTTCAGAAATTGCCTTTTTCCTGTTCTTTATTAATGTTATATAATGGTTACCGAATGAATCAGTCTCCTCCAAGACTTCTGCGCTCAACGTGGTGATTGACATTAGAGCTTTCTGCTTCACTCAGTAAATTGAATCCATGTTCGAATCAGACGCCAATATCTTGCCTATAGATCACTGTTTTTGAATTATCCACACCGGATTGAATATTCTTTTGTTTTTGTTTCGTTTAACATAATACTGGTTGTACATGGGATCGTACACATCAAGAATATTGCTGTCAAATTTTTGGATTGTGACACCAATTTGTGTCAATGTACATTATGGAAGGAAATGAAAATTGCACATTTGGAATTTGTAAGAATATCTCCTGTAACCAATTTTCCCAAATTTCTGTGGTGTTGGTTATTAGTGTATCTGGACAGTATTCCGTTTTTGTTTGGTTCTATAAAGATAAAATTTTTCTGCTAGGGTCTTGATTCATTTGCTATAAAATACAAAAATGTTTTTGTGAGAGTGGTGCAGGAGCTATGTTATTTTTGAGCAGCTGGTGATTCATTACAGTATAAAGAGAAAAAACATCATCTTTTACTTCCTCAGTTGAATTGACCCAAGTGTCTTAGAGTCTGGTGTTTCATCACCCAAAAAGACAAATAATAGGATTGAGTATTCCTCAGAAGGCAACCTCCTGGCTTCTTTTTTTCTGTCAAAAACACATTCATCATTATTACAGTTTTTCACTCATACAGATGTCAATAACAATCTTATTAGCAGTTTAATTGATTTCGTTTGATTGCCTTTGACATTTGAGGTAAAAGCTGGAAATTTGTCCCTTCAGAAGCATTCAAAAATTGGAAATCTGGATATCGCTACCTTTTCCTTAATCGTCTGTGGAAGCTATGAGTACAGCTGATTGTATTTCAACATGATTGAAACACAAGACAATAGAATGAAAGAAGGAAGAAAAAGATGGAACTAGTTCTTATTGCATTGAGTCAGCGTCTAGGATATAATTCAACGGATGCACATTGAAGTGAAATTTCAACATGATTGAAACACAAGACAATAGAATGAAAGAAGGAAGAAAAAGATGGAACTAGTTCTTATTCCATTGAGTCAGCGTCTAGGATATAATTCAACAGATGCACATTGAAGTGAAATTAATCTAAACATCAGAAATCAGAGCATACAAAAATTTCAACAAAACTATATTGAACATTTTCTACAAGTGACTAGAAATGATGGTCCTCTTCCCTGATTTTACCTCTCTAGTCTTCCTTTCTTGATGGAAAACAGAGGAGGAAGTGCGCTGTTTTTTCCATGTGTGCAAATTGGCACATTAATCACAGGTCTAACTCTTAAGCTAGCTGACCTAGTTCTCTCCAAACCTTTCTTAATCCTCCTCACATGTTTTTCTCTATTTCCGACCCTTTCTTTGCTTTCATCTGTGGGATGTACATCAGCAAGTGATCCTGAAGAGGAGGAGGAAGAAGAAGAAGTAGACGAAGATGGTGACAGAGACGATGCACGATGTTTTTTCAACCTTAGTAACTCTTTCCACAGAACAGTACATTTAGGCGGCCTAGGAGAGGGATCATCATCAAGAAACCAGCTCATTCTTGGCTCCTCCTTACTGTTCACCTCTACTTCATCTCTTCCTTCTTCAGGTTGTTCAGTTTTAAGACTTAACTTGTTAAGTTTTTCAGCGTGATGCATTTGCCAAAAAGGAAGTAATTTACCTTCAAAAAATAGCTCATCAGCAGTGATCATGGATTCACTAGTTAAATTGTGTGACAGAAACTCAAATTCTGCATTACGTGCCTTCCCCTTGTCTCTTTCTTTTTCATGCTCTTTCTCTGAATGAGGTTTTGGAGGACTGATAGATATGAAGTTTTTCTCATCAAGAAAATCAGCAGAGAAAGAAATCCTGGGGCTTGAAGTTGCCTCAATGGACCCAGAGGCAGCCTGAATAGTTTCTAAGGAAACCATATTATGTTTGTTATTGGCTGCAGAGAAGAGACAGAGAAACTAAATGACTAACTAAAATTATGTTTGAACTTGCATGACTTTGTGTGCTTTATAAAGAGGAAAGATAAATAAAAAGGTCCTTTTGCATATTTCATAAATAAAAAAGGTTCTTTTGTATATTTTATCTCAGGTTTTGTTTGTAATTGCTGGTAACTCTTTGGACGGTGAGAATATAAAAACCAAGTGGTCTGGTTAAGTTGAAACAATTAAGTTATAGTTGTATTTAGAATCTGGGAACAGCACATGGACACTCATTGAGAGCTAAAAGACAAAAGCTTTCTGCAGTGCCTATTTGCTGTTCTCGTGGCTTCATGGATCTTTCTACAGCATTAGAGATCAAACTTCCAAGGGTATGGAATACATGACAAAAAAATTATACATCTCCAATTTGCCGTGCATGTTAAAATTCGACAATTCTTTTGTTAAAGAAATTTTTTTTTAGCATTTCAAGGACAGAAGTCGTTATTGCATTGTACTGATTAGTGATTAGAATGCCCAGATCTTGAAAGCATCCTTTATCAAAACTGATATGGGTACAAGGTCTAAAAAGGTCTATTACCGCCATCCCAGAGTAAAATTTTTGGATGAGGCTGAATCCTAAGATGACATTTTTTGATATATTGGATTATCTAACCTCATAAATTAGCTGTTTTGGTCAAATTCCAGGAAAGCTTAAGGGGAATGCTGAAATACTCTTCTGTCAATTGAAAATCTTAGAAGGGAGATGAGACTACAATTTAGGATGTAGTTATAGGGTTCTCCATTGCAAACTGGAAAGTGGAGATAGATTACTGATTTTATCAGTCAAAGAAGTATAAGCTTTAGTTCTTTGACCCTTCTTACGGAGACCATAATAACATGGGAGAAGTCCCAGGCATGTGGACACATGAGACTAATTTGATCCCATGTGAGTATGTGACTGTGTGTTTTCCACCTAAATCAAACACATCTAGCATGTCTACTGATCGTAGGATCTTCCTTGGCAACTATGCCCTTTGGAAACGTTCAATTCATCAATGGTTGTGTGTTGTTTTCCAGACCTAGGGATGGTATTCTTGTCAGTTCAAATTTTTTGCAAGTGGTGGATATCATGTCCAGTTCTTGAAAAGCCTGCATTAAGATTTGAAGGGCACTTAATTATTCAAGACAGCTAATCAACATAGGGTGGATTCATTTTTATTATTGTACACAGTATCATGCAATTAATCTCTCCTTAATTTGGAAGTTACAAGAATTCAAAGACATCACAACATAGTGTAAAAGGCTATTAGCCTATAAGAAAATGAGAATCTTATCAATTCAAGTAGGATGAAATGCTGGATCCAATCACCATGTCGTGCATTTGCAATGTATGCAACATTGTAACATTAATTATCAATTCTTTCTAGCCCTGTTTACCCAAATGAAGGGTGATCAGTTGTAACTATTCTACTAAAATGGGACATTAGTATTTCCTACTCGGGAAAGACAAAACACTAAGAACCATCATGCCAATAGGTATCCTGACTACACGAAACTTCAGGAGAGATTAAGAACATTAGGACAGGCTCTCGTGGATTGAACATAAGATGTAACCATAGTAAACCCAAAATACAATCTTTAACAAGACTCATGTCCGCAATTAACTGCATCAATTATGAAGTAGCCCCCTACAAAGGCTAATTGATAGAAATATTGTGAAAATTAAAATTTATCTTAAAAATGTGTCGATTGGAGTTGGCGGCGACCCAAGCATTTTTCATTTTTTTTTATTTAATAGTGTTGTTGGCGGCAACACAAAATATTTTCCACTCCAGTCCTCCAAGGACTGGAGTGCAATTTTTCATATTTGTAATATTAAGTAAAAAAAAAAAAAAAAGATCAAATAGTGTTGCCGCCAACATGGTTGGCGGCAACAAAACATTCCCAAATTGCACTCCGGTCCCCGAAGGGCCGGAGTGCAATTTGGTTAATTTGTAACCAAAAAAAAAAAAAGAATTTAGTTTTTTAATTAATCTGACTTTAGTTTTTTTTATTCTTATCATCTTTTGTTGTCATATTTTGTTTTTATTGCTTAATTAACTTTTAACTTTGATCATATCAATTAATTACTTTAATTATACCCGAAATTCTAAACCCCAAATTACATAATTTTGTTGCAAATGAATTAAACCTATACCCTTAAATTATATCTCCAAAACAGGTAATCTAAAAAATCTTAAAATCCGAAAACCTAAATCCTAAACCCTAAAAGCTTAACCCTAGATTCTTAACCCTAAATTGTAACCCAAATCCTAAGTTACATAATCTTGTTTTAAATGAATTAAAAATTTATTTATTTGATAAATCCTAAACCCTTATATCCCCAAAACACCTAATTTAGAAACCCTAAACCCTAAAAGTTTAACCTAGACTCTAAATTACATAATTTTGTTGCAAATGAATTAAACCTATACCCTTAAATTATATCTCCAAACACGTAATCCAAAAAATCTTAAAATCCGAAAACCGAAACCCTAAAAGTTTAACCTAGACTCTAAATTACATAATTTTGTTGCAAATGAATTAAACCTAAACCCTTAAATTATATCTCCAAAACACGTAATCCAAAAAATCTTAAAATCCGAAAACCTAAACCCTAAAAGTTTAACCTAGACTCTAAATTACATAATTTTGTTGCAAATGAATTAAACCTAAACCCTTAAATTATATCTCCAAAACACGTAATCCAAAAAATCTTAAAATCCGAAAACTTAAACCCTAAACCCTAAAAGCCTAACCCTAGATTCTTAACCCTAAATTGTAACCCAAATCCTAAGTTACATAATCTTGTTTTAAATAAATTAAAAATTTATTTATTTGATAAATCCTAAACCCTTATATCCCCAAAACACCTAATTTAGAAACCCTAAACCCTAAAAATTTAACCTAGACCCTAAATTACATAATTTTGTTGCAAATGAATTAAACCTAAACCCTTAAATTATATCTCCAAAACACGTAATCCAAAAAATTTTAAAATCCGAAAACCTAAACCCTAAACCCTAAAAGCTTAACCCTAGATTCTTAACCCTAAATTGTAACCCAAATCCTAAGTTACATAATCTTGTTTTAAATGAATTAAAAATTTATTTATTTGATAAATCCTAAACCCTTATATCCCCAAAACACCTAATTTAAAAACCCTAAACCCTGAAAGTTTAACCTAGACCCTAAATTACATAATTTTGTTGCAAATGAATAAAACCTATACTCTTAAATTATATCTCCAAAACACATAATCCAAAAAATCTTAAAATCTGAAAACCTAAACCCTAGATTCTTAACCCTAAATTGTAACTCAAATCCTAAGTTACATAATCTTGTTTTAAATGAATTAAAAATTTATTTATTTAATAAATTCTAAACCCTTATATCCCCCAAAACACCTAATTTAAAAACCCTAAACCCTGAAAGTTTAACCTAGACCCTAAATTACATAATTTTGTTGCAAATGAATAAAACCTATACCCTTAAATTATATCTCCAAAACACATAATCCAAAAAATCTTAAAATCTGAAAACCTAAACCCTAGATTCTTAACCCTAAATTGTAACTCAAATCCTAAGTTACATAATCTTGTTTTAAATGAATTAAAAATTTATTTATTTGATAAATCCTAAACCCTTATATCCCCAAAACACCTAATTTAAAAACCCTAAACCCTGAAAGTTTAACCTATACCCTAAATTACATAATTTTGTTGCAAATGAATTAAACATATACCTTTAAATTATATCTCCAAAACACATAATCCAAAAAATCTTAAAATCTGAAAACCTAAACCCTAGATTCTTAACCCTAAATTGTAACTCAAATCTTAAGTTACATAATCTTGTTTTAAATAAATTAAAATTTTATTTATTTGATAAATCCTAAACCCTTATATCCCCAAAACACCTAATTTAGAAACCCTAAACCCTGAAAATTTAACCTAGACCCTAAATTACATAATTTTGTTACAAATGAATTAAACCTAAACCCTTAAATTATATCTCCAAAACAGGTAATCCAAAAAATCTTAAACCCTAAACCCTAAAAGCTTAACCCTAGATTCCTAATCCTAAATTATAACCCAAATCCTAAGTTACATAATTTGTTTTAAATGAAATAAAAATTTATTTATTTGATAAATCCAAAACCCTTATATCCCCAAAACACTTAATTTAAAAACTCTAAACCCTGAAAGTTTAACCTAGACCCTCAATTACATAATTTTGTGTCAAATCAATTAAACCTAAAACCCTAAACTTATTTCTCCGACATACCTAATCTAAACAATCTTAAAATTCGAAAAGCTTAACCCTAAACTCTAATTTACATAATTTTGTTTCAAATAAATTAAAAATTAGTTACTTGATAAACCCTACATTTATCCGCAAAACACCTAATATGCATAATTTTAAAATCCAAAAAGCTTGACCCTAAAGCCTAAATTACATAATTTAGTTTCAAGTGAATTAAAAATTAGTTACTTCATAAACCCTAAATTTATCTGTAAAACACCTAATATGCATAATTTTAAAATCTGAAAAGCTTAATCCTAAACCCTAAACCCTAAAAGCTTGACCGTATACCCTAGACCATAAATTCCAAACTATCGATTGTAAATTATAAATTATAACCTAAACCCGAAAAATCTTAAAATCTGAAAAGATTAAGCCCTAATTTCAAAAAACCCTACCCTAATCCTAAAAATCCTAAAAATTGAAACCCTAATCTCAAACATTTATCCTAAAAAATCTTAAAAAAACTTAAACCTTTAATTAAAAAGTGTGTTCATGCCTAACAAGTTCGATGTGACTATTCAAAATTTCAAAAATTATTTTTTAATTTTGGATCATCTTTTTTAAAATTTTAATTTAAAAATATTAAATTATTTTTTAAAAAAATATTTTATTCATTCTATTTTTCATTTTATATTTTAACTAAAATAAAAAAATAAAATCGTATGAAACTAACTCTATTTTACCCAAATTTACTTTTAAAAAATTACATTATTTTTAATTCAATTTTTTTATTTTAAAATATTTTATTGTGTTTTTAATTTTATATTTTAACTTTAAAAAAAATATTACTATTTTTTTAGGTTGCCGCCAACCTTGTTGGCGGCAACACTGTTTACATAATTTTTTTTTTTTTTTGTTACAAATTAACCAAATTGCACTCCGGCCCTTCGGGGACCGGAGTGCAATTTGGGAATGTTTTTTGCCGCCAACACACTATTTGATCTTTTTTTTTTTTTTGACTTAATATTACAAATATGAAAAATTGCACTCCAGTCCTTGGAGGACTGGAGTGGAAAATATTTTGTGTTGCCGCCAATATTGTTGGCGGCAACACTATCAAATAAAAAAAAATGAAAAATGCTTGGGTCGCCGCCAACGTTGTTGGCGGCAACCCTTAATTCGGAACCCCAACTCCAATCGACACATTTTTTAGATAAATTTTAATTTTCACAATATTTCTATCAATTAGCCCCTACAAATGAAAAAAAAGAGAATTTTGACAGTTATTTTTAGCACAGTGAATGCAGTTATTGTTTATGCCAAACTTCAGCAGTCTAACAGTGAAATAGTTGTATGAATTTGTGTGTATAGAGATCAAGAACCTGGTACTATGTTTCAGTGAATTTAGTGCTGTACTTCGTTGAAGATAAGGGACCACATCGATTTTGCTGTATGCACAGTTTAAGAGGACCAATCAATCCAGGAGACAGTAAAGAATTCAAAGGCAAATGTAGCTATTGAAATATTGGAGGTGCTAGAATATGGCTGTCCTGAGGAGGGGACCATTTTGCGTTGATTTGAAGGAATCTATTGAGAACCTAATTTCGTGCACGGTCTAGCTGTTAATGTCAAGTCGTGAAACCTTGAATTGCTATTGGGTACTTCCATCGTTGTTCATGCTTCAAACAGCTGTTAATCATAGTTTTGGTTTCTTTAAGTTTTGGACTATGTGCGAGGGGTTTGTACTACTAGTACTGTATAATATTGATACCATAGTCTCTCTCAATATTGACGTTCCCCTACTTTAGTTGAGGTGATTGGGTTATAATTTAGGGGGGAAAAAAAAAGAAAAATTAGTAATCAAGGAGAAGTACGTAGTGGTGGAATTTAATTTTGCAACCATTTTCCTACAATACAATGATAGCTATTGACTCTTGATCCTTCATGATGCAAATACTTTTTTTTTTTAATCTAACGTGGTAAAGTAACAGAAGAGACCAAAAATAGAAATGTAATTAAATCGAGTTATAAGAAACATTGATGGAATCATGCTTAATTAAATTAATCAAATTCAATTGAGCTTGAGTCATGGAAATTTTGGACTAGTTTTTTCATAAATCAAAACTGAGTTTGAAGAAATAATCATTGAAACGAAGGGGTGTTTGGTTTAGGAGAATAAAAAAGGGGAATAAGTGTCATTCATTGTTGATATTTAGAAAACAACTCTCAATATTCTTTAATTAAAATAAAAATGATTAATTTGGATCTCTACCCTAAATACTACCATATCAAATTCATTCATTAACACTTTTGCGAGGAATGATACTCAGTCCATTACTAAACCAAGTATGTTACTCATAGTTATAATATGATTAATAATATTTATAGTGATAGTGATTAAGGAATTTAAATCAAATGACTTCTATATTTGAGAAACCAAACAGTGGTGGCCCAAACGATAAAGTTGGGCGCTTGGGTCAACGAGCTTGTTACTGGTTGGAACCCAAAACTCAAAAAAACCAACCTTTACTGATAAAAAATTCGTATCCTTATCCACAAACAACCATAAAATTCTGCTTGTGTAAATTATTGTTTTACACTATCAGCCAGCGTATAGAAATTAAATCATAATTATACTGTATCTGTTTTGATAAACAATTATCTTTTGCAAGGTGTCAATAATTTCTTTTCATAGAAAGCCATCAACAATTGAACAACTTTGAAATGACTGATGATGCTAGATGAAGGATGGTTGTGCGTCAAATTTTAGGTATCATAGGGATTGGATCAAAGTTGTTTTCTTTCACTTCACTTCTAGTTGAGTATTTCTCTTTTTCATATTCTCTAGCTATGGATGTTTTTGTCTACTTCTTCAATGACGGATATAAAAGGCAAGTTAGGCAGCCGTCCCATGACGTTGAAAATTATATTCTTATCAAGAAATCAAAAAAATTTTGTTAGGCTTTGTATCCGAAATGCGTCTCAAAAAAGAAAACTTGTCACCCTAATTCCTACAATACTATTATACTATTTACAGAAAAACTGTATAGACACAAACACACACACACACGCTATTATTTACTAACTTTATCATTATTTGCACATCCCTTTTTAACTAATTAATTGTTTGTTTAATTAGTCCTGTGGACTTTCAGTGTAGGACACTGAATTTTTTCTCTAGAATAATGTACAAAACGTGTACGAGTTTGTTGTTGTTGGCAACTTTTTCAATTGTAAAGATTGATATCTTTCCATATGGCAAACGGAATAAGTATGCTTGAAAGTTGAAAACTCTTCACTTAAACCTAATCAGTACTTGGCAAGTAGCATTCCACTTTCAATTTTTGATTGTTAAACTGAAAGCGATAATATATCACTTTGCAATTTAACGTTACATTTTTCAATCATGGTATAGTGCCACAGTTATGGACCCAAAAAATGAGAAGAAAAACACAAGCTAGATGTTATGCATGGGGACTCATACATACATTGATCAAGAAAAATCTGTAAAACTACCATCCAAACAGAGTCTTCGATTTTGAAGAAAAACAGCAACTTTTGATAGTGAAAGATCTTTACGTAAATTACTTACTTTGATAAATACAGGAACCAATTTTTTGAAGAAAAAAAAAAGTATGTATGGAAAATACCAGTTGTCCATACTCTATTTGAGGGGTGAATATTCAAAGATTGATCTTCTATATATGTAACTTTCTTGAGCATAGATGGCTTGTCTACTACAGCTCTATGGCTCTTTTTCTTGAAAAGAAATAAAGAATAAAGACAAAGGAAGACTTAATAATACAAATGAAATGATCCATATGGTGGAGGGTCCTATGACTTATATGCTTAAGTGTTCTAATAATTGGTAGCTGTCTAGCTTTTTATTTGTGATGATGATGGAAGTTAAGAAATTTCTAGGGCACACCCTGTTCGTTTATTTAGAAAAAAAATGCATCAAGAATCTTGGTTCTTAGTTGAGTGTAAGTATGTTTATATGTGTGTGTATTGATTCAGTTTTCACGTATGATTTTTTTTCTGAATATTATTTCAATAATAATGTAGACTAAATTAAATGATTATTCCGAAAAATATATGTCTTTCACATTAAATTAGAACAAAAATAAGTAATCCTCTTTTTATGAAATGACAATTCCAAAAAAGTGCACTTCTACTTATTAAAAAGAGAGACAGAGAGAGAGAGAGAGAGAGCGGGGTTGTATATGTGTGTGTCTTCAATAAATTCATAATAGAAGTTTTTAACGCATAAATTTTCTTGAATGAGAATAAGTTTTTTTATTTTCACCACGAATTTTCTTTTTCTTTCATTAAATTCTCATCTTCCCTTATTAAAAAATTATAAAAGAAAGGGCTTAAAGAAATTAATCCTGCGGAAGAAATTAATGCTGCTGGATTCATATCGAGTGTTTGCAGCAGTAGAAGAAGTATGCGGATGGCGTAAATCATTCCAAAGTTTCAGTGATTAAAGCCGCTTTGCATGCAATTTGCATGTGATTGATTTAAAATCGGTGGAGAGGACCACGTCAATGGTGCAACTTAAAAGCATGCATGTGATGATGTCTTGTCTCACCCCAGACACAAATGGAGCTCAAATTTGGATGACATGTGGATTTTTTTTGGATTGTTTGATATTAATCAATCGATGTCATAACAAACTCAACAAGCAAACCACACAATCGACTGTGTGTTAAATTATTTGTATAATTAGTCATTTAAGCAATTTTTTCTTTAATTTGTTTCCCCCTTTTCTTTTGTCCTCACATTCAATGTAACTATCTTGCTACACTCCTTATTAAGTTAATGTTAATATACTAAATCATTTTTCAATAAAAATTAACGATTTCTTATCGAACTGAATATATCAATACTTGCGTAGTTATGTCATTTTGTTGCTTATTTAAATAATTATCTATATAAAAGTACTTCCAATCCTTTGTTCAATTATTTCTGATATTCAATTATATCTAATATAAAAGTATATTGTATCAATGTGAAACGATATGAAACTATATTATATTACTAAGTAAAAATAATATAATTTTATATTAGACACAATTCTACACAAAAAAAAAATTAAACAGAAGAATTAAACCAATATAGAATAGATGCGAACGTAGGATGATTACTAAAGTTTAGCTTTGACTTTAAGTGGTTTCTTATAGGAATTTATTACACATTGAGATTTAGGAAAAAAATATGATCAAAGGGTTCATTCACACCAATTTCTAGTTCCTATATCATGTCAGATGCAACCTTTGAACCAACTACTTGCCGTCCATTGATTTGTTTCCTCCACTCATGTCCATAAATTTCAAATAAAATATAGTAACTTTTTTTTTGTCAAAAGCTTTTTTTTTTGTCAAAAAAAAATAAAATATAGTAACTAGTGACATCTTTTCTTGGATACTAATGTTGGACCATAGCTAGACCGACACACGTATATGGTAACTAACATCTACTTCTCAGCTCCCATATAGGCAATAGTGTCCAAAAAATCGTCCCTCATTTGTCTAGGAAAATTACTGGACAGATGTGACCAAATTTTTTAATTTGAATCCCTTAAAATTCATTTGCATGAATGTAATAGTAATGTACAACAATGGACTTTGATTATTAGGCATTAAAGCAGCTCAAGTATTGAGGACCCTGCTGATCCCACATATAAACAGTACTAAGATAAGTTTCGAGTGGGGAAGATGATCCGAAACTAAATTGGGTGTCGTTGCAGTTGAGTGGGCCGAGGACACAGTACACTAGAAGTACATGTAATAATGTGTTAAAATACCACATCATTCATCAATTACAAAATGAATTTGCCAAAAAGAAATATAGTGTGGCTCGTGATTAATGTTTGTTTTTGATTTGATGGATCAATTGCCTGTTTTGCTTAGGACCCACAAAGAATTCTGTTTGATTCTTGCCCTGGATTTATCCAGCAATTGACAATTTAGCATGATATACAAATTAATCAAAGAAAAATATAGTTCTATTTTATTAGTCAATAATCATTCGAGTACGAAAGAAGTGGTAGCTTAATTTACCAGTAAATTTTTGTACTACTTCATTCATCTGTTTGTGTAACTGTGAAGTGCATTAGTTCAATGGTGGAGGGCGAAGTCTACACTATTTAATTCTCTAAACTTTCTTTTATGAGAATTTGCAGCCATCCCTTTTGGTTAACAAAGTTGGAAGACTTTTTCAGAACAATTACAAAACTTAAGCAGAAACTTGTTGCAGATTTAAAGGTTCAATTGTCGTTGTTCTGCTTGCGTGTTATTGCGAACGATCAAAGGAACTGATAGGATAGACATCAAGAAAAGGATTTTGACATATATAAAGAAGAGTGATGTAGCCCTTTATTGGACTAAATTGTTGTAAAAGACTTTCTTAGTCAAGTGATTAGGTGATTTTCCTTGGATTTAAGGTTAGCTCCTGTTTGTTGCTTGGAAACGTAGACCATTTCATACTCTAATGATTTATGATTTTTTTTTTCCCTATGCGACTTTGAGTATGAGAATTTTGCATTATATTGCTTTTCATGGTAGATGTAAAAAATTAAACAATAATAGAACTCCTTTCCATCTTGGACACATTCAAATTCAAATGAAGTATAGATTATGAACTGTAGTCATAGATATTTATTTGCTACTAGCAGAGAAACATCGGAGTTGCACCATAATAAATGTCACCGTCAATCCAACCAGGAAAAAGGCTGTGAATACAATTAATCTATCTCAGAGCACATGGCAGATTCTCACCATTACAAGTCATTGCATGGAAGAATTAATAATTTAAGGTCAAAAGCATGGGCCTTAGACGATCGATCGAAGGATGAAAATACAAAAATTTCCAAAAGAAAGATCCCAAAATATATGAAAATACCACACATTTACCTTACTTTCATAAAAAGATTAAATAACTAATCAAATTTTAGCTTAAATTCAACATTTATTGTTGTTATAACAACACCCTTAATTTCATAACTGAAAATATCCATGAATGTAAAGAAGAAGTGAAGAGTCAGACATAGAACAGTACACAACAAAAATCCAATTTTCAAGCCAAACACGGTTTCAGATTTCAGAATTCCCAGACACACACTTGCACAGTCTCCAAAATTTTATGCATACAAACAAATAGAAAAATCCAAATGATTGATCCATAATGTACTGCAAACATCACATGCAAATTATACTAACAGTAACTGATCATAATGATCTCAAGTTAAAAGAAATTTAAGGTTAAATTTTTCACTTTCAGTCAATACTAGGTAGTACTTAGATCCCAAAACCTAATTAACAAACACAAAATTTTCTTCATTTTCTTTTCTTTTATTTATTTTCACAATCCTAAACATTCTTCAAATTTCATTACTGACCATAGTCTTGTTCTGAAGCATAGAGTTCTTGCAATGCGCGATTGCACCTTGAATAGCACTCTGCAACTCCTCCATTGATGAAGGATCATGAGCATAGGATTTAGTACTATTCATAGGTGGTGTGAAACCATTCTTACAAAGTATCCCAGAGTGGCTTGGTGAAGATCTCATTGATGATGGACAACTTGACACGCAACTTCTCCTGCTTGGATACCTTAAATTCCCCGAAAATGAATGAGCGATAGAAGCACTATTTCTCATATCTTTTTTACCATTCGAAAGAAGAGATGCATAATTCTGATCAGTATCTTTCATAGATCCATCAACCTTCATAGTTGCCATTCTTGTTCTGAATCTCATCGCTTCCATTTTCTGTTGCTGCTTCTGAGATATCTTCTCGTACAAAGGCTTCACTTTTTTCAAATACTTACGTACGACTTCTTTCGCGGTTGCGCTCATTCGTTTAACCGAAGACGAGGAAGATCCCGACGGCCCAGATGGATTGTAGGAATCTTGATGGCGGGTTTTGGATGATTCCTTGCGGAACACGGAAGAGAAGCGTGAGAGACGGGAAAAGTAATTGGTTTTCTTGATTGAGGAAGATGATGATGAAGTATTGCCGTTTAGGTTATTGATGCGCTTGAAATCATCTTCCTCCGTGACTGAGCTCGGCCGGGAGGAATCGCAGTCGGGTAAGAGGATGAGGTCGCTTGAGAAGGAGGAGTGGGAGTCGTTGGAGCTGCCGGTGGAGTCGCGGGAGGCGGTGGTGGTGGTGTCGGAGGATGAGGAGGTGGAGGAGGAGGCAAGGAGGAGTGTTCGGACCATGGAGATGCGAGGGGAGAGGTGGAGGGGTAGGAGCTGGCCTTTGTAGAAGAGCTCGTCGGCGGGGCAGAGGTTGGCGGTGGCCTTGCGAGGGGAAAGGGAGATGGTGAATTCGAAGTCGGAGGAGGAAGAAGAAGAGAAGGAGTGGGTGGGTGAGGAGGGGAGGGTGTGAGACTTTAATTTTTTGTGTGTTCTCCTCCCCATTTTTTAGTGCTACATCCTAAACTAGCTGAAAATAATGATGTTTTTGAGGTTTTGAGGTTGGAATTGGGGGTAATATTGAAGCAGAGAGGTTTGAAGAAGTACAATTGATCCTTCTTATTATAATGGGAACATGGGAAGGAAGACAGCAAAATTCTTAACTAGGAGATTGGTCAATTAAACTTTATGCATTAGATGTTTGTACATTTATCAAATGTACAACATCTGGAATGTACAATAAATGATGCAGGTGGTACAAAATTGAAGCATAGCATATGATGGGTTGAGTGATCCCATCCCATGTGGGGACGTGGTTAAAGAAATATGGTACTATGTATTTCCTTCTTTTAGTCAAGATCCATCTATAATTCTAGAGTAAATTAATAGGGATTTTAAAAGTTATTAGAAACTAAAAAATTTCTGTAGTTTTGATATTCGGAGCTGTGGATGCATACTGTGGATCTAATCATTTGGTTTGATGGTAGAATATTCCTAGTCCGAGATGATGAATTGAAATGAATCTGATGTTGTTTTGAAGATATGTTTTCTTTTCAGCCATTGTTTCACAAAATGTGGATTGTCTATTTGACGATTGGCATTTGGCTAGCTACTTGCTGTTGGCTGGTAGCTTTTCTAAGTTGCTAAGGATCGGACAAATCCTAGACTATATTTCTTTAATATTTTAAGAGAGATTGGATCTAAAGGGTACTGTATTTAAGAATTGGATTAAGTTTGTTTGAAGGAGGTCATCAATTCCAACATTTTGCATATATACCATCGAACAATGCCAAAGTTTTTCATTTGATACGAAAGAATGGCGAGTTATAGGTTCTTTGGGAATGTGAATACAATCCAGCTTCAAGTCCATTCCAATTTACATATATACGTGGTTTTGATGACTAGATAATTTTCTTAAATAATTGGTCATATATACTTTAGTTGTTTCTTTCTCTACCGGTTCATTGATTATAAGAATAATGTCTAAAGTCAATAAGTCAGAGATCTTGTTTGTAACCCAAAATTAATTTGGTGATGGAAATACGATGAAGTTCCAAAAAATATATTCTTTTAGACGGTTTCTAAACTGAAAATTTCTATTTCCATTGGAGTTCTTCTTGTTTTTTTCCTTCCTTTTAATTCGAAGAGTCGATCCATGTTTAAAAAAAAGGAATAGATGGTTGACTACCAACTTGCACAAAAAATACTATTTTCGAATTAAAGCCCTTGTCACAAATTTTTAACTTTATATATGGTTTGATAAAAAGAACACGAAAAATGAAATGGGGTTCTCAAAGAAACAAGAAAAGAAAATGAGCAAAAATTGTATTTGAAATTTTTTTTATGCCGGACAAAAGACAAATGCATCAAATAACTTGCTTGAATGGGGTTCTCATAGCGTACAAGAAAAGGGACGAATTTCTACACGTACCCAAATATATTGAAGATCTAAATGATTGTGAAAGGAGGGCATTTATAAGTTTTACAGCTTTATAGAAGATCTTAATTATTTTGAAGGGTCTACAGACTCAGATCACATGGGACTCAGCTTCGAAACGTCCCTCTCTTTGCACATCTTTCTGCTATATTTTCTGAACTTCGTGATCTATACTACTATTACTATAGTCGTGTAAGTTATTGCAGATGGTTTGAAGTCACGTGCTTCAAACACAAAAGGTGGTGGCTTCTGTAGTTTTGGTAGACAGAAGTTGAAAGGACAAGCTTGATTTTCCTTTTTTAATGGTGTTTTAGGCAATTTACACTGAGATAATGGTGTAGTTTAAAGATATGCATGCACAAAGGCCAAGTTCTGTAAGTAGTATGACTGTATGAGTGGTGAGTTCATGATCATTTTGGTTGTAGCTGTTTCTGTAACAAATAACAAGTTGGAGCTTCTTTTTTTTTTTTCCACCTAGCTTTGATTTCATTGGACCGGCTATACAGCTGTTTCACTATTATGTGTTTTTGTTTGATGATGTTACGCAACGTGTACCCATCTCAAATTTTGGTTTCAAATTCTCTGTCTAATCTCTTTTTTTTTTTTTTTTCAAATCAAATTGCATGTATATGAAATTATCAAATTATATGTAATGTGAAATTATGTAATATCAATACGAAACTATACAAAACCACTTGGTATCATTTAGTGCTCTAAATGTTTTGTCTAATTTTTTTTATATGTCATTGTATATGGTATGAAACGACATCGTATCAATGTAAAATTATACGAAAATATGTCGCGTCATTTAATCATACGATGTAATTTTATATTAGACATAATTGGATGTCAAAAAAATTAGACATAGGATCTGAAGTGATCTTACAAAGCTTTTCTAGAAACATATTTGTTACAAAAACTAAGGGAACATATTTAAAGAAGGTTCTGTTTTTCAAATATGTTTGATAAAAAAAATTAGTTAAAAAAGGTATACGATAAAAATGAATTTTGAAGAAAATAATAACCAAAGTCATCCTAAGTTACTTGAATTTAGGACATCATTAAGCAACTTAAAAAGTCTTCACAAACAGACTAGTATTTACAGTTGTTTCTAAACAGAATCACTTATACTTTCCATAGGAACAGACAAAAGAGGAAATAGGTTCATATACTAAAGTAAATCTGTTTTGTGTCAGGTGTTTCGGCTGCATAATTGCTAATGCCTGGTGTACTGTACTATCGCCATGCATCCACATGCATGAAAACTGAATAACGATGGCCGATCAGATTTACAGTTAAGACAATAAAACACCATCTAATTCTGTACCAACTTCTGGAATTTTTCTTAATCCTTATATTTTGTCATGGCATCCTAGACAAGAGATTCATGACTGCGTAGAGAAATTAACTGGTAGTACTTTACTATAAATTACAGACTAGTTAATCAACGACTGTAAGATTTTCTTGTAATCACTATGTTAAACGTTAATTTTTTAGAGAAATTCAACAGTATCACGTGAATAGGAAGCATTGATATTAAGTTAATCGCATCTTCCAAGACACGGTTTGATCTTAGACCCTGTATTTAACATTTAACTGCACGTTTTTCAAGAAAGGATCCCTCTCTCTCAACGTTGGAATTGTAAATTAGTTGTTAGATCAAATCCTTAATTAATTGGAAGTAGACACTTGGCAATTAACAACATTGCAATCTGGTGATTAATCTACCTTAAAGATAGAAAATTTCTGCCATTAAATACTCATCCGGTCTCTGAACAGCTTTGTCTTAGTTCAACTGTTAGTTACTGTAGTAATATGCCTTGATAACCTTAACTACATCGAGAAAAACAAAAATTAACTTTCATTGCCGTGAAGGGCCAACCATAACAATCATCAAAATTTGTTCTAAATAAATGTCGATTCAAAATGCTCCTTTGCATGTATGAATTGAAGGTTTTTTTTTTTTTTAATCATATGATTTATATCACCTCCTTTAAATTCCTAGCTGTGATTTCTTTTTATGGTTCTTAAGGAAGTGACAAAATCTTATCAGCAACAGCTAGTTTTCTAGTATCAAAAGATAAAAAATAAAAACTAGTTTTGCTGTGTATCACAGAGTTTATTTCCTTTTTCAGTTGGTGAACATCATGAGGAGGAAGCGAACAAGTAAAGGTGGGAAAGCAACATGGACGTGCATGGTTGGATGGGCTTAACTTTCTGGCACAATGTTTTAGTAACATTCTCAGCTATTGGTCTACAAACCAAAAGACAAAAATTCTCAAGCCCACTAAACTAACTACTCCCTTCTGCTAAACCTTATCTCCGCAGTCCAAAATTTTGATGGTTTTCATGAGAAATTTATTCCTTGCTTATTTAAGTGATGTCTATGACTCCACCAAAGGTCGGGGTTTGAATCCTACTAACGTCAAAATCTCTTTTCCCATATAATAGTGTAGATTTATACATAAAAAAAAAAGTGATGTCATTTCTTCAAAAAAAATTCAATTTCACCGAAATACCCCAAAAGACATTCTGACACTAAAAAAATAATTACAAATCTCCGAAAATGAAATAGGTAAGCAATAGCCACGTTTTGTCATAACTAATACAATATAGGTGGATGTTTGACTTAGAGGAATATGGAGTGGAATGGATGTTAGTAGTAATGACACTCCTTGTTAATATATGAAAAACAACTATCATTATCATTTAATCATAATGAATTGGATTCTCTATGATTCCCATCAAAATACTATTTTATCAAACTCATTAACCCTTTTAGGGGAAACGATATTCATTCCACTACTAAACTGAACATGTTAGAAGGAATTGTTGAAGACCATACTCATAGCACGGTTAATGACATTCATAGTGACAGTGATTGAAAATTTTGAACCAAACAACGCTTAAGTTAGTAATCTTATTGTTAACAAACAACTCTTAAGTTAATAATTTGATTGTTATTCTTGGCCTTTTGACAAAGATCAATAGCAATGTGGTAATTATATTGAAGCGCATAATTGGTTAAAGCTCACGAGGCATTCCGGATTTAAATAAAAAAAGAAAAAGAAAAAGAAGACGCACTTCCTTTTTATTATTTTATTTAATTTAGTATTTATTTATTTTTTGTTATTCTTAGCCTTTTGACACAGATCAATCGTAATGTATCTTTTTTGTTAGGTCAATATTGTTATTTGTTAAAGTTTAGCTTCCATATTTTGATAAATCAAAAGGTCAACCAATTACATTATAAATCAAAGAATCAAATTTCAAAAAAGAAAATTGAATAGCAAGTTATACATCATCTATCTATCAATCAATCTCAAAATAACAGCCAGAAAAAAAAACCAGATGCCCGTGCTGGGTTGTTCGGACGGTGGAGGCGGGGTAGTTACTCCAAGTCCACTTGGGTTCGATTCCAGTCCGCAACCCAGCTGTTAAATTCCTTGACATCGGTCGGGCCCGTTCTGTCAGGTACTGTGGAATAGTCAGCCCAAAAGGGAAAGGATATCACACTGTTGACAAAAAAAAAAAAAAAAAAAAAACAGATCGGTCTTCCATTAGCGTCGTGGACCTTCACAACCATCCAACCCATTGAATGCTCTAATCCAGTCCGAGCAAACAGGCCGCACTTCTGGGCTAGTCCATTGACTTGTTCCAATCTTTGCGCCATGGCCGACGGGACCACACTGTAGTGGATAAGTACAACCTTAATCTAATTTCACCAAACAGGTTAACAAAGAACAAAAAATTAAAAATAAAATCCACGTGGATAAAAGGTATAGCTTAGCTTGCCATACCGCAAAAGAACCTAATCCATATGATACTCTCCATTTAACCGCACCAAAGGAAGAAAAATAAAAGGGGACAGAGTCTTCAAAGTTTAAATGGGGTGAGAGTTCAAGATTCAAATCTTGTCTCTCATAAAAAATTTAAATGAGTGTATAATGTGTTTATTTGATTTGATTGTAGTTCAGTCCTTATTAGTTGCTCCGAGATTCAGTTGAATCCCTCTCTTTATAGTGTAAGTTAGAAGTTGTATACTATTGACTGTTGATAAAAAAAAAACCTTAATCTTCTTAAAATATTTCGGCTTAGTCCCTAAAATTTGACATAATGTATGAAGTTCTTTTTAGCAAATTGAGTAATTAATTATAATTATAATTGAGTTTAATAAAAAAGGGAATGAGCTAAATTCAAGTACAAATTTTGAACTTGATTTTGAAGTGGATAAACTTGTATTGTATTAGTTATTACACATTTTCCACTCAAACAAAATATTGTTTAACAATTAATTTTTTGTATCAATAAATTTGATCAAAGGTTTATTATTGTACCCAATTAAGTATAAAAAAAAAAGAGCAAATCCGAGCAAAAGTTGATTCAAATTTACTCCAAAGATTAAATTTTTGGTCTTGTTGGAAAAGGAATTTAATATTTTTTATTTTTTAATAAACTTTCTAAAGGTTCACACTATAAACTTTTAAGGAATTTAAACTCAAGTTTATCAAATTTTGATTCATTCAGTTTTATTAACAAAACCAAATAGATTTAGTCATTGCTTATCCTGCATCCACATTAAATTCAGGTTGAAGCACAAATTTTGCATAAAGCAATTCAAATAGGCATCATTAAAATTAAAAAATTTACACACTATACTTCTTACTAGAACATTAAAAAAAAAAAACAAACCAGAAAGAAAGGGAGAATCTGCAAGAAAGTTTATAGACTAAATTGAATTTTGTTTAAAATTTTAAGGACTCGCCAAAAATATACAGAATAAAAAAGAGGCATCTTTTTCTTTTTCATTTTTTGAATACGTATATATAATTACATATAAATAGGAATATTCAACTTCATTCATCTGAAATATATATATATATATATATATATATATATATATATATTCTCGTTGTATTTCACTTTTTTCTCAATTGCTAAAACTATTTTCCAAGCCTTCACCAATTTTCCCATCCAACAGACCATTCATCCAAGAACCCTAATCTGAATTGTTGCGGTTTTCGGCAATACGGCTTCGTTTCGATCTGCCTTTTTCCATTATCAGGTAAACATGTTCATCTTTTTTAACTTTAAAGAAATCAGTATTTGTTAATTTATTAAAATTTTTTAATTCCTGAAAATTTAAGCTTCCTTTTAGATTTTAATTCTTTGGATATTTATTTATTTATTCTTCGATTTAAACGAAAAGTTTGCATTTTTTTATTTGGATATTGTGTTATTTTATCCGTAACGGCTATATTGCTGATTGATCTCGAGTTTTTAGCTCTGATTGGTTAAAAAAATTGTTATTTGTTACTATTAATTTATTTTTCCTTTTCTTTTTCTTTTTTTCCAGTCAGATTAGTTTTATATTATTGGATTGTGGTAGTAGGTCGATCAGTCTTGAATTGTTTTATAGGTTTCGTTAAAGGATAGTTGAGAAATTTTTTTGTTAATGTTTTAATTTTCAAAGATATTTAATTTCTTTTAAAGTTAATTTAGTTTGAGCTCAGAAATTTGGGTCTTGGATGCTGTGTTGGATGGGAATGAAGATGTTGAGAACTGAATAAGGAAGAATGAACTTTTAACCAGTGCATTAACCCGATTTATAATTTTCATTGCAATAATAATTTTATGTAAGTTTTGGTGCTAAATGGAATTTTATAAATGGTTTGTGGGTATGAATTTCGGAATGTTTTATTATTTGGGAAAATTCTGACGTGTCGTTTTTGGTAAAATGGAACAGGAATCATGACTCTTCCACAAACTTACCGATATGGACAAGGCTGGCCTTTCTATGGTAACTCCTTATCCTACGATAATAGAAACTATGGTACATCTACCAGCACAGCTGTTACCACTGCCTACAACAATTACTATGATAATGAGTTTGGTTATATGAGGAACTATGGTAATCCTCGTGAGTTATCCAGAAATTGTGGAGGATACAATTACAATTACAATGGTTACACGAAGCCTGAAGGTGCCTCTTCTTTCAAGAAGAGAAAATTTTCCAATTCTACTTGGGAAGACACTGGAAGGTCTTATCAACAACACTATAACTATGATAAGGTTCCCCCTAAGCGGCCAAGCATTTGTGGGAATTTCACCTTGTATAGTAATGCCCCTTCAACGTATGCTGACTGTTTAGCTGTTGCTCCCACCACTTGGTGTAATGCAAATGCACACAACATTACTTCATTGAAGCGTGATCGCTCAACATTTGAGAATGATGATGATGTGCTATTTATGTCAAGAGATGAAATTGAGAGGTTCTCTCCGTCACGGAAGGACGGTATTGATAACATGCATGAAACTCATTTGCGCTACTCCTATTGTGCTTTCTTACAGAATCTTGGGCTTCAGCTAGAGCTGTAAGCTCTCTCTTCTCTTGATTATATGTGGTTATGTTGGCATGCGTTTTCAACTACATTTCTCAATTGTCTAGTTACTTATGAATGCTCTTAAAGCTATTATGTTGCTTAATTGTTCTATGTAGCAATGGTTGTTTAAGTAAAACTTTTCATTCTTTTGTGATTGCAGGCCACAGACCACCATTGGGACTGCTATGGTTCTCTGTCATCGCTTCTTTGTTCGTCGATCGCATGCTTGTCATGATAGATTTGTAAGTTTTACATTTCTTATTGACTAAGATTTAAATATGTTATGTAATTTTTTGTTTCCAAGGATGGTATTGAGGAACTTAGTTAACTAAGATGTAGCAAAAGATGGATCTTGTTGTAGAGTAATTCCTTTTATAATTCTTTTGTTTTTTATTAAAATGCAAAGTTCTTGTGATTATCTCAAGAAAATTTTTATCAATACTTTCTAGGAAAGACATCTGACATATCTCTTTTGCAATAAAGTAGAGTAAATTTTAAAGGTGGTTACATCAGTTTTTGAAGGGATAATGGGCTTTTAATTCAAATTGTGCTTCCAAACGTTTTAACATTAGCAATAGGAGTTTCTTGAGATAATTGCATTACCATATCTTCTTCATATGTTATTTGAATGTTGGAAATCATGCCTGATTTCATAGTTGTGTATGGTTTGTGTAAATTTATGTATGGCTTGTTTGATCAATGCAAGAAATGTTCATTGCTGATTTAATGTTGCTACAGCTGATTGCTACCGCTGCTCTTTTTCTTGCTGCAAAATCAGAGGAGACACCTCGTCCTCTTAACAATGTTCTGAGAGCATCATGTGAAACTCTCCGCGACAATGATTTTACTTTTCTTTCCTATACGCTTCCTGTCGTAAGTCTCTCTCTCTCCTTCTCCCCCATTCCCCCCCCCCCCCCCCCAACACACACACACACACTCTCACACACATATATACTTGCATGTGTCACTGGGTGTACTTTGTTACTAAACTAATTTTCATTAAAGAATTGGTAGTATTTGTTAATTATTTACAATTGCTATTACTATTCAGTCTGACGTGCTTCATTTATGATTGATTCGTAACAGGATTGGTTTGAGCAATATCGAGAACGAATTACTGAGGCAGAGCAAATGATATTGACAACTTTAAATTTTGAGCTTACCGTGCAGCATCCATATGCCTCTCTGACAACCACACTTGAAAAATTAGGCTTTTCACAAACATTTTTGGTGAATCTGGCTCTTAACTTGGTCAGTGAAGGGTGAGTTTGCCACTGTCTATATTGCCTTTAAGCTGGAAATCATTGATCTGAATGTAGAGTATTATTAATGAGGTTGTAATGGAGCTTTAATTTGTGGTAAGGAACAGAATATCCAAAGTTTTATGCACATGGTGTGCAATGAGAATTTGTTTACCATCTGCTTCTGTCTTATATTTATTCACTGGATGTTCTACCTTGGGTTAATTGTCGGTCCATTCAGAATCTCAGGTTAGAGTGTTCGTACTATAGCTTAGGAATGACCTGTGTGTTATTTGACCCTTTGCTTTCTAGAAATTGTATGCCTGAGTGGATCTCAATCACTCTGCTGACAGTGGTAGACTTGCAGGCTATTGTTAGTGTGGAGATAAGTTGGTTCTCTTGCTACTGGTTCTCTTTTGGGTTTGCAACTGCTTGTCCCTTTGTCTGTGTTTTTATTTTCACTTGTTTACTCTACGCAGTCACTTTGGCATGGGATATTGATTTTTTTGGATTGACGTATAATTGCAGGGTCTATAGAAGGATTAAAGTGCTCGCCTGTTTGATATTCTTAGCCGGCGGTTGATATGCTGTGCATCCAATCTTTTGTTTCCATCTGAAGTTGACTGTCCATATATTGTGGATGCTTTTTTAGTGATGACACCTAAGCACGGTCATTGGCTCTATAAATGATAGTGACAGATGCCACAGAATCAGTTTTGCCAGGCCACTTATCTGTTTTCATGCTTACAGATAATCCTTATCTCCATTCAACATATCTGCCTATTCTCTCAGTTCCATATAGGATGCTGATGAATAGGTCACAGAATGTAGAATTATGTTTGGGGTTATATCATTTCTCTAGATTTTGGCGAAAACTTCAATGTTGACTTCTGAGGGGGGATAGTCAAATGTCTTTTACCTTCATGATCACCTACCATCCCTGGAATGGTAATAGCATTGCCAGTACTAGTAAAAACTTTTCTGACGATGTCCATGGCTGTTTTTGACAACCTGGGGTGGGAAATGGTCACATGTGAGTTTTTGGATCGAAAAATGCACACACACAATTACACACTCACTTTGTCACTGTCCGTGTTTATTCTTCCATTTCATATTCTGCCAAAATTCAACTCCTCTCCATTTTAAGAGAAAAAGGATAACTTTTAATTTGCTGTTTCATTTTTTTAGGGGGATCCTTGATCATTCCTTCATGTTTCATGAAGTATTGACATTTTCTGGTTCCAGTTGAAATAAGATCAAGGAATTTAACCAGCAATTGAATGTCACTGTGATACATTTTGTTATATGCTTTGGTTATAATTAACACCTACATATATGATGGTTGTCAATATCAATCATGAAGTTGTAGGTTCTGCCTAAAATTCACTATACGGCTGTCTCTGACACTGGATGGCTAAGTATTGAAGAGTTACTTATCTGTCAATTGTGTCGGTCATAGGATATGGCTTTGGCCACACACACCTATATTCTCGTATTGATCCTGACTCTTGACATATCGGCTTTAGCTATCTAATTTTAAAATTGCGAGAGGTTCTGGTTTAATGTACATCTGTTACAAAAAATTTTCTTCCCACCCTCCTGGAGAAGAGATGAAAACAATTAAAAGATTTTAAAATTTTGGACTCCCCAAGATTGAATGAATTTCAGGTTTAAGTTTTACTGGCACCAACAACGAATTTATGTGCCTTGTCATAATGTCACCCTGGATGGTGCAGACTGTTCTCTTAATATCTGTCTTCTACTTTCCTTTAATACATTAGTTTTAAGTTTCAGTTGATATTACTACATTAAGATACTATATAATACAAGAATAAGTTTTTGCCATGTTGAAGACTCGCATTTGCTTTTTCAGTAGTAACTGCTACTTGTGGAAATGTAATGGTGTTTTAATCTGGATGTTGAATCTCTGTCTACAATTATAAGTAATGGTGGATCATGTGTAGTGCAATCTTTACTTCAGCATTAATGAACTGGAGAGATGATGAAATATAGGAACTTGCATGGCAGAAATATTACTATAGTATGTTGGTGGTGGATGTTAGTAGGTATCGGCGGTAAACTGAAAATCTTTGGGAGAAGTTTGTTTGCAGGAAAGAGCTTGTGCTCTCTATAAATTAGTTTCCTCGATGAGTATTTCCTGCATTCAAGATTCATTCTTATCTGGATTCATCATCGGATTTTTGGAATCTATAGAAGCAAGCTAAGGAGAACTTTGATAAGAAAAATAAGGAGGTGCTAAGGAGCCAGGGTGATAGGTTTTTGCAGTCAAGATGCTTTTATTATGTTAAGTGGTGGAAAATTTAAAAGTCCTACGTTTTACTTCTATTCATCCAGGATCCTATTGCTTGTAGAGGACTGTAATTGCTTTCTGAGAGCTATATGTGTGGTAACATCCATGTACTGTCCCATGAGAAGGTTGGTGGGTAGCAATGGGCTCGTACCTTGTACTCATCTTCAGTGGCTGTCAGAAAGATGGAACGTTAGGAATGTGTTCCCCATGGAACTAGATGTCAATGGTTGCTCTAATACAAAAATGCTTTTCTTTCCTGGAAATTACCATACCCAACAAAAAGAACTAGCATCTAGTGCTCTTCCTTGTACTAGAATCCTGGTTATGTCCCTTCTTCGGTTAAATTGGGTATATCCCTTCTTCAGTTAAATTGGGTATATATTTGTAAAGTATACTTTCGCCCCCCACCTATATACAGTTTATTAAGTGATGCACTTAGCTTTCATTAGTGCATCACACCTTTGTTAGAAAGATTTGTAATTTTAGGTGAAATTATATATAATAAGTCCAGCAGCATAGAAGTTTCCCATTGGAAGTCACTTGACTTTCGAATAAGGTGCAGAAGAACATACTGGCTTTGCATTCCGAAGTTCCGTGCTTGCAACTGGCAAAATATGTTGGTCTTCTTCCTGTTTACACATTCATTCGATATGCATGTCTTTCTGGAGTTGATGTACTGCTGGAGAAGAGCTCTGCCTTGATTCTCTTGCTAGGTGGATTAAACATAGTTGCTATATATTGGTACAATATCAACATTCTGCAGAAGATTCTTGGGTTTTTTCCAACTCAGTTGCTGCTTGTTTAGTTGGTAAGGGAAAATTGCCTAGGCTTGTATTTTCATTTTCTTCCAGTGAAGGTTAATAATATTTAATATTTTTCATATATATTAACTTCCACTTTCTAATTGTTTGCTTGTCAAGTCATAGATCTGATTGTCTTTTCAATGTAGCAAATATGATATCTTGCGATGTGTTATCAATGGTAGCATTGCACAAGATGGTTTGTTTGCTTATGGCCTTTTATCTCATTTGTGCAAAACACTTTGAAGTGATTCATGTACTTCAGTTGTTGCATTATCTATCTTAAAACTGGATTTATTATTGTTATTATTATTTTTTTTGTAGGCTGAGAAGCTCTCTGTGGCTTCAATTCAAACCCCACCAGATTGCCGCTGGTGCTGCATATCTTGCTGCTAAATTCTTGAACATGGATCTTGCTTCATACCATAATGTTTGGAAGGAGTTTGAAACGCCTCCATATATGCTCAAAGGTGAATTCTTTCAAATGTCTCATCATGTATCACGTGAACACCTTTCGTAGTTGAATTAATAATCCGAACATCTGGGTTTTGTTGTTTCCATATTTTGTGTTTGCATACGCATGCGCACCATATTGAATGCTTCCGCAAGATTTGACCAGGCTTAGTATGTTTTTACATCTTTGAACCTTGGGTAACATATTCTATGATGTTTCTGAACATGTTGTTAACTGTTGGGATTAAAATTCATTGTGGCATTCTGAAAGTGTGTGAAAACTCTTCCATCTGCTTGTGTGATATAGTATTATCTTGCGCTTAACATTCAATTTTTACTTAATGCAGATGTGGCACAGCAGTTGATGGAACTATTTTAAAACTTGGAAGAAGATAAGTAGACTAGGATTCAGCTTGACAGCATCTGTTTTGCTGTATTAGTGTAAATTGTTCATTCAAATGCTAAGTTCTAATGACTATATGGTTAATGACTGAATGATCCGAGGATCAACAATTTTCAAGGTTGTAGAGTATGTTATTTCCTTGAAAGACAATTATAGTCACACATCTTTGGCTATGGTAAAAGTTGGATACCTTTTTGTTCTCCTCTTCTATGCTTTTTCCTTCTTGCTTGAATTTACGCTGGACATGGCGAACTAACCAAGATTTGGGTATTACCTTTTCAGCATGGTGCTGAATATTATGCAGATGTTCAACAGTTCAATTGAGTTTAAATGCGATATTTCATTAATTGTTCCTGTTCTTGTGCCTAGTGCTACCATGTTCTAAATGAAACATTTCTAACATCATTCCCTTTAATTAATGTATTGTGCAAATGAAATTGAAATCCTTAGGCTATGCGCCGTGAATTTGGCCAAATATCATTAGTTGTGAGAGTTCGATCGGAAAGTGTCAAACCCATCTTAATTGAATATTGACTGATTGACTCTGTCAAACCCATTTTAATTGAATATTGACTGATTGACTCGGTCGACTTTTTTTTTTCATGTTTATATTCACCAGTTTTTGACCGAGTTCAAGTTCTTGATAAGTATGCGAATGCAAGCTTGCAGTACTTCTGATTTGTTTTCTCATTTCGTCTTTGGATTTTTGGATTTTCTTATAAATTGTTTCCTCATATCCTGCTTTTTTAAAGGTGGAATGCTTAATCAATTCTGAACAAGTAGGTGTGTCTAATCAAATCTAGGACTGTTAATGAGACCGGGCCAGTCTGAGCCCGGCATGTTCGGCCCGTAAAAAAGCTCGTGAGCCTAACTCTAGGTCGGGCCGAGCTGAGTTTGGGCCTAAATATTAGGTCCAAAATTTTTTTGAGCCGAGTTTGGGCCTCAATAGACTCAGCCCGTATAAAGCCCGGCTCATAAAACATATATATATATATAAAACCTAAATATAAATTACATACACACACATATATATAATATGAAATTATGTATAATATATTAACTAAATCCTTAATATATCTCCTAATATATATATATACATGTATATATATAATAACTCAAATATAAAATTAGACACACACATATATAATATAAAATTATATATAATATATTAACTAAATTCCTAATATTTTCTCTCTCCTCAAACAACTCTATCGCTGGCCAAATTTCTAATTTTCCTCTCTCCCTCCTCAAACAACCCCATCACCACTCAAATTCTTAAATTTTCCTCCCCTCTCAAACAACTTCATCAACTTCTTCCTCCCTAAATTTGAGGATTGCTCAACATAATTCGCCAAGTACACACTTTAATTAACTAGATTTGCGTTGAGTGTTGCAACTAGTCTACTTGGGGCTTGTGCAACCGGTTAGAGTATGAGAAGTTCTTGCTTTTAAGATTTTTCATACATCTATTATGTGGTTGTTGTGTACTAAAAGTAGATGCTTAACAAAAGTAAGGAACTATAATTCTAATATAATTCTAATACTTACAATAGAATTATTATGATCTCATTGTAAGTAATCGTCTCTCAAGAATTTCAATCAAATGAGTAGTTACTGATTATGTGCAAAGTAACTGAAATTTGTATAATTAATGACATATTATTTTTTATTATTGGGAACAAAATTAAAGGAAAACTTGTAGTTTTGTATTGTGTTGGAGCTGTTGAATTGTAGAAGTATCTCAATAGGTTTAGGCTCGTGAGCTTAAACTCACAACCCGAATATTTTGTGAGCTGAGCCTGAGCTTTACATTTACAAATCCGAAACTCATAGTCCGAAGCTCACAACCCGATTTATTATGTGAGCTGAGCCTGAGCTTGTTAAAACCCGGCTCATACGGCCGATTGACAGGCCTAATCAAATCTCGAACAATCAAAAACGGTTCTTTATTAAACATTCCCTTCCATGTATGTTTAGACTAATCAGTGGTCCTCATCTGTACCGTAGATTTTCACATTACTTAATAAGTATTAAAGTCAGAAGGTGCACACAAGATCGAATGGCAGTAACATCACAGATATTATAGAATTAAAATTCATACAAGACTAAAAGATGCTTTTAGATCTAACATTTATACAAGAGCAAAACATGCGTTTGGAAATAACATCTGTACAAGAGTAAAATATGCGTTTGTAATACAGAGATATGTGATATCACTACTATCTTATCTTTTATGTAGTGCACATGAGTAATATGGGCTTACAAGGCTTTGTTTGGATTTGTGTTTACAAACTTTGAGTGAAAAGATAAGAAACTGAGTAAGGAAAAAAAAAAAAAAAACCACTTTCATTTTCTCTGATTTTTGAATTTCAGTAAAACTGTATATACAATGGGGCTAATCTCAAAAAATCCCTCTAATGTTTGGTCAAACTTACACTTTATCCCCTAATCTTTAATTTCTCTCACTTTATCTCCAATTTCAATCCAACTTATCAATTTAATATTTAAAATATTGTGAATTGACAAAAATACCACCTCTTAAATAATTTTTTTTTCAAAGTATCAGTACTTTCCATCAATAACTATAAAATGGAAATACACACACACACAAAAAAATTCATTCCTTTTTTTTTTCTGAACTCCTAAACAACACAGTTTATTTCTTTAAGTTTTTTTGTCCAAAATTCCTAAAACTAGTAATAAAAGTTAAGATCCTTACTCTAAAAAAAATCAAGACCTTTTCGCTAAAAAATATCAAGAAAAAATCTATTTTTTTAGTTTACTCCTTTTATTTGTTGGGAACAAGTTCTTAAATAATTGGACCTTCAAAATTCTTGTAGTATTTATTAAACACAAGTTTTTGGCAAGCTTTTAGTGTATGATAAGAATTTAAAGCCTATAAAATAAATTCAAGGGCAATAAGTTTTAAAAATTTTTAGACAATTTCTTTATTTTTCAACTATAAAGTTGCAAAGATAAAAGTATAAAAGAATTTGGAATTTAAAAAATTATTTAGAAGGTAGCATTTTTGTTAATTCACAATATTTTAAACATTAAATTGATGATGTGGACTAAAATGGGAATAAAGTGAAAAAAAATTAAAAGTTAAGGGGTAAATTGCAACTTTGATCAAACGTTAAAGGGAGTTTTTGGAATTATCCCTATACAATATGTATGTACTACTGATGTTATATTTTGTTTCTCTTCCAAACCCTCACTCAACAAAGCAAACTTGTGACCATTTCTGTTGTTTTGGTCATTAAAGATTTTTTTTTATTCTCTTTTTGTTTACCAAACTCACAAACTAATGGATCACATAAAAGGCCTATTTGTTCGCAAATGTGAACTACACCTAAGCTTTTATCTTACTTAAGTTATAAATAAGGAAATGAATAAAGGATTGAATAGTTAGAACTTTATTACTCTACCTCAAAGGTCGAAAAGTTTGAATAATCTCACCAACTATCATTCATCTTCCCCATAATAATATAGGTTTGATCAAATAAAAAATTATAAATAAATTAAAAAGTGTTAAAAAAAAAGTAATCATTTTGAATAGAAGTTATTTTTAAAGGTATGAATTAACTAACTCCAACTTGTTAAACACCTAGAGAATTTAAAATAATTCAAGAGCGAACAAACGACCCCTGGAAGGACTCGCACATGAACTTGTTCCTTGTATCAGCCGGCAGCAGAATCACTCAAAAATGGCAAGTTAATTAAGTGGTATATTAATTACCCAAAACCTCATCCTATGTGATCACACAAAACATTCCAAAAAACAGAATTAAGAAAAGTACAAAACAAACTATCATTCCACAAATAGGCTACTAATCAATAATAATTAACCTATAAATGGACAAATAATCATTCATATTGCATATGATCAATGCTTACCAACATTAATTATTCCTAAGTATGTAGTACGTACATTTGTTGTCACGATCTTCATCCCAATTAAAGGCCATAATTTTGTCACCTAATATGTGTACCTAAGTACTATTTATGTACGCTGCTAATTCTACTTCTCTCAAGTGTCAGCATTGGTGAATTAATTGTTACATTTGAACCTGTATAAGACACCGTTTTGTTGTAGAATGGTAACATCAACAGCTGAACGTCGCCTTAAAGTACTTCAAAGCCATCTCAATCCGTCCGCCGGCGATGACCCGTCGGGTCTCCGGCAAAATCCCACCGCCGGCGAGTTCGTTTCTGGTAGTATTTCATGCACTTGTATAATAAAGCTTTGATTTTTACATGGATGCATCCGTGAAAATGCCTGAGAAAGTAATCACTTTTTCTCTTTCTCTGTTTCAATTTCAATTTTACGCGGGGCCCTCCTGGGATTCTTGATGAATTTTTTGATTGTTTAGTTGGGAAAATGGAGAATTTTTTAATCCCAGCATTGTGCTTTGTTAATGACAAATGGGTGTTTTCTTAGTTACAACGCAGTATTTTAATGATCAGCAAATTTAAGGACAAAGCTTCATGTTTTTATTGAGGTTCTATTGTCGACCATGTCGAAATGGACCATCATCTTTCATAAAAAGTGCGCCCATGTGTATTCCACTAGGTGGTGATACGCAGTCCACGTGTGCCCAGATGATTGGAAGTCAAACCATTTTTGAAAGATTTTCCCCTTTTCTAGTAGTTTATCTAGGCTTTGAATAGAACTGAAGATGAAATTGTGTTGAAATAGGCACGTATGTTTTCCCTAGATTTTCTGGTTTCATGCTTGTGTGTATTCTTCTTTGGTAACTGGTGACTCGAGGAGGCTAATGTTGTGATGTCTAATGATTGTTATCATAGCTAAGTTTGTGTTAGTCACATTGAATAATAGTTGAGAGATGGGTAATTGCACTAGCGGATAAGGGAGTCTTGCATGATGCTTAAAGCTGTGAGCTCCAATCTCAAAATGTCAAACTATTATTTGGTGGAACATTGATGTTACTGATTATGAAGTGTGGACATGGCCAAGACGGCTATATGGTAGAACATGTGTTGGATAGAGACACTCTTTGGACGTGCAATTAATTCGTCCTTTATTGCATATTATGAATCTCGATACATAAAATTCCTTGTGTCACAGTTTTAACTGCGTTTTCTCCTCTCTGCGAGTATGTCTTTTATCTGTTTGTTATTTTTCAGAAAAATTCTTAAAATGTTCCTGTTTCATTTTCTGCCGCTTTGTCCAATATTTCTTCCCTCTTTTAGCTGTCATTTTGAATTTCTTTCTCCTTTGCAGAATACTAGATATTCTCTAGTGTTTCTTTGCATTAATTTGATGGCATTGTTGAAATCTGACAGAGCAGGGGTATGGTGTAGTGCTTCCTGAAAAATTGCAAACAGGGAAGTGGAACGTGTACAGGTTGGTAATGTCTTATTATTATCATTTCACCTTGCTATAATCTAGCGTCTAATAGTGTGTTGTAATTGCAGATCAGCACGTTCTCCATTGAAGCTCGTGAGCAGATTTGCTGATAAACCAGAAATTGCTACTTTGCATGATAATTTTGTGTAAGCATCTCCATCCTACATTTCACCATTGTCTTGATCAACTGATACTTTCACTGATATTGTTAATGAACTAGTTGTCCCTTAACTGTGCGGGTGTAGGCACTCAGCTAAGACTCTTCCAGATCACAAATATCTTGGGACTCGAGTGCGAGATGATGGAACTGTTGGAGAGTGAGTTACATAAACTGAGATTACATTATGACCTTGAAACTCCTTTATCAATTAAATGTACCACCACAGGTACAAGTGGATTACATATGGGGAAGCTAGTACTGCAAGATCAGCAATTGGTTCAGGCCTTTTGAGTCATGGAATACCAAAGGCAAGTTAGAAAAGGAAACAGTGTTCCTTTCGTAATTAATTGCTTGGGGAGAAAAGAATCATCTAGCTTTCTTGAAGGCTTTCTTTCTATTTCTGATTATTCAAGTTGTTTCAAATTGTGACAGGGTTCTTGTGTCGGGCTGTATTTCATCAACAGACCGGAGTGGCTTATTGTTGATCATGCCTGTTCGGCATATTCATTCATTTCGGTTCCTTTATATGATACCCTTGGTTTGTGATCAATCATGTTCGAGCTCAAGTTGAATCTTTATCCATTAGTACCAAGACCTCCTAATGTATGGTGTTTCCCTGCAGGTCCAGATGCTGTCAAATATATTGTAAACCATGCATCTGTACAAGTCATATTTTGTGTGCCACAAACACTTAATACTGTAAGTTTATCGCATAAAAATTCTTAAACTTCATTTGACAAGAAGCAACGACTTGTTGATTTAAGAAGAAAGTATCTATCAAAGATCATGTATCTAACTTTTCACTTTAGATGTAGGCTTATTTCGGGTTCTGGATACCTTTCTAGTTTAGAAATTGTAACTCAGCCATAGGAGGATTTTAGTATTGTAATTTTAGATTCTGTTCCTACACGAAGACCGTAATCACAACTATGGGTTCTTATAGAATTTTTTTTATTTAGAATTGGTGGTGCAAGCAAGAGTTAATATTCTGTTTATTGCAACTATGTCTTCATTTCTTATTAACATTGTTGAAATTGCAGTTGCTGGGGTTCTTATCAGAAATACCTTCAGTGCGTTTAGTTGTGGTAAGGAAATCCATTCCATCCCCTTTCCAAACACAACCACACAACACACCAAAAAAAAAAAAAAAAAAGATCGAACAGTTTAATCTTACCTGGTACATGACTTTGATGTGAAGTCAACATATTTATCTATGCTGCTGCTTCTGGTTCTCCTCATTGTAGGTGGTTGGAGGTGTAGACAATCAAATTCCGTCAGTTCAATCAACAACTGGATTGGAAGTAATATCCTATTCAAAACTACTTGGCCAGGTGAGTTTGGTTCCTTTCCTGACAATATAACATTGCATACTGTCATGGCATTACTATGTTAGAAGAGTTGGTTATTTGAGAGGACTACTTATAATCGTACAATCTACAATGCCTCAATTATGTGTGTATATGATTTTATGCATATTATTCTGCCAGGGAACTGTATTCTTGAGGTTCTTCTGTTTTCCGTTTCACCATATTGGTGCCTGCATGGTATCTGCACGAGAGTTTTACTGGCTTCTAGAGAGCCATAACCGAAGCTTTGAACGCCTTCTGGTCTTAAAAAGTTAGTACATAATTCTCCATGAACTTTACAGCAGACATGCTTAGAGATATTCAATAATTCTAGTGTTGCAATGGTTTATCTCCCTCTTTAAGTTGTTCTCTGATCCATTATGATAAGTTGGGGGTAGAATGAGAATAAATAAATCTTCTTCAAGTTGTGGATTTTTAGTATCATCCTAGTCGTCCTGTAAGGCTCACCTTTTCAGTTCTGTGGTCATCAGTTTGATACACCAGAAAAAAACTCCAACTTATGGGAACTTTGCCTACGCTTTCATCATGCTAACTAAACACATTCTCATTCTGTATTCAATTGTCTCATATCAGATTATTTATGTTATTTAGGGCCTTTCTGGTCTTCAGCCTTTTTCTCCACCTAAGCCTGATGATATCGCAACAATAATGTATACAAGTGGTACAACTGGGACACCAAAGGCATGACTTCTCCAGATTTCTCTTCAGGACTCTCTCTCTCTCTCTCACACACACACACACTCACACACGCACACACGCACGCACGCAAGCACAACAGACACATAGGTAGTAATTATTTTGTGTGTTGTCAACGCATTGACTGTCTAAAGCGACATTTTTCTTTTGTTTCTGTAACTATCTTCAGGGTGTTGTATTGTCCCATGGAAACTTGATTGCAAATGTTGCTGGTGCAACCTATGGTATCGTATTATATCCTTCAGATCTGTAAGTATAAAATAATTTCGCAAAGTTGATACTGAGAATATTGTTGGTATTTCAAACTCTTTGCACAATATATTGGAGGTTAACTCAAAATTTTTGTTCCATTCTGACAGTTACATATCATATCTTCCTTTGGCACACATATATGAAAGGGCTAACCAAATTATGGTAGTATACTATGGAGGGGCATCAGGTTTCTATCAAGGAGTATGTGACTCGAACTTGTATATGTGTTTTAATACATTTTTAAGAACCACACCTTAATAGTTTGATCCTCTTATATGCACTTTCATAAAATGCATGTGAGCTGGTGTTATATCTTATGGTACATTTTGATTTATTTTTACCAACTTCCTATTTGAAAAACCCCATTATTATTATTAGAACCCTGTTCCTACTCCTTAAATGGATTCCTGTGCATAATATTGCTCAAAGCTATTGTATAGAGTTCATAACCTGTTGTTATGCACTTTGAATTGTTTACAACAATAAAAATCTCCAAGAAATGGAATATGGTGTGTGGTACGTAAACTAATTTTTATTTATACACTAATGTACAGAAATTCCTTATAATTAGATAATGAAGTAAATAGTGGGTGGACACGCATTATGCTCAGGATATTTATTTTGGGGCACTTTTTGAGTTGATATTGCTGGAATTTCTCTTTCTTGGGCAATTAGCTATATTGACGAAATCAATATTTATGTGTGAAATTATAATCGCTGCAGACCAAGTGGTAGTAAGGTCTCATCCGATAGAAGAAGTTGTAAATGCTTGTTGGTCAACTGTGACATAGTATCCGTCATGCTTTTGTCTTGCGAGCATTAGCACGATTTGATAGATGAAAGTTGTCAGTGAAAATGGCGTTACAAAATCAACAATTGATTAATTTTGCTGCTATTTTTCCATCTTCAACAAAGTTGTCACTCTGTGTGGACCCAAGATTTTTTATGATAGTAATGGATCTGGCTCACTTCATGTAAAAAGTTTGTATTTCAGCAATACAAATTATAAATGCTGTTGGTTTCAGGAATTGTTTAGGAGTTTGTGATTGTAATATCTGTGGTCAGTGAGAAAGACACTGAAGTAAATTCATACACCAAAAATTGAATAGGAAACAGAAACCTTAACATATATTTTTGGAATGAATTATTTTGCGTCTAATGAGGTAGGGTTCGTACCTGCTTATTTTCTATGAAAAGGGTACAAACGTAGAGCTTGTATTTTGGTTGGTATTAGTAAAAATTTTTATGTTAAATATTCCAAATTACTTTTTAATGCATCATAGAGCTGTTTCTGATTTATGGAGAATTTCAAAATTTTCTTCAGCAGCTAAACAGGCTGCTGATCAACTATAAGCGGGGAAAATTGGAGATCTTTTGTTGGCGATTACTGCATGTTTATACACAGCTGAAATCTACATTAGTCATAAGGCAGCCTCTGATCAATTTTTTTTTTTTGTTTTTTGGTAAGCATAATATTTTGTTAAATTTTCTGTGCAGGACCATTTGAAATTGCTAGAAGATATGACTGTTCTTAAACCCACCATATTTTGCAGCGTTCCTCGGCTATATAATAAACTATATGCTGGGTAAAGTGAAAAACTTTGCTGCTTCTAGGCTCTTTATTGGTGGCAATTTATGAACATTTAGCAGTCCACTCAATCTCTTTTCTTGCAGCATCATGAATGCAGTAAAATCATCTGGTGTTTTGAGGCAGAGGCTATTTCACGCTGCATACAGTGCTAAAAAGCAAGCAATATTTACTGGTAAATAATTTTTTTTTTTTTTTTTTGCAGTGTGTAAAATCTTTTGTCACCTATTTAACATTTGCAAGTTTTTACATCTGGAAAACACATTACTATTAATTGGATGGGTTGAACATCATTGTATGTTTCTGCTGAAGAATTGTGTAAAATTTTTGGGTAAAGGAGATTTTAAATCATCCTTTAGTACAGACATTTCAAACCTGATGGATTTCAGAGTACTGGACAACAAATAAACCATAACAAAAAATTTAACATTGACAAAGGCAAATGTTGAGATGTGGCCACAGAAAAGAGTCAGGAAGAAAAATACTTTGATAAGTTACTGTTCTTCTGATGCATTTGATGACACTGAATTAGAAGAAAGTGCAGATGATGAGCTGTTATTTCTGATATTGACCATTTGGATTTCAGGCAAGAAGTCATCCGCAATGTGGGACAGGTTAGTATTTAACAAAATAAAGGCAACGCTGGGAGGTAGAGTTCGTAGTATGGTTTCAGGGGCTTCACCCTTATCTCCTGATGTCATGGACTTTTTGCGGGTGTAAGTTGACTGCATGGCATGGAATTCTACATGCAAAATTTGTTTCACTGTAATATACTTGATTTTCGTGGTAACAAGTCAATTTCCTACAGGTGCTTTGGTTGCCAGGTAGTTGAAGGTTATGGAATGACTGAGACATCTTGTGTCATAAGCAATATGGATGAGCATGATCTCTTATCCGGCCATGTTGGCGCCCCTAACCCTGCATGTGGTGAGAAAACATATTTCTTGTGTTCATAGCTTCTGTTAATATTTCCTTTACGTGGGGCTTAACTATTTCACTGTTTCAGAAGTAAAGCTTGTGGATGTTCCAGAAATGAACTATACAACTGAGGATCAGCCATATCCACGTGGTGAAATCTGCGTTAGGGGGCCTACTGTGTTCCAAGGCTACTATAAAGATGAAGCACAGACGTACACACCTTACTTGTTTTCTTGTTGATTATTTTCCCTCCAAGCATGTGATTGTCTGCATATTCATGAAATTGCTGAAGTAACAAAACCGGATAATGTAATTGACTTGATCAGGAGAGAAACCATTGATGACGATGGATGGCTTCACACTGGCGATATAGGATTATGGTTACCTGGGGGTCGCTTGAAGATAATTGATAGGTGAGACAAATTGGATTCAAGTTTAGACACTTTGTTATTACTGCAAGGCTTATGCTTTGTGCACGTTCTTAACCAAATTCCTTTTAGAATTATGAAAACTTCAACACAGAACCTAAGATATTCCATTTTTGTTATGCATCTTTATCTAAGGTGGCATGGAAAATAATTAATCTCGATTTATGCCTTTGTAAAACCCCTTGCGTATATCTAAGCTAATAACAGGCTTGATTTTAGTGCCTCTTTGTTTCTCATGTCAATATTCCAGATTCATAATTCTGAACAGAGTATTCAGTGTATTATAAGTTTAAAAGATTTTCATATGAAAGTTGATAAAAATATGTGAATCCCAAAATTGAGGGAATGATAGTCAGGCTAGTTTGAGAAATCTAAGATTGTTGAGGATACATGATTGTGCTTTTAGTTTTAGGGAAACTTCACCTTTAGTTCTTGCTTGACAGGAAGAAGAACATATTCAAGTTGGCACAAGGGGAATATATAGCTCCTGAAAAAATTGAGAATGTATATGCAACAAGCAAATTTGTCGCACAGTCCTTTGTGTATGGTAAGTATATGAATCTATCTCCCTCGGTTTTGAGAGGAAACTATGGTCTCAGTTGCTTGATATTGATAGGTGACAGCCTGAACTCCTCCCTGGTTGCGATTGTCTCAGTAGAGCAGGATATGCTGAAAGCATGGGCCGCAGCTGAAGGCATCAAGGTACAGTTTGGCATGCAAATTCTGCACAAAATGGAATGTTCTTCGTCTTCCAGAATGTTTTAGTCATACTTCCAAAGGAACCACAATGGCTTCTCTATCATGAAAGAAATTGATATGTTATTGCTAAGGAATTATGTGAACTCCAAATAACTTTCTTCTTTCGCGTTTTATCCATGGCCAACAATACTACAGTAGCTTATGATAGCAGTTTATGCAAAAGAAAATGAGACTGGAGAGTAGATCAATATATAGGCTAGTATCTTTCCTTACTTGCAATGTGTAAACAAATAAGCACATGAGAGAGAGAGAGAGAGAGAGAGAGAGAGAGAGAGCAAACTCTGAGTTTCGCTTGCCAAAAAATGAAAAGAGGAAGTACAATTTAGAGTGTCTACTATATGATCCTCTTGCAACCTTTCAATGCAGTACGGAGACTTACAGCAGCTATGTATTGACCAAAGAGTGAGGGCTGCTGTCCTGGCTGATATGGATGCTGTGGGAATGGCAGCACAGGTATTATATTGTATTTTCATTTCTTTGCTAGTGTGTTTATATGTTCTCACCTCATCCTTATCTGCAGCTAAGAGGTTTTGAATTTGCAAAAGCTGTAACTTTGGTGCATGAACCATTTACTATAGAGAATGGTCTGCTCACCCCAACATTCAAGGTAAAAACAGATTTGAGAATATGAAACTGATGTAGGAATGCATTATACAACCCGTAAATGTCCAACTCAACTCCTCCCATGCTCTTCTTTTTCAGATCAAAAGACCGCAGGCAAAAGAATACTTTGCTAAAGCAATAGCCGACATGTATGCTGAACTTTCTACTTCTGATTCCTCTTCCAAGAAGATGATATTGTGAAAAATGAGAGAATTTAATCAAAGCAAAAGGCTACTATTGTTTTTGTGGCCTGAAATGATCTGTACTCAGAATAGTTGCTGTGATACAGAAAAGAAATACAATGCCATCATCTTGCTGACTTCTTCTTCTGATAGAGCTGTAATGGCACTAGGGAATCACTGATCAAATGATCCCTGTCAATTGTATTTTGGCTGGAACCATGTACATACATGAATTTATCTATGCTTGTCATTACTTGGATAAAATATTCATAGCATTGTTACTGCTTTTGGTTGAATAAATTGGTCATATTAGTCATATTACCTAAATGCGGTGTCTTACAAGTACAGGTTTTTATTTCTTTCATATTTCAAAGAAACATAATCTCAAAAAAAGTAAAATCTTGTATGAAAAATTAGCAAAACTCTACCAGTATTCCAACATGAACTGAGATATTAGTCGGTCTAAAACCTTATGCTTTGGGCCTCAGGGATTCATAAGAAGTCATCCCTTCTTTTGATCGTGTCTGAATGGATCAGGCAGACCAACTCAAGAGAGATAAAGAATTGGAATCACGTTGTCACAAGGGAATTAGGTTTCATACTGTTTGATGTTTCAACTATTGATGACAAATGAAGCCAAAGCTTTCCCAGATTCTTTCAACGATTTAGACTTTTACATGTACGTAGAATATTTTGGAATAATAGTAAATATTTTGACAGGTACAACTAGTCCTAGATATACACCTAAATGAAAGAATAAAATTTAGTGAAGGCCTTGTTACCTTTTATGCTTTAATTATACAAGAAAATTGGAACTCCAATTGATTGTTATCTCCATGACTAGGGAATAGGGCTGATTGGATGAGCTCTGCACACATCTTACAATAGAAAGTTAAAATAAAGTCACCCCATTAAAAGTTATGCAGCTTTGGTCGGCAGAGAGAGATTCGTGAAGCCACAAACATCTAGTGCGGTTCATGTTCATGGATTGAGCTTGTGAGCTAAGCTTTGATCTTGATGATAAATAACAAATCGCATCTTCCATCACCCTACCATGGCTAGAATCCAAAAGCCACCAGAACCATTCTTTTTTTATTCAGTCTCATGGTCATTATTATAATGGCTGTATTTCCACCATCTTTAGTGCATCAAATTGGAGGGCTCACACGACATTCATCTAAAGTTCTTATAGTAACTACATGGACATTTGTACCTGTAAAGATAGATACTTTCATCATCTAACAACCAAATTCTCCCTCTTTCCTCAACTAAGATTGATTTTCTACTGGTGGAAAATGGTAGTGGTCTTGCACATCCAACCATTAGCTGAACATTTTTCATTGGCATACACGTTTCCTATTCATTTAGACTATAATGAAACCTGTCAAATGATACTATCAATTATACTTAAATCCCAACCAAATTCTTTGCACAAACAACGCGTTGAACTCGGAGTCTCTCATAGACTGGACCATCTAATCTTGTCTCTTCTCTAAGCATTTAGACAAAAGTATGATCACCAAGTTAACTATCCAAAATCAAAATCACTTTTAAAGATATCATGAAATCAAGTTTGATGAGCAGTCCAATAGTGATACAACCAAATAGGACACAGCCATTCATATAAATTGATCTGATTAAAAACAAGCTTTAGTTGTCTAAGAACATAGGGAAAATTCCACAGTTTAATTATTTAAGCTTTATTTTTTTTTTTCAAAGATGGAAGAACATAAAATTAGTACATTTATAAGGTTACCCAAAGGTCAAGATTCAAATCCTATTAAAACTATTCTTCTCCCGCAATGTCATAGTAATAATATATATATATATATATTCCATCCTGAAATAAATCTTAACACGCTAAAAGAGGAACTCATTGAATAATGAATTATCAACAAATATAATCAAATACAAATAAGATTTTAGCTTGTAAATTACATCTAACCTCAGTTTAATAAACATAAAATTTAAAACTTCACATCGATACATTAGTTTACCCAAACTTGACTCGACTCGAACACTAGTTTATACTTCTTTTTTTACCTCAAAATTTTTCAAGTTTTAGTTTATACTCCTTTTTTATGACGAATTTTTTTAAGTTAAAAATAGAAAAGAAAAAATTGACAAGTTGACTACAAAGTCTGTTTGGATTTTTCCTCTTTTTGTGACGTTGACACCTATGCAGACTTTGACCAAAGAATAAATAAAAAAATTGTACTGCCAAAACAAAAACACGCACTCACACACCACCACCAACACGCAGTCCTCCAACGCTTCTTCCAAGCAAAGCAAACAAATTCAGCTGATACAAAAATAAAATAAATTTTTTATAATAATTAATTATATAACTACCAAATATATTCGTGAAAAATCGTTATTTTCGATAAACGATTCGATCTTGGTCTCTAATTCGACGATTCTCCTCCGCCGTTGAAACTTCGGAGCCTCGGCGGATTAAAACGACGGTTGAAGACTTCGTTTTTTGATGCTTAATTGGATTCGACAGTTTTGAGTTTCATCGGAGTTATGTTGTCGAATCATTTACAGAACGGTATGGAGACGGCGAAGCTGCTCTGGTCGCGGCTGCCAAATTCCGATGAGGAAGCGGAGGGCGGCGCCGCCGGAGTCGGACACTATAAGAAATCTGACGGCGGCATGGTGGAGAGTCTTGACTACGAAGTGATTGAAAACTATGCGTATAGAGAAGAGCAGGTGTGAATTAATTTTTCATGTAAATTAGCTCAAATTGTGTTTTTTGTTGAATTTTTGGTGGGAATTGATCGATTTTTTGGTTGATGTTGAGATGAACAGGCACAAAGGGGAAAGCTTTATATGTATTATTCCGTAGGAGTGAAGTGGTTTTTTGCTTTGTTGATTGGAATTGGTGAGTTTCATAAGCTTTCGTGTCAAGTTCTGTATGTTTATTTAATTTCTTCCATTGCAATTGGATTTTCTTTGGCATTTTTTGCTTCATATTCCCCTTTTAACTGGAATTTGACGCTTTTTTTATTTATTGAAATTTAGCGTTTTTCGCTTCATATAATTGAGTTGCAGTGAGTTAATGTGTACTTTGAGCTTGCAGAGGCATTAAAATAAGATGGCTGATACCTGAGGAAAATGCTAGGCATGCATTTATTAACTAAAACATTTGTTTTCCTAGCTGGAGTTGAATTTGCAGTTAATGAATTTGGCCCCCATGTAACAATAAGATCTTCAATCTGCATTTTCCATGTCATGTGCTCAACTGGCCAATATAACAGATGTTTAATTTAGCTGAAATTTAGAACCATGTATTCTGATATGTGAGGTGAATTAATTAAACTGGATTATGTTAGAACTGTTCTTGTAAATGTTTAGATCACGTAGTACTATTTTTGTAGCATAAGGGAGTGATTTCTCAAGTCTTTCCTGGTAACTTTGAAGTGGAGAGATTCCAAATTTTAAATTCTTGAAGGACAGTCCAAGATTTCCCTCAAGTAACGTGTTTCTTCTTATTTGCTTTCAGGCACTGCATTCGCTGCTGTTTTCATCAACATATCTGTAGAAAATTTTGCAGGCTGGAAATACTCATTGACATTTAACATAATACAAAAGTCGTATTTTGCTGGATTTTTGGTATACATATTGTTCAACTTGGCACTGGTGTTGTCCTCTGTGTATATCATTACAAAGTTTGCACCAGCTGCAGCAGGATCTGGAATACCTGAAATTAAGGGTTACTTAAATGGTAAGGATGCATGGATGGCCAGTTCCTTTGTTTGTTAAATAGCTGAAGATATGTCTATTTTTTTTTTTTTTTTTAGAGATTTGTAATCGTCATGTATTATGCAGGAATTGACACACATGGTATCCTTCTTTTCAGAACACTGATTGGAAAAGTATGATGCAATACTTCTGCTTTCAATTTTGTTTGGCTTTGGAATTGCAGTGATAGTTTGATATATTGTGCTCTTTCTATCTTAGATATTTGGGAGCATAGGTTCGGTTGGAGGTGGTCTAGCCCTTGGAAAAGAAGGCCCACTTGTACATACTGGTGCTTGTATTGCGTCTTTGCTGGGACAAGTAAGTTATCTAACGAGAATGTGTCATTTATGCAAATATGACAACATGGTGGTGATGATTTTATGTCAATACTTTAATGGAAAACTGAAACTTAAATTTTTTGAATATCATCTTAAATAGAGGAATCTATAACCACTGGATTTTCTATATCGTGGATGTGCTCCCCATTTTTTTTTTTTTTTTTTTTGGGTCTGTATCATGGTTATGAAGTCCGTTTGTGCAAATTTTTTTTGGGATTGCACTATGGGACCCATATGGATTTATACATCTAACAACAATGATTTTTAAAAGAAAATAATGAAAGATATTATAGATGAAAGCCAGCATACGTATGTTTATGTAACTAATTGCTTTGCTGAATTTATCTGCTTTGTTTGCAATGGGCAAATAAACAATTTTTTCAGTCAACATTTATGCAGTTTCCAACAAGACTAACCTAGAATCTTAATGTAAAATTAAAGTAAGAAAATTTTCATCAAACTGTATTGTTATCCATTATTGGATCAGATTATGAATTAAGCATAATTTTGAAAAAAGAAAGAAAGAATTTGCAGTAGAAGTACATCGGTAAAAATAACACTACTACTTGAAACTCCGAATGCTGGCTGGAAGTCTGCAGAACCACTGAAACAGCCTGAGATTTTGGGTGAGAGAAATCATCCACTAATTGCTGGAGTGGAAGGAACTTTGTAGCCTTTATCTGTAGAACATGAAACCAACAGTTTCTTGGAATTTAGAGTTTTCCTTCGTTTTGTCTAACATGCCAGATGCTGTTTTGGCACATGTACAGAAAATCCGCTTTTGGTTCAGCATGCTTGGTCTTTAATCAAGTGGCTTGTCTGTGTTCTATCACTTGATTTTTGCTCATCTTTTGTTGTGCATTATTTTTGAAAATTTTTCTACTAAAGTTGCCTTGATGAAATTTATGTCTTCTCGTTTGTGCCCAAATTCAGGGTGGATCTACTAAATACCACCTAAGTTCAAGGTGGCTACAAGTGTTCAACAGTGAACGAGATCGCCGTGATCTTGTAAGTAACTTATACTTTAGATGCTTAGATCCTTGAGTTTTTTTTTTTTTTTTTTCTTTTGGGAGGAGAAAGAGAACTGTTTATGCTAGTTGATCTGTCCGTTCATCCTTTATATATTTTTTCTCATCTATGATTTTCACACATATAATTGGAGTATGCATGTAGCGATTGCTTTAATGATATCTTTGGAGAATGACAGCATAGTTTTTGGTTTGTTAAAACGGCAAGGATAAAAATGCAATATATTTTTCTGCATTAGAAAGAAAATGAAGCAAATCCTGCAATGCCTACTTTGTTTAGTTGCTTTATATGAAAGAAGAATGAGATTAAATGTGAAAATTTTGGCTTACTAAAGAAGTGAGCATCATAATATCTGCAGGATATATGTTAGATAACAGTTATGTAACGTATCAAATCTTGGGTTATGGGGAGAATTTCATTATGCTGGAATATAATACTTAGGAAAGTCATGGTTTGTTTTATTTTACTTTTTTTTTTTTTTTTTTTATAGGAAAAAGCTGTTGTATGTTGTCATAGCTACAATGCTATGATATAAAATACTGATGTTTTTGCCAGAGCTACCATGCAACATGTTTTTTTTCTTACTGTGTAATATGTCCTTAAATTTTTATCGGACATTCAAATAACTCTTTATAATTAACTAATTTTAATCAAGGTCCTAGCCTTTCACCCTATTCCAGCTGATAAGCATTGTGCATTGTCAGTTTTGCTAACTTCTGCATTGTTAGTTTTGTTTAATGTAATGATATGGTCCTTAAGAAGGTAGGTTAAGATTCTGATGTTGGGCATGTTGTATTTGAATCTCTTCCACATTTTCAACATTCTTCCTGTGTACAAAACTGTTGTCTCCTTATTTGGGAAAAGAGGTGACATGCCTCTGATATGTGCTTATTTTTTATTGTTTTAATGTTTTGAAAAGGTAACCTGTGGATGTGCAGCAGGAGTTGCTGCTGCTTTCAGGGCTCCTGTTGGTGGTGTATTATTTGCACTAGAAGAAGTTACATCTTGGTAGGCTTTATCCCCTGCTTACTGCTTTAAAATGTGCTAGCATATAGCAGCATGCTTTTATGAAATTCTTTTAAATTTGTAATCCCTTTTCTGGGCTTCGTCTTTTTGGCATTTCATGTTATTTATAAAGTTGTTATCTGGTCTAGGGAATCTTCAAAATGATATATGGAATCTATTCCTTTTGGGCCTTTGAGACTTGGTGAGATGGATGGAATAAAATATATATATATATATATATATATATATATATATATATATATATATATATATATATATATATATATAGAGCTCAAAAAACCTGGCCAACATAATGATAAGAATTGAACTGGTAAAACATAATTGGTTTATGTGAAAAAGTTAAGGGATTTCATTTTAATGGAAGAGGGAGATCCCAAGGGATGGATACAGATATCTAATGTGTACAGCACAGTTATCCTTCAGAAGTGCGGCATGCTTTTAGTAAGAGGTACTTGAAATCTATGTTAACATATTAGTCAAAAATTCATTTAATCAGACACATATTTTGTTTGCTACTGATTGTAGCTGTTGAGATATTGCATGTTCCTCATTAAAGTTCCAGACATAAATGATGCTCTTTTTCTGACATAATGTCTGTTCATTATGTCATTGAAGGTGGAGAAGTCAACTTATGTGGCGTGTCTTTTTTACTTCTGCTATTGTAGCTGTTGTTGTCCGTACTGCAATGGGGTGGTGTAAGAGTGGAAAATGTGGTCACTTTGGCTCTGGAGGCTTCATTATATGGGATATCTCAGAGTAAGGATCTGAAGTTTTGTTTTATCTTCAAAAGTATCTCTGCTTGAGATTTTAATAGCATTCAACTGTTATCTTCTTAGTGGGCAAGAGGACTATTCGTTTATGGAATTGTTGCCAATGGCAGTTATTGGAGTCATTGGTGGTCTTCTTGGTATGTGAAACTGCACTAAATTCGTATTACTGCTTTGAACTCTTGTAATAATGTAATTTCAGTTTGAAGCTTACGAGCATCTTTTTTCCAGGAGCATTGTTTAATCAGCTTACTCTTTATATAACTAACTGGCGTCGGAATTATTTGCACAAAAAAGGCAACCATGTCAAAGTAAGTTTCTGAAATTGCCCTTGAACTGCACATTTTTTAACATGTTCATATGTGTAAGTTGAAAATGGTTGCCAGTCTGACTTTGTCTTTCATAATCTGACAGATTATAGAAGTGTGTCTCATTTCTGTGATCACCTCCATAATCTCATTTGGATTACCACTGTTTAGAAAATGCACTCCTTGCCCTGAATCAGATATGATATCTGGTTTCGAATGTCCACGTGCTCCTGGGATGTATGGGAATTATGTCAATGTAAGATCTTTTATGGTCCTAAAGATCTTCTGAAAGAATTTTTTTTTTTTTTTTTTTGGGGTATGTGGTTTATAATCAATTTAGCTATGTGGTTTGTAACTGATGTGTGGACTTCTACTTGTCTACAGTTCTACTGCAGTAGCAAGAAGGAATACAATGACCTAGCAACAATATTCTTCAACACTCAGGTTTAGTGATTTATTTCGTGATTTAGTTCCCCTTTACTCTCCTCTCCTGTGCAGAGATGCCATAAAAATATGGCATTCTTAGTTTCTTTTTGCTTATAGGCTACTTGTCTTGCAGGATGATGCGATAAGAAACTTATTTAGTGCAAAGACGATTCACGAATTCAGTGCTCAAAGCTTGCTGACCTTTTTGGTATTGGGTCACTTTGTTAGCTTATAGTGCTTTTCTTTGTGGAGAATCCGGTGTTATTGTTTAACAATTCAACTGAGAATTTTCAATTTTTCTGTACCATACCTTTTCCAGAAATACAATACAGTGATCTTTTTAATTCATGTTGTGTAGTCAATGCTTTAGAGTTTGTTCCATAGTTATATAGGACTTCTCACATAAAATAGGGAATTCAGAAGATAAAAAAAACATTTTCATTTTTTCTCCTGGCACGAGACTGAGTCATCACTTTTGCTTGTATATAAATGATAAATTTTACTTTGTCATATGCTTGCAGGTTATGTTTTATGCTTTAGCTGTGGTAACATTTGGCACTGCTGTTCCAGCTGGACAATTCTTTCCTGGTATCATGATTGGGTCAACATATGGACGTTTAGTAGGCATGTTTGTTGTTAGCTTTTACACGAAGCTGAATATTGAAGAGGGAACGTGAGTCCTTTATTGTTTCTTCATTAAGCTCTTATTAACTGGTTGTTTCAGTTTAAAATTTTTTGAATGATATTGTGCATTTAATGGATGTTATTCGTTGTCGTGATTTTTTTTTTTTTTAAGTCATGATATAGGCCTTAACAAACAATTTAGGAAATTGTTTTTTTGGGGGACGGTGGATTTATCTGTACCATTAGCATGTTAAAAGATTCCGTTAAATCTAAAGAGCTTTCTGTGATACTCTGGTTCACCCAAATGTTTGAATGATGTCTTTCCTGTTATCTTTGCATTAGGTGGTTGACTTTAGAAATATGACTTAGAGCTTATGTTCTCTCCTTCAAGCTGCATTTTCTTTAGTTGCTGTTTTTGTGGTTGCCTAAAACTTTTGCATGTTTGGTGGTGAATTTTCTAGATATGCTCTGCTAGGTGCTGCTTCTTTTCTTGGAGGTTCAATGAGGATGACAGTATCCCTCTGTGTCATTATGGTCGAAATTACTAACAACTTGAAGCTCTTGCCTCTTATCATGCTTGTTCTCCTTATATCTAAGGTGAAAAAATTTTCAAGAATTTGCACTTCATCTCTTATTGCTGTAATTCTACCCAATTTTGACTAGTCTTTACTGTATGCAGGCTGTTGGAGATGCTTTCAATGAAGGCTTGTATGAAGAACAGGCCCGATTAAAGGGAATTCCGCTACTTGAATCGAGACCAAAATACCAGATGCGGAGTATGACTGCAAAGGATGCCTGTGGGAGTCAAAAGGTTGATGCCATTCAACTTCTTTGAGCCTTTGTGCTTCATTATTAGGCATTTTGTTCAGAGTTTAATATGGAGAACATGAAGAAAGCACAAAACTGATCTTCATCGCCTTTTCCCGTGATTTTTTTAGTTGGCGGGCAGGATTAAAAGTGAAATTGTTTTTAAAACTTTTTTATTCCAGTAAAGAATGGCTATTGTTTTGGTTAGCTTTAGCGCCGCCACTCCCAGGAAATCCTCAGACTGCTGAAAACCTTAGAAATTTATGATAAAACGAAATGCCTGTTTGAGATCTGAATGTCCATTGTTCTTTGAGGTGCTTTAGATTATTAGAAGAGGGATATATACTTAACTGTGTTGTCTGATTGCATACTGGTCCTTAATTTTCATTCAAGTGGTGCCTTTGGGTTACCTTTTTTATGCCTTCTCTTTGCATGTAACAAGTTATCCGTTTAGTAGGATGTTTGTTGCTTAATTTAGCTGACTGTATTCCCTACCTGTATTTTGTAGGTTGTCTATTTTCCTCGCGTTGTGAAGGTTTCCGATGTAGTGTCTATTTTGAGGAGTAATATTCACAATGGCTTCCCTGTAAGTGTATAGATTTAATCATTGTTCTGGCTTTATAGTTGCATCTGAAATTCAAGTAATATTGCGTTGTGTTTTCAGGTTGTTGATCACACTAGAAATGGAGAAACACTTGTTATTGGTCTGATATTACGAAGGTAGGAGATAGTAAATTTGTTCACTCTTTGTTTTGCTGCCATCTTTTTACTATCAACAAGAGATTGGGAATTTATTTATTGATCTGGACAACTAACTTATAGAAATCAATTAATTATTGCAAGTTTTGTTTAAATGCAGTCATCTATTGGTATTGCTACAGTCTAAGGCTGATTTTCAACATGGTCCCTTGCCCAGTGATTTAAGAGGTGGTTCTTTACCATTAAGGTAAGCCAGTGGTATAAGTCATGCCGTTACTAATTATTCTCTGGTCTGCGTATACATCTGTATACACATGTTTTATTCAGTTGCTGAATGCTGTTTATACAAATTGTAGGCATAACCTCAGTGAGTTTGTGAAACCTATTTCGAGTAAAGGATTATCAATAGAAGATATTCATCTAAGTCGAGATGATTTGGAAATGTATATTGATCTTGCCCCATTTGTGAACCCTTCTCCTTACGTTGTACCCGAAGACATGTCATTATCAAAGGTGGCAATTTCACCCCTTGTCTATGCTGTCACATGGTATTTTGGTGCTATGAGTGCTCATTAACACTTTCTCAACATGCTGCTATATATGGTACAGGTTTATAATCTTTTCCGCCAACTTGGACTAAGGCATATATTTGTTGTTCCCCGTGCATCTCGTGTTATTGGCATGATTACGAGAAAGGATTTATTAATTGAGGTATTTCAGATACTGAAATCTCTTTGTAGTCGTATGCCTTAGATGATGTGGTGATTGAGGCTAAAAATATTTGTTTCTATTGCAGGATAATGAGGATTCTGATGCAGTAGAACTTCAATCCACTAGTGTAAGGTCTCTACCCTGCTTTAACTGTGTGTGTGATTACTGTTATATCGTCACCATTCTGAAGTTGAAAGGCTACGATAGGATTGTCCATATTTCCTTCTAACTTGGTTATATTCGATAGAGACACACAGATAGAAATATTTGTTTCCTATGATGCTTGTACTACCAATCTACATAACTGGTAGTGGTGTTTCTCATTTGTTACATTTTGCCCTTCAGCAGCCCACTGAAGATTTCCTAATTGTGATGTGTGCTCCCACCGAATTTCGTTTTTTTTTTTTTTGGGGGGGGGGGGGGGTAATATGTATATCATGTAGAACATCATATTGAATGGTTTTATAGGTTTATCAATCTGATATATTTTGTGGAAATAGTCTTACTGTTAACATACTTGTTTAAGTTTGCATCTACATATTTTGATTTCTGTTAAGAGGCTAGTTCAATTAGCAGTTGTCAAATGAAATAATATTTATTTTTATTCTTGCACATTGTTTCCAATGCAAATCAACTCTCATTTTGAACCTTGTGTTGGCAGAGGTCAGAAACGTGACAAAAGAACAAGGAGGAGAAATGCAGATGGCGAACAGCCACTACTTGATGGACTTCTAGTTTGATTTTGTTAGCTGATGATGGTACTGCTGGCTATTCGTAAACACTAGTTTATCATCTGCAGCTTCCATTTTTTAGTTACTAGAAATCGGGTTCTTTATTCTCTTAGGTGTCTTCCTAGGTTATATACAACTGTATATAGTCATTTGATTATTAGTTGGGGTTGTTAAAGGTAAAGAGAAAAAGGTTTCCATTTCATGCGGGGAAATCAAGAACCATATCTATCTCCATTTTTCCTTATGTGTAGGAAGAATTCATGTAGTATTAGCTCAGTTGATATTGAAAACGAGAGAGAAAGTGCTCCTAAAGTGCTGTTTTTCATGTACTCAGTTGATCGATTCGGGATGATGTACATTTCTATAGAATGTTGAATAACTGAATAGAATCGTATTCTGTGTATTTCTAAATGTTTCATTTTAGGTTTGCTTCAGTTCCAGTTTTCATAGAGAACCAAAGATAGTCCATTGTCCGCTGAAAAATCATGTGTAATATTATTAGATATTCTCCTTATCTAGACATTGGGATAATATACCGCATAATATCTGAGTAATTGCATGTCAGCCGAAAATCTCGCGAGTCTTCTGCTATATTAGCACTCAAAACGGAATAAAAGGGGAAATAAAAATTCATTCCAAATTTGCATCTAATATATATGAGAAAAAATTATGCCCACTACTTTTTGAATCATACACTTCACACTATATTTTAGACTAAAAAGTCCTATTATTTGGTTCATTATTTGCATTACCAATATGTCGGTTGATATTATGTCTTCTTCCTCGAGCCTGTTCTTAATAACTTCTTTCTACTTGATTTTAGCTTCTGATTTTTGAAAAATTTATTTTGTAATGTTCTCAACTGTCTTTTTTTTTACTATGTTTTGAAAATTTTAAACTAAAGTCACAAGCAATTAATTTTTAACTTTCTTAAAATCAGTTTTTATAAAAATCAAAAGCTATTTAGAACAAGTCCCTTGAATCCTTTGACGACTTTAATTAAGAATTCAAGAGCAAGCACCAACAAAGAATTTTGGGAGTGAATTAAATTGTTTGCAACTGTGGCAGATTATAGCTTTTGCCGTGTATTCTTAAATTATTTTTCCTTATTCTCAGAAATACCGTACACATAGTTTTAGTGTGCTAAGTAAGTACTAATCCTTTTGTTAGTTGAGGACTCCACTTCTGAAAAATATGAAAGCTGATGGGAAGGCTTCACTTGATGAAAAAAGTTTGATCTCAAAATGTTAATTACTGATTTTCTTTACCTATTGCACGTTGACCATATATTATGAAGTGGATTTGGCCACAAAGGATTTTAAACTTTTAATATGTTCCATTGAAATTTTTTTCCCCATGATATTATGCCATTCACACGCATAATGTGATTTCACTAATTTTTTTTTCAAGTCTAATTTATTAACAATGCATTAATTCAGGAATTTATAACTTGATGCTTTTTAGGAAGTATTTAAGCATATTTGGATACAAAATTTCATATTTATAAGATAAGGATGAGAAAGGAAACTAATTGCCACATCAATACTACATGTAGAAGTGATATTTGAGTGACAAAAATTTTGATGATATATATCATTTCTCTTATTATTTTATGAAAACTTGAAGTATTAGAAATCTTGAAAGCAGTATCCAAAAGATGTAATAAATCTGGGAAGGTGGAAGACTAAGAGATAGAAGTATAAGTTGGTGTTTCACTGACAGCCTGTGTTCTCTTCACTTCAAGGTGTAAAGATATAATGCTTTATAGCAATTGCTGCTATCTTCTTTTCTTTTATTTTCTTTTTCATCTCTCTCTCTCTCTCTCTCTCTCTCTCTCTCTCTCTCTCTGGTTGGGGATACACATTTGGAGTAATAGAAAAAACATAAAGTTAAAGTTGAATCAAAGTAATTGCTCTGGGAAAAAATATGGCCATTGTCTCTGGTTAAAAGCTTGCACCTTAGATTTTTCATCCTTTATATTACTCCGTTTTCAATCATCATTCAAGTGACTTTATTGTTTCTCATTGCAAATTCACTTCCCCAAAAAGAAAGCAAATGAACTTATGAACAAAGAAGTCTTCTCCTGCTTCTCTTGGCACATGGTAACCTGCTTGTCCATCAATCCATGCATTTTTCAATCTTGTTTGAAACGATAAATTGGAATGCAATTCTGGTTGCAAAAGAGATGGGGGGTCCTAATACAAGAGTTTTAGACTTTTACCTATAATTTTCTTTTTTCTCTTTTTTTTGGGGGGGGGGGGGGGGGGGGGGGGGTGTTAATCTAGTTAAATAAAGAAGTGAGCTATCAAGTCCAGGAATTCAAATTAATTGGCTAGAATATTTGCATTTAGACTATGATTATCTCACATTTATCATTGTTTGACAAATTCTTTACTGCATTATGACCTCAGAGGATTATGTAAACATTTATTACCATATACGCTTGTAAGTTGGATTTTCAAAAGTTCCACCATTGAACTAGAGGACCCTTGTCTAGAATCGTGACCAAATGAAACTCTAATATATAACAGGTATTTTGCATTTATATATTTTTTTAAGTACCTTCGTTTCTTTCTTTTTCTGGTTTAGTCCATACCAATTAAAACATGAAAATTTAAAAAAAAAAAAAAAAAAGAAAAAAGAAAAGAAAAGCTTATTGAGATTATCTGCATCATATTACCTTTGTCTCAAAAAGACAAAAATACCGCATCTTTCCGATTTTGACTCGAAATGTTGATATTTTTGTGGATAAATTTAATCTAACACTATTTATCTTTTCTGTTGGATATCATCATCATAATAAATATTAGTTGATGATAGAATTTTGAACAATTAGTAATTGCAATATTTGACAAATCTTGCAATCACTTGTGCCTTTATTATAGCGTAAATGAGAGATCATATTTTTGCCATATCAAAAACCAACCAACGTAAAAAGTAAAATCCTAGTCAAAGAATGGCACTCATTTATTACAATGGCGCTAAACATGGTTAGTGACTGTATTCCACGTAAGTAAATCAAACATATCCACAAATAAATCCGAACTTTGAGTGCCTCAAGACTGAATAGAATCCATTATAAAAGGTAAACTAAATGCAAGATTTAGAACTAATAGTCATCATCATCATCTACTTCTAAGTGCATTAAGGAGATTAAGGGGCAAGGAACTCATTCTTATCTCTTTGGCCCTTCATTATTCTCCTTGTATATATGTAAATTAATTCATAGGGACAGAACAAGTGAATTCTGAATAATATAAGAACCCTTTATCACAAAAGTTAATTAAGAAAAAAGGTTTCAGAGATTTTCAATTCTTGTAACAGTTTGGAGAAGCAAAAATGGCCGACCCCGTTTTCAAATCAAGGATCACCCCTTATGTATTCGTTTCTTGGATCCTAGCAGCCTTTGGAGGACTAATGTTTGGTTATGACATTGGCATTTCTGGTATGTTAAAAAAAATCTGAAAAGGACAAAATAAGTGTAACATCTTTTTTGTTTTTTCCCCCCTCTTTTTTTGATGATCTAGTACTAAAGTTTATTTATTCATTTTGGTGAACTTAGGTGGTGTTACGGGTATGGATGATTTCTTGATTAAATTCTTTCCGAAAATTTATGAGAGAAAGATACACGCCACGGAGAACAACTACTGCAAATATGACGATCAATTGCTGCAGCTCTTTACGTCATCCTTGTACCTGGCGGCTCTTGTTGCTAGCTTTTTTGCATCAAAGGCGTGCACTTTGCTCGGACGCAAGCCCACAATTCTCATGGCGTCAGTCCTTTTTATGGCTGGTGCTGCCTTGAGTGCTGCTGCTCAAGTTGCATGGATGCTCATTTTGGGTAGAATTCTCTTTGGAATTGGAGTTGGTTTTGGAAACGAGGTATTCGATCACGAATTAATTCGCCAACGATTTTCTGAAACATGTATTGATTTATATTTAACTCATTATATTTTGTGAAAAAAGGTTTAAGATTGTACGATTGTTTTCTCCAAAAATCAACTGAACCAACACAAATGATTAATTGTTAAGATTATGTGTCTATAGAAAAGAAAGTAGAAGTTGATAATGTTATACTTAGTACTAAGATGGAATTGCAGGTGTCTGAGAGAGTTTATTAAGGAAATTTTACGGACAAGGTAGAATCTCCCAGTGTATAATGCTCATGGAAATATTTTTTATTGGTACTGAATTCTATTTCTTGATAATTTGCAGTCTGTTCCATTGTTTTTGACGGAGATTGCACCTGTCCATCTGAGGGGTGCAGTGAACATCCTTTTCCAGCTAGCTGTAACCATTGGTATTTTCATTGCTAATTTAGTGAACTATGGGACGGCAATGTTGCATCCCAATGGGTGGAGAGTCTCTTTAGGAGGTGCAGCTGTTCCTGCAATAGTTCTTTTAGCGGGTTCATTGATCATCACTGAATCACCAGCCAGCCTTGTCGAACGCAAAAGAGAAGAAGAGGGAAAGGCAGCCCTTAAGAAGATCAGGGGTGTTGATGATGTTGATGCTGAATTTGAGGAAATCTTGATTGCTTGTGAGATAGCTAGCAAAATCAAGTATCCATTCAAGAAACTCATGAAGCGCCAAAGTATGCCCCCTCTGGTTATAGCTGTTTGCATTCAAATCTTCCAGCAATTCACAGGGATCAATGCTATCATGTTCTATGCGCCAGTTCTTTTCCAGACATTAGGATTCAAGTCCGATGCTTCACTATTGTCTTCGGTCATCACAGGCGTTGTCAATGTCGCCAGCACTTTTGTCGCAATCTTCGGTGTTGACAAAGTTGGTAGGAGAACATTGCTTCTTCAAGCTTGCGTTCAGATGTTAATTTCTCAGGTACATATATTCTCCATGAAATTCATTACTTGCGTAGGTAAATCTTGACTACCAAAGATCCAAAATTAGGATATTGTGACATGATACCACATTAATAATACAAAACATTTAACTAAGCTTGAGGAAGCAATGAAGTTTTTTCCATCCAAATTTCAAAGACTATTATCGTATAGTCGAAATAAATCTGAATTCTAATCCTATGCAATTTTGTTGTGATGTACATTTTTTAGCTTGCAATCGGAGCAATCTTACGTGTGCACTTGCCAGCAACAGGTTCACTTTCCTCGGGTTATGCATTAGCTGTGGTGATTCTCGTGTGCACTTTCGTGATGTCCTTTGCATGGTCATGGGGACCTCTGGGATGGTTGATTCCCAGCGAGACATTCCCTCTGGAGACAAGAACCGCAGGCTACGCCTTCGCGGTTAGCTCCAACATGCTCTTCACCTTCCTCATAGCTCAGGCATTCTTGTCCATGATGTGCCACATGCAAGCCTACATATTCTTCTTCTTTTCTGCATGGATTGTGATCATGGGACTATTCGTGATTTTCCTGTTGCCTGAGACAAAGGGAATACCCATTGATTCCATGGTGGAGAGAGTTTGGAAGAAACATCCAGTGTGGAAGAATTGCTTCAAGGATGATGAATCAAAAGATCACGAGATGGTCTAAACTGATCAACTACCAAAAATGAATTAATTATGTTGTTTAGATGAGAACGAGTTATTCTCTATCAATTTTTTTTTTTTTGGATTATAGTTTCTATCCATAATTTATTTTTATAGGGACGAATTTTGATGTTATTCATCCGTATATCTAGAAGAGCAATTGCCTTTGTATCCAAAACATAGAAAAGACCAAAAAAAAAAAAATTTTTGAAAACTTGGTTTGGATCATCTTTTAACTAGTACGTCAATTTTATGAGATCATACATCCATTTATGCATGCAACAAATATGAAAAGGCCAGATATTCCAATTAGCACTTTATCTTATTCATCTAAAGTCACTATTTCTTATAAGAAGTTTAATTTATTCTTGAAAAGTCGCTATGTTAGTTAAAAACTAATGTAAAAGCTGAGAGATTGAATAGGTACAATTAGCATTTTGAGGACTAAATTGATATTCATTAGAAAGTTTTGAGGACTACTAGAATAATTAAGCCTTGCGAGTGCTGTATCATAGAACTGAAGATTCTTCTGAAGGTAGTAATAGCACAGGTGTATATATATGCTGTATACACTTGGATCTCAATCTGTGGTATACACCTCCTTCTGTTAAGGTAAATGTGATAAAAGTACTACAGATGTACATAATAAGTAAACTACTACTGATTGTGATGCAATTATTTGACTCAAGATACAAAAAGTATTGAAAAGATACTCCATTGAAAATGTTCTCCCAATTAAGACATTATAGACTAAGTTCAATGTCTCACTCTTGTCAAATAAAACCACAAAGTAAAGCCGCAACAACTGCAACAGCTGTGCCAAGGTCTCCCAAGAGCCTATGTGAAACATAGAGTGGAGCAACAGCATTCGGAGCAGGTGCAGGTGTTGTTACAGCAGGAGTAGATGGTGTTGGAGACGGAGTAGGAGCCACTGAAGTATGGATAACGTTAATGTCGACCCTCTGTCCAGACTGGCAGTGACCAGGCACACCACAGAGAAACAAGTGGTGACCATGAGTAGTAATTGTAATTGAATCATTGCCAGTCGTATGAGTCGCAATAGGGGATGACGCATTGCATCCCCTGTAGTCGGCATGTGTTACTTGCATCACATTGTGAAACTGGGGATTGTACTCAAAAACTGATCGCAAGAAAATGCAGAAATTTCATAATCAAAACGGTTATTCCCATTCAGGTAGCAAGCACTATTGAGTTATAAACACTATAAAAGGGAAAGAATAAACTCCCAGGTCAGAATAAGAAGTAACTATTGATGGCATTACTAACACTGGCAAAATAATCAGAAGGAACTTTTTGAGGAATGTTAACTCAAGGAAAGAAACACGTATTGGCCAAATTATATCAGAGATACAATAACATGTCCAAGATTTTTGGCTTGTGTATATGAAATTTTTAGATTAATTCAGCCACCTTTAGAATCAGAAAAGGTCAGATTGAATAGGTCAAATTGCATATTTGTTTGACTATTTCTTCTGTAATCAGTCACTCATTCTTGTCTGTCCTGTCTGCTAAAAGGCTGGGATGGTTGGTTAATTGAATCATGACCAGCAGTTGCTAATTCTTATAGACACAATAAAAACGCCTCCTATATAGCACCTAACTCCAACCCGCCAAACCCCAAGAGAAACTATTGAATTGAAAGCTTCCATTTCTTGAACTGGATACAACCTCGTGCCTCAAGATGTAACCCTTAAAATTAAGCAATCTATCCACTTGTAAAATGCGGCTAGCCAAGCAACTGCCCACTAGCATTTTCCTTCTTTCCTTAAAAGGTATTTCCAGCAAGATCAGTAAAGCATAAAAGTGCAGTGGGTGGGTGGTGTCTACCATTTTTAATATGCTAGCAATGGGGTTGGCCATCATCATTAAGGCGTGCATACATCATTCAAGAATGGGCAAGCATATTGATGTCATCCCAATGAAGGCCTAGTGCGGATGAGACTACCATCACAGACCTATAGTGCCAGGAGGATGGCTAAAGTAAGCAGAAAAATATTAGGAAACTGAGCAATGATCACTGATCAGGGACCAAATATCAACTAAGGTTTCCTAAAGACATAACATCCCAACAATATTAATAGTTACCATGGTTTTTCTGTTCAAAAAGATCACCTGAAACTCAACTACAGATGTAAAGACAAACGCAAACAAAAGCACTTTCTAATTCCACTTTCTTTACTCGTTATGTTCATAAAAACGAGCTCTTTTGATGGATAACACATTCCTTCATGAAAGGTTCACATCACTGATTCCTGAACCAACCCCAGAAACAGAGATGAAAACTCTGTTGAAAAAAAACAGAATTCAAGCCCAAAATGACCAAAAATCTCTCAACAAAGAACATGTTTTAACAGCATAATCATCATTAGAATACAAAACATACATATGATCAAAGAAGAGAAAAAAAGGAGAAAATTGGAGTGAAAGAATATAGTGCATACGAATGATATCACCAACTACAAAGGTTTTAGTAGCAGCCCATTGCTTGTAATTAACATTGCCAATTGTAGTCCAACCTGCAGAGTCTCCAACCTTGTAAACAGCTCCAATTGAAACCTGCAAAGAAGCAGAAAGAACCAGCAAGAAAACAGCCAAAGCTCTATTCTCCATACCCAAAGCCATGGATTTTGAGCAAAATTCAAGTGTGCTTACTGAGGTTGAAGAGAATTTAGGCTAATGCTGTATGCTTGTGATGATGTTCTGTTCTGTTGGTAAAGGTAACTGAAGAGTGAAGACTGTGAAGAGTCTTTTCAGTTGGGTGAAATATATATAGCTGGGGAATGACTATTTAACTGATACTATTTGGAGTGCGAAAGTAAATTTGGAGCCTTCACATTGGGCCCTTCTGTTGATGGAGACTGACTTTTGATTTGTAAATTGGATTACACGTTTATAAATCCAACAAGTAGTGGCCACTTTTGGGCAAAAGACATATATTGAATTTTTATGATGTGAGACATCGAATCTATAGAATTTAAACCTTAGTGATTCATTGAGCCTTTTAGTATTATTATGTATAATAAAAATAGGGTAATTAACATATATTATTTTAGTTTTGTAGTAACTTTTTTTATTTCTATGGTAATATTTTCACTGTAAATATATTCTTGTACTAAAATATATCTAATTAACTTGTTCAAAAATCTTGAACTTATGAATACTTTGTCTTGAATGCTCTCACGAGTTTTTTTTTTTTTTTAACAATTTCTCGAAAAAGATCGAGTGTCTGTTACTTGTTGTCTCCTGTGTCACTCATCCATTTTTCTTATTCAATTTTTTTAACAAAATCCTCATTTTGGTTCTCCTTTTCTACTAATTTACAAAGAAAAGATTTTAAATTGAAACTTAATACATCTATAGTAAAAAACTCTTTTCAATTAAACAGCCCTTATTTTTAGAAGCACAATTACAAAGAAGAAGAAAAAAATATAAGAGAGTTGTTTGGAATTGCTCTCTCTCTCTCTCTCTCTCTTTAAATTTGAGACAATCATAAGTGTCCAATAGTTTTTATCCAAATATTCATCTTTGAATTGGAATGCAATATCGATATGGGGTGTTCAAATATGAGATGTTACACCGTAAACGGACCTAAGTGCGATGTTCATTGCGTGACGCATAAATTGCAAAAATACAATTTGTCTTCTCGTCCATTTTAATACTTGATTAACAGAGGATTATATACGCAATTGGAATGGTCAGTTCATTATTACCAAAATTTTGGCTCTTAAAACAGTCACCACTGAAATGTGACTCTCATGAAATATGGGAGGACTGGATTTTTATTTAGCATATTGTTCCAGAACATTTAATCATTTACATGTAATTATCTCATCAAGATTTCATCATCTTCCTTATTTACTTCGAAGTTGTCTGATTTTGAAATTGAATGGTAAAATCAAAAATACATGAACAAAAAAAAAAATGTGGGTAGACTTCTAACATCAGTCTGTTGGCCACTTCGTAACTAATTTGGTTTCTGGACTATGTTTGAAAAACTTGAAAGGAAAGAATGGTTGAGGTTTTGTTAGGTGGTGGATCATGCAATACAAACTACCTACTATAATATAGTACATGGATTTGAGGAATGCCATGATGACATTCAGTTGTATAATTGCTTTCAACATGGGATACCTATGTTTCCCCTACGGTCAATCAGCCAAAATAACCTTTTATCAGTTGAAGTTCAGTTGCTCAAATGCCAGCCATGATTGAATATGTTGGAAATAGACTTTGCTTTAGATTCATTCAGACAGTCAATACAACTAATGGAGGTTGGTTAGTAAATCTGATTGTTGAAAGATGGAGAAGAATTTCCAATCATAGATTAATAATTCATAGTGGCTAATGAGACAATGAAGCACAACTTAATTGATAAGATGCTTCACCCGAGATCTATAGGTTCCGAATTTGATTCATTAAAGGTTAAGTGGACTCTCACTGTTGCTTTTTTTTAAACAAGAAAAGGAAAAAAATTCATAGTGGTTAATGAAGCTATACTTCATTAACCATAATATAGTTGCATTACTCTATAATCTATATTACCCAGTCATATCGAAAGCAAGAGATCCAAACATGGATCAAAACATCCTCAGCATATTTTACAACTGTGAAGAAGGATCAAATCCATTGGAATGTCCATACTTATTCTTGTTAGCACCGTCTTCTAATTGGCCATATGTTTTATCATCAGGGACATCATCCATAAACCTCTTCCAGAGCCAATGCTGCTTCCAAACTCTTTCAGTCATTTCTTCAATCGGCACATTTTTCGTTTCGGGGAGGAGGAACAACACGAATAAGGACATGATCAAAACCCAACCAGAGAAGAAAAGAAGATCCCAAACTTGAAATGGCACAGCATTGAAAGGAAGGCTTGTGCAATCACAAATGTGAACAGCAAGTTGACACAGACTGTAACACTCTGCCCTGCTGATCGAGTCTCCAGAGGGAAAGTTTCACTCGGAATTAACCACCCAAGAGGTCCCCAAGACCATGCAAAGGAAGACACAAATGTGCACACCAGAATAACCACAAAAATTGCCCAACTATGGCTAAGATTTTCCGAATGATCCTTAACCTTAATTCCTAAAATTATTGCAATCACAACTTGGGATATGAACATCTGAACACCAGCTTCTAGCAAGAGCATTCTACGTCCAACTTTATCAACAGAAGTAGATAGACACAAGGGTAGATATTAACGTTAACAGCTCCAGTAATACAGGCTGAATATAGTGATGCATTGCCTCCAAATCCTACTGTATTAAACAATACAGGTGCATAAAACATGATAGCATTGATTCCTGTAATTGCTGGAAGATCTGTAGCAGAAATTCAACAACAAATCAAAGATATCAACATTTGTAACCATTAATATATATACGAAAAATGGCTCGACGACAAATCACATTAGTACTAATGTTGAGGTAAAATTAATCTAACCTGTAATGCAACAGCAATGACCAACTGAGGCCTGTTTCTTCGCATGAGGAGATTCCTGAATGGATGTTTAACTTGTTTAGCTACACGACTTGCTTCTAAAAGTTCTTCAAACTCTGGCTCAATATTATCAGTGCCTCGGATTTTTCTAAGCACTGCTTTTCCTTCCTCCAAATGACCACGCTCGATGAGACTGTTAGGTGTGTCACATACAAAAAGGGCACCTAAGGTTAGAAGCCCTGCTGGAACTTCCAGCCACTCCCAGTGATACCCTCCAACCATTTTCTCCTTTGATTCTGTAATTGAAAATAGGAACAAAATCTTGGTAAATCAAATTGTTAGAAAAATCAAATAATCCCTCGAAAAATCAACCATATTCAAACAATTATTTCCCAATGTTGCCCGATAACATAGAGTGCAAAAAATGAAATTTTGTCGCATTAAAGTTTTTTTTTTTTTCTTTTTTTGGCGTGTTGTAACAAAAAATATTACAGCGCAATCAATCCTCATAGAAAACGATATCGGTCCCAGACAAGTGGATCATTCTTGTGCCCAGTTTCAACTGCTGAGGGGTCATCATCTTGAAAGCCTTCATACGTTCAAGACGTGGATCAATCATCCATTGAATGTTGTAGTCCCAAGGGAATGAATGCATGATGTTAGTGAGCCATTCTAATGGATCATCTTCACGGCCTTACTTGTGGACTCAACGGTGAAGATTGAAACCAACAACGAGACTTGTTAGTTCCAATCTTCATTGCTAGGCCATTCTAGCAAAATTCAATTTTAGTCATGTGTTGTTAGGTCGTTAAGATCCAAAGTCAATAAAAATCTATGAAATCGGAGTTTGGAGTAAAAGATATTATTGGAGGATTTGTGCTTGGCAATAAATTATTGATCCATGTGTACAAGGTTTAATCAACAACCGGTCAATCAAGAAATCTATATATTTCTAACTAGTCACCTAACAGGTTAAAGATCTTCTACGAAGTGGTTTATTTTTTTTATGAACAGAGTCTAACTAAAACTACACATATGCAAGTTCATTTGGACACTATCTAATTGACAAAATTAATTTGATTTTTTTTCTGTGTAATTTGTCACAATTCAAAGCTTAATCAAATTAAAAGTGTCCGAGTTGGAATAACAACCCCAAACATCATATTCACCCAAAAAAAAAACTAAGATCAAATAGGAATGCCTAAACAAATTAGAAAATAAATGTGGGAATAGAAGAAAGAGAGAGCTTTTACTTGTCTGTGCCGTAATTGACAAGGTTGGCGAAAAGGATGCCGATGGTGACCATAAGCTGGAACAAAATGTTGAGACCTCCACGGATTCTGGTGGGTGCGATTTCCGACAAGAACAGTGGTACAGCCTAGCAAAATTCATTCATAAATTATTTCAATTTATTTATTTTTTTTTTTATATAGATTGAAGAATACATTTCAAGCACATCAATTTTGGTACGTGTCAATGACTTTGGATAATATGTTACAATTACATTAAATTCTGCATATTGAAATATTAATTGACTTTAAAATTCTTTTTCGATTTTCAATTAAATAATTTATTTTACCAAAAATTACAAGTAACAATTTATTTTTATGTCCTTTTTTATTTAAAAGGAATATCCTGTCCTAATTTGGATCAAAGTAGATGCATAAAAAATGGACTATGACCACAGAATTTGATCCTTACAAAGTCCACAGACACACTCAAGATCATGGACACTTGTCGTTTTTACATGGTGCTAGATCTTATCCATCTTTAAAGCAGGTTTCTTTTTACACCAATGGAAGATGATTTCAAATATTAAAAAGAGCATCAAAAACTCATTACAAGATTCATTAATTTCCCTTGAATCTCATCATCCATCATTGCTAAGAATAAAGTAAAAATTGCAAAGCAAATTGGAGTGGTTTTAGTAAAAGCAAAGGTTGATGAAAAATGGGAAATTTCGGATAAGTTGGACTTTTTGGACAAAACTTCAAGAGATGGCTACGTAAAAACCTTGACTAAAGAGTTCGTTAAACTTCATCTTTGAAGGGTTCCAAAAGGGTCTCAATCAAAAGAAAAATAAGTCAAAGCTCCAATGAAAAAAAAAAGGCCAATAAAGAAATAAAGAAAGATTGAAAAGGACTCAAAAATCTTTATGTATCTTAATTCTCAAATCAATCAAGCAACACGTCTCCTCTCATCCTATTAGTTTTCTTTGAACCAATTAATCAATTTGTGGGCTGCTATTTTGATAATTGTCCATATTCTCATACCGACACCCCACCCTAGAGGACCAATGGGGCACCATCATACATTAAAATTTTGTACGCGTTAAAAGGTAGTACAAAATTTTAGAACCATTTTCTTTTTAATGTCTATAAAATGATTTCATGATTATTATGTGAATATGAAACAAACAAATTATCAGTGATCAAAATGTTAATTGTAAGGGGTAAAAAGACTAGACGTGGAGGACTTTCAAACGTGGAGGAGTTTGTTGTGATATTGGCTGTACGTATCAAATTGGATCTGTGGGTAGCAGAGAATAATGGTATTTGGCAAATGGACCTAAAATGGAACCTCTCACTGTCCAAAATTGACTATACACAAATAATTGGTCTTATCCTAGTCCAAAAAGGACTATACCTAAAGGAGACATTTATGAATTGCAAATATGAATTTCCCTAAAAAAATGAACAAGGGACAGAATAAAATACCTGATTAGCAAAACCAACTCCACATCCAAGTAAAATTCTGCCTATAATTAGCATAGCAAGATCTTGAGCTGCAGCATTCATGACGACTCCAGTAATGAAGAAACATCCAGCAATCAACATGGTTACCTTTCTGCCAAGCTTTCTTGTTGTGTATGAAGCAAAAAAAGTGGCAGTTAAACCGGCCAAATATAGAGATGATGTGAATAACTGCAGGCCTTGGTTATCATATTTGCAGTAATTACTGTTCAATTCTTTCTCCTGAGTCCTTCGGTAAACCACTGGAAAAAACTTTTTCAAGAATGGACCCATTGATGTTACTCCTCCTGCAATGAGTTTTACAATTTGCCATGATTAAAAAGTTGGAGCAACTAGGACAAACACGTGATGTAGAAAAAAAGGGTGCAAGAAAAGACTCCCAACAATGAAAAGCATTGTTAAAAAAAAGGAAGAAAAAAATTGACATGCCATATGATTATTTCTAGTTTGTGCTTGGACAAGTTTCACGGTATCTACTCGCTGGAACAGTAAATCCCACTTGGCCTTGAAGCCTCGAGAGAAGTTTAAGATGATGTTTTTTACGCGCATTCTTTTGAAAATAGAAACGTATTATTATTTTAAACTCTCTCGTCTTCTTTTTTCCCCTTATACTAAGGTAATATTGTGCAGATAAACTAACTTGGAGAAATCTAAGATATAGATTTCCATGGACTTAACCAGAAGTTCATTTTCATGATTTCCCATTATTAGTATCATCATCATCGTAATAATCTGTTAAACAAGTGTAATCAAGTTAGCAAAGTTGTTTCTCCCAGCTACCAGGCACCAATCTCTTAGCTTTACATCTCACATATGTTAGTTCACGAAGCCTTCCACTCCCAGCAAGTTTGGTACAAAATTGTAAAAGGTTTGGAACTTTTCCAACGTTTTAAACAGATTATTTAGTACCTTCATATGTTTTTGGAACTTCTCCAAGATATATTAATCATTAACTGATAGTTTCTTATATATAGAGGAACCTATCAGTATTAAAACAAAGAAACAATATCATAAATTGATGATATTGCATAAAAAAAGTTTGTATCAAACAAATGATTAAAGAGAGGAGAGCCAAAGGTAAAGAAGATAATAGCACCAACCATTAATTGCAATAAGAAACAAAGGATTATATTTATGAAAGCAGAATATGCAATTACTGATTAATAAAACAAATATGGTACTATTACAAACCTGAAATACCAACATCATAACCAAACATGAGACCTCCAAAAGCGGCCAAGATGCAAGAGATGACAACAACAGGCGTGATCTTGGCTTCGAACTCCTTGCCCCCGCCGGGGCCTGACATTCCTCCGGCCACCATGATTAAATAACTTCAAACTCAAAGAAATGCCTATATGTTTCTCTACTTGATATCCCACAAGAACAAAAGACACTAGAATAGACTCAACTTATGCAATGGTGGATGATGAAGGAGAGCTTAGCTTATTAGTTACTACATCTATGAAAGAACAAGAATGGTTTGTTTATATAGACGAGAAAATGTTGTACAGTTGACTAGGAAATAGAAAGTGAATAGCAACTACAAATGGATGAGGTGAGGTGGGGGCTGTGGGCACCACAAGCTTAATCCATCCACGTTTTCGTTAATTTTTTTACTATTTTTTTGTTCAAATCTTCCTTCTTTGACGGCTAATTAGTCAAGCAACGACTCCCCTTCTCATGCACACAGAATAGATCAGAAGTTATCAGAATCAATTAACTTGGGCAAGCTTTGATTCCTAGTCCGAATTTATGTCCACCTTATTTTGCACGTAAAAACAATGGAGCCTTTTGTACGCGGACTCATTTGCCGGTTTTTGCATTTTTGGTCGGTCACAGAGACATGCGTACGAGGTTCAGAGAACAATCCAATCCTTACAAATTTAGGCCTGTTTGCTTTGCAGAGTGAATTACCTGTGACTATTCATGTAGGGAAACAGGAATCTTTAGGATAAAATAGCAAAGAAATTATGTTTGTTTTTTGAGCAAAATAGGGAAATGACAGTAAACTGGACCGGCATTTCTGATCCTCTCCTAGAACCACGATTTTATGCTTGGTTTGAATTAGATAAATGACCAAGATATTTTCTATCTATATAGTTTATAACTTTTTTGAAATGATTGTTCATAGAGCAACTTGTAGTCTAGGACATGAGACTCCTTTTGTAAATTCATCCCACTCGTCATTCCAACCAGCTGGATACACATAGCCCCACAATGCCTTGTGGGATCATCGTTATCTCATATGCATGAGATGAGATATGAGTATGTGTACGTTGAATTTTGCAGAGTATGGCAGGTAAGAAAATCAGTAATCTAAATTTACACAGTACCAAAAGATAAACTTAACGTGATGAACTTCTGTTTCTTGATTCCTCTTATATGTTCAGAAGCTATAAAGTGCTTTACTAGATCTTAAACATGATAGATTTTTAAGTAGATGACATAAATACAAGCCCTTTTGTATAAGAATAAAATTTAACTGTCAACAAATAGACATTAGATTGAAAAACACAAAAACATTAAGAAAACACCGCACATCTACTTCTGACTTACAAAGAAGAGTGTTAGTATCATTTCGTTAATATCTCATCAGATCACAGGGAAAACATAAGATTAGTTATAAGCCTATCAACTTATTTATCTTTTTTCTCCTTAAGAATATAATAACACATGACACTTTTTATTCTGCATGTGTTGTTTACCTAATTCACCAACGGTTTTCTTACCTGTTTATGTTAGGTCCTGAGCCTAACATTACATCGCCCATCAAGTTTCCTGATACGTAATATGTCACCGAAGATGAAGAAAAAGGTACTAACATATCCACCATCTGTCTTCTCAACTTTATCTAAAATCTAAATTATGTTATTGGTTACAAGAAGATAAATGACACTCGTTTACAATTTGATAGCATTCGGCAGTTTACAACGTAATAATCGGATGTTGGTCATATTCATCGCTTATCATTTCTTGTGCCATAGTATTTAACAGTTAACAACGTAATAATCGGATCATCAAATGACGTTTAATATAATTTGCACAATAGCGGTCGGCAGTTTAGTTTACAAGATCCTAATTTTTTAAGTACCTACACTAAACTATGTATAACCGATAGCATCCATTATTGGCAGGTCAAATATGGAATACTCTTTATTGATGAAGGAGAAATGTTAAGTTGAAATAGCAATCTAGCAGCCAGTGATAAGCAAATAATTGACCACTGATATTATTGATACTTGCAACTTGCAACTATGGTACCAGCTTGGCTGCCGCAAGTGTCAAATAAATGACAAATTTACAAAGAAATGGAATCAAATGTATTTTTTCAGTTGATCTGTAAATTTTAAATTATCTTAAAGAATACTACTTTCTCGTGAGATATTTGTACCACATGTCTCCAATCAAAAATATCAGACTCAGGAATCAATAGCTAACTAGCTATCAAGAATTTTTTTCTTGTTCGCATATAAAATGCTTTTTGAATTGTCTTCATATAGCTATAAGTTTTGAGAATTGTTTATTTTTGTCTTTTGCAAAGAAATTCATCTTCTAGTTTTGGCATTTTGGCATACAAGTTTGTCAATATAATACAATGAAATCATCCTTCAAATCAATGATTGATTTGCAATTCTCTCGCAAATGTAAGAACAAGGGCGTGACGTCAATTTCACACCTAACACTAATAATCGAACAAACAAATTTATTAATCAAATTAAGTTCAAAGATATGAAGGAGAGTTCTGAGTTTGAGCAATTAAATATGTCTATCTAGTTAAAAACTGAGCCATGACTTGAAGTATTAATTAAGGTTAATAGTAACAGATGTTTTGAAAACAGTCCGTCAGCTCCTTAATATAAAACAAGTAAGAGAAAACCACTCCTGTCCTGTTCAATTCTTATTCGCCTCGAGAAGTGTGTTGGCGGATGAAGAATTGATTAAGATTTAAGACATAGATTAATGAGATAAACTACTAAATTCCTGCACTCTATTTTATATTGTCTGTCACGTAAATCGTGTAGCAGTTGGATTTGCAAAAAAAAATACAATTAAAGATTCTTTGAGTTCACAATTCAAGATAATATTAAGCAACCATTAGCTCCATTTTCGAACTCCAACACCAAGATGATGCTGGTTTTAATTGGAATTTTATTCATAATTGGCGTCAAAATAAACAAAAAGTTTTGCAACAATAATTCTAAGACACCTGGTTAAGGATATCATCAGAGACCTAGGATAGTAAATTTCTCGAATTTAGCTGGTCAATATTGATTCTTGTGTTTGAATCGATCACCTCTTTTCTTGGATCAAACCTGATTACCACTTACCAGACGAATCGTGTAACGCATTACTCATAATTTCAACTTTGTTGGAAATATCGAATTGAGTGTTGTTACCTTTACCTAATACATAAGAAAATCCCAATAATAATAACAGTGGCACTTTTTTGTAGTTAGTAGTACATCCTCGTCACAACTTTCAGGAAACACGTAAAATGTGTACAAAAAATAATAAACTGCTAATAATCCTGACCATCTCAATAAGATTGAGGGAATAAATTACTACATATAAAGATCCGAGCCCCGGACTTGTTTCCTTGTTAGCTTAAGCCTGGACTGAGGCATCTTTTTTCTTTTTTCTTTTTTTTTTTTTGTGAATAAAATTCAAGAGGAGAATTTCACCATTATTAAATTAGGCACTCCAGATCGATGGTCTAATTTTTTATGGTGTCTAGTTTTTTTTATATGAAATTATATCGTATCAATATAAAATTATGTAAAATTATGACCTAATTTTACATTAAACAAAATTAGACACTAAGAAAATTAGACAAAGAATTTGAATTGCAAATCAAGGCTAGTGTAAGTCACTAACACATCTTTAACTATTTGTGATTCTTTTCTTTTCTTTTCTTTTCTTTTTTTAAGATAACTATTTGTGATTCTTACAAAACTCTTAAAAACTTTCTAGTAGTGACACTTGGACCCAAAATTTAACCAACCATTATTAGTTTGTGCCAAGCAACTCTCATTGGCAGGGAAGAAAGTATTAGATGTATCATATGCACCACATGTCATGTCACATTATGTTTTAAAATTAATCACGTATTATCAAATAATGTAATATGTAAATCATTATTATCACGTAATAATAAATTATTAATTTTAATACATAAAAAATGTACGTCCTGCATTTAATACTTTCGTACGGGAGTTGACCACTAATTATAATGCCGTAAGTTGTACCTTGGGTCGCGTTTTGTGGAAAGGACAACAAATAACGGGATAAGATTCAAATTCATGAATATGATAAGACGATGGCTTTTTTTTTTTTTTTTTTTTTGTTTAAACGATGGCTTTTGGAATGAGCCGCCGTTAACTTATTCACATTAGGGGTGTGCAAATTCGGTAAATACCGAATTACCGACCGAATTCGAATTGAATTCGGTAAATCGAATTCGGTAATTCGGTAATTCGGTCGGTAATTCGGAAAATCCGAAAAAAATGAAATCGAATTCGGTCGGTATTCGAAAATAAAATTCTAATTCGGTAATACCGAATTTACCGAATTCAATTCGGTAATTCGAATTCGGTAATTCGGTATATATATACCGAATTCGAATTACCGAATTTAGCATTAATTGGGCTAGTAATTTGATAGTGGGCTCAGTTATTTAATCATTGGGTTGGGCCATTATTTCTTTAAGCCCATTATTTCCTCCTTAAGCCCATTATTTTTTAATTTTTTAATTTTAAATTTCTTATTTTTTTAATTTTTAATTTTAATTTTTAAATTTTTTTAAAATTTTTATTTTAATTTTTTTTATTTTTTAAATTCGGTTACCGAATTAATATACCGATTTACCGAATTGAATTCGAAATCGAATTCGGTTCGGTATTAAGTGAATTCGAAATCGAATTCGGTCGGTAAATTTGAAAAAAAAAATACCGAATTGACCGATTTCAAGTTACCGAATTACCGAATTACCGACCGATTCTCACCCCTAATTCACATTATTGACAAAAAATAGCAGACTTTTCTCCATTTTGACGGATCAAATGTTGACCTGTTTCTAACGCTTGCAACCAAATTAAGCCCAATTTGGGCTAATTCAAGCCCGAAAGCATTGGCTTTAGAGACTCTTTAAGCCCAAATAGTACAAGACACCTTTGTGCCTCTCTTCGTTTGCAAATTCCTAACAAAAACAACAATTGGGCCAGCACTTTCTCACCATTTTAATGAAAAAGTTTTTTTTTTTAAATATGAAAATTTTGTTTGAAAAACTGAAAGTTTTTTTTTTCTTTTAAAAGTGGTAAAAAGCAAACATTGGTCTGCGAAGCATCCCATAGATTTTCTCAATACCATTGTAAATTAATAAGATTATTCTAACACAATTTATTCGTAAAAACTGTAAAAGTCAATTCGTTTTAAGGAAACAGCAAGAAACAATTTTATCTTAGTTAATGACTTTGTCAAACAAAAGAAAAATTTTGGCACCTAAAAATATGAATTGGAGAGTTAACATTCATCTAATCCGTTATAAATATAAATGAAAATTGAAAGGTTTGTTTTATTAGATTTCATTTTCGATATTTTTTGCGAAATAAATTTGGGATTGCATGAAAATAAGTTAGCCACTGTCACATCTACTTTAAATTTTACCTTATGAACAAGGCCAAACAATTGAGGTCATAATAGATTTATGTCCAAAACCCACAGGGGCCGGAATCATTCTACCTAATCAGGCCCCATCTTTAAAAAATTTTACGAGTATCCAGAAATTGAATTTTTCTTTCTTTGAAAGGGTTCCAAAAATTCTAACTAATTGTTTTTCTTCTTTTCCTATTGTTGATGATTTGTTCTTTAGTGAAATGATTGTTTCTTGTATGCACTTGGCAGAATTGGAACAATTTATTCCAAAGTAAATTCGCATCTTAACTGCATGCATGGCATATTGTGGACCAATACGTACATTTTTGTTGCCAATAGTGGCGCCCCTTTCATACTCTAGATTTTTTTTTATGAGCAAATGTATAAAGTTCCACCACAAGATGTGGATTACAGCCTTCGCTTTTCAAAATTTCAACGATAAGAATTTCTATGGAAAGGACATTTCAACAATAAGAATTTCTATGGAAAGGAAATTTTTAATAGATATCGACTTGTTTGCTTAAACTAGTGATTTATGATCTCTACAATTTATTATCCTTTTGCACCTCTAAAATTTATTATCCTTTTGCAGTTAATAAATAGTATTAGGTTCATTAATTTCTAATTTTGCAATTAAAGTTACGAGGATTAGAGGCGTGAGTGAGTCTAGTGCAACCAAATATCTCATGCTTGAGTTTGACTTGTTTATTATACGAACCAAAATTGCTGCCTGAATTTGACATTTTTGACAAAAGCCAAAGTTCAAATCTGATCTTGAACTCGATTGGTTTATGTTACACAAGTCAAGTTTGAGTTCAAACTCCAGTTGGAATATAAATTTTTAAAAAATGATTTAATTTATTTTTTGTCTAAGAATATTAAATATTAAAAAAATCTTAAATACAATGAATAGACTATTAGGAAGAAAATTAAATCAAATATATAAGCTTATCACTAAGAGAAGGTAAAAATGATAATTAAAAATTTAAAAGATATTTATACTTCATTGTTCATCAATACAAATAAGCATTTGCAAATAAGGCATCGTTCACTTAACAATTGAACTTTATTGATGTTTGAACTAGGTTCATTTAATCGAATGAAAGAGTTGAATACCAATTTATATGAGTTTAATTGAGTTTTGTTCGTAAAAAACTCAACTCGTTAACTCTAACAAGGATGTCATAGGTTTACTTTAAAACGTGACGTGGTTACACTTCTTTTGCTATCTGCTTTGAATTTCTATGATAGCTGATATGTTTGTTTTATTTCCGAATGTCAATTTTAACCGATCTGTCTCGGGTTTACTTTGTCTCCTAACATAAAACCAAGAAAAAGAATTTCCTCATCATTTTTCCACTACTTTCAAATTTCTCAAAAAATGTCAAATTGTAAAACAAGATGATTAATTCAACCTCTTTTGGAAGTATTCGTATTTCTTGAAAACCTCCACAACGTTGTCCATGACAGGCTAGTTGGCACTTAACTGCAAAAACACTAAGGGGGTGTTTGGTTAGAGGAATCAAAGAGAAGAATAGGTATCATAAGTAATGATACCTATTGTTGATGTTTGTTAAATAACTATCACTATTATTCAACGGAAATGATAGTGCTTAATTGGGGTGTTAATGATTTCTCCTAAAATATCATTCTATCAAACCCATTAAGCCTTATAATTAAAGACAAAACCGCACCCATTAAAAAAACACATATCTTTTGAGTTACCCACCCCTAATTAGGGGTGGGCACGGATTGTGTACCCGCTCCTAAAGGGATTTGGTTTACCCGACCCTAACCTATCGAGTCAGTAAGTTTTTTACCCTAACTCGACCCTAATGCCCTCGGGTACCTAGTCCTCGAGTACTCGAAAAATAAAGTCAGATCACAGGGTACCCGACTCTCCCTTTTTTTTTTATTGAAATTTGTAATGGCTGAAACACAAAATCATTCACCAAGGTCTTCCAAAATTCTCCTGACTTTTCTAATTCTCCAAATAATTGTAAATGTCCACTAATTTATGTTACTAATTACAAGCTTATAGGCAAATTGATGACACTATAATCTCAATTCATCTTGGTTTTTATAATTAACAAATTAATGACAATGTATACTAATGTTGTACCAAGGTATATTTGCAGTAAAATTAATTAAGAATAAAAAAAATCAAAATGGAAAGTAAAAGGTAAAAGGTGTATTTTTTTCTCAAAAAAAAAGTCAAAATGAAAAATAAAAGGTGAAGCGGATGACCAAGCGGACACACCAGAGGATGAAGCAGACCACTGGTTAATTCCAGAAAATATGCGAACGAGGTAACGGATGAAGTAGCGGACGTTTGGTTAATTCTAGAAAGTATGCGCACAAGGTAGCGGACGTCCGGTCCATATACTTTTAATATAATTATGGTAAGGTCCCTATATATTTTTAATATTTGTATAATATACCCTCGAGTTGGATCAAGTACCCATAGATTTTTAGTTTTCTGATTCGTATCCTACCCTAAATTTGCGGGTACTTGACCCTAGTCTGCCCCGCCAAGAGAAAAAAGGTTCAGATACCCTATTTTTCGAATTAGATCAGTTCGGATCAGTTGGATTTTCGGATCGACGGATTTTTTTGCCCACCCCTACCCTTAATATACTCTCTCTCTCTCTCTCTCTCTCTCTCTCTCTCTCTCTCTCTCTCTCTCTCTCTCTCTCTCTCTCTCTCTCAATTTTGAATATTTTTTATTAGTACTTTATAAATTTTTTTATAAAAATTCTTTTTAATAAAATTTTTTTACATTGAATTTTTTTATAAAAAATTAAACTGAAAATAAAAAATATATAATACTCTCTGTTAATACAATAAAAATGACTTTTTTTTTAAAGTTATCATTTGCATAAAACTCAAATTAGAGCATAGCTATATTTAAAATTGAAGAAATCTTTTTAGAAACTTCCTTTAAAAATATACAAAATAAGAAATCTAAAAAATATGTATGTCATTAACAAAAATTTTAAGATTTTAAAATTTATTTGAAAGTCATTCCAATAAGCCAAACAAGTATTGTTATAATGATACATATTCCACTATTAAACCAAACATGTTAGGAGAATCGTCAAAATCCATACTCATAGTAGGGTTAATGATACCATAGTAATAGTGATTGAGAAATTTGAACCAAACGGCCCTAAATCATCACAAAACCCAAGTAATTAAAGTTGATTAGAATATCATTACTTGATTGATCTTTTGTCAGTCTGCACAAGTTTAGATCTTGTGATATAAATACAAGATAGATGCTGTCTTATTGTTCTTCTTTCCCTAGTGTTAATTATTAGTCCAAATTAAAAAAAAAATAAAGGGCAACCAATTTAAAATAATCATAACTAGTCAAAAATATTAAAAATTTTAATTTTTTTCAATTAAACTCGACTTTTGATCGGATTTGACCGATTTTTAATTTCCTATTTTTCAACCAGACTCATATCAGGTGCCTGATCATTCGACGCGGGTGGAATCCAAGTCTGAGAACACATATTAGAAGTCCATCTAAAGTAGTGTAAAAGTAACAGTGTTATATTATACGCTTGTCCCCACTTTGAATCCTCTTTTTTTTTTTTGAAGAAGAAATGAGCTCCTCTTTTATACTTTATAGTTTCTATGTCAAGATTTAAAAAACAAAAATAAATGAAATAAAGTTTTAGCTAAGGGGATTTATAAAGTAGTAGTATAAGAATAATTGCCTTCTTTCTTCGTCCTTTTTGGTTTCTATGGCTGAATCAATAGTTAATTTAATCAATGAAATTTCTTTATAGATTTAAAAAGTCATAAATTTCTTATATGCTATTTGATATTCAAGTAAAATTACTTTACAGCTTACACGCGTGTTCCTTTTATGTTTTGGTATTACAAATCTCTATGATGTGATATCCAGTAAGGCCTTCTTGAAGCTTAGGGCTTGTACTCAATAAATTATAATTTTTGTAAAAACTAATTTTAGAAAATTTAAAAATTAAGTGCTTCTCATTTTAACTTAAAAATCTAAAAGTGAGATAAAAAAGCTGTTGCAAAAAATTACAAAACAGATTTTTGAAAATCAGAAGGCAAAATCAAGTAAAAAAAACTGTTGAAAACGTGCTCTAAGCTTTCTACTTATGTTAGTCTTGCTAGACTCCTTGCTATATTAACATATATTGATTATAAACTTTTCTTTGTCAATATAATAAATATAAATGATCATTAACCAAGTTCTCCAATTAAGTACACCATTATTTGACATCGCATTGTCAAGTGACATTTTCCTATTAATTCACAATTTCATCTTTTTTTTTTCTTTTTTTGCTGTACTTCTAATTTTACACATCTTATAATAGTAACCCTTTCGTATTTCTTGACTCAAGGATTTTACTAACGCAGTGGAACAATATTATGTAATTTCAATCTTTACTTCTCTCATCAGGGCCTCCAATGCATTATGCAATAATATGAATAATGTAATACATAATTATGATTCCTTCATGATTTTTTTTTTCATATATTTTGTTCAAAGGGACAAAGACTATAGTAAAACCTAATGTGAATCATTATTACTGTAATCTTCTTAGACATTGCAATATTAATTACCCTTGTTTGTCAACGTACTTAACTAAAATTAATAACTGCGCAATTAAACGGTTCAAATGTTGTATCCATTGCATGTGAAATTTGTATTTGATATATTTCTAGTTGCGGCAGGCATGTTAATTTAATGTTCCACTTCAAACAAAGATATGTCTAATATTTGCAGACATTGGTATTATCCATTCATGCTTCTCTACAACATCAATTTTGAGGAATTCGATGTCAACTTTTTCCAACACAAGTACTCTTGTGAAGAAACTTTCGGTGGTATTATAGCCTATATAACATATAGTTCGGGTGATTCAATTGTTTTTCTCCCTAGAGTTTTGAAATGAGTGAGGAAATAGCAATTGACTTTTGGAATAGTTCTGTGGAATTGGTTTAGGTTCCTTCCCCTATTCCTCTGTTGACCTTGTGTTGACTTGTTTCAAAAAAAAAAAAAAAAAAGAGTGAGGAAATAGTAGCTTTAAGGTATCACGGCATCTCTCGAACGATAATTATAAGAATTTTTTGTTCTTCTTTGGGGCACCTCATTTCCCTAATGACAATTAGTTCGATAATTAAGCAAGATCTTTGTGCTAACTTCTCTATTCTCTATATTAATTGCGTCGTTTTACTCCTAACTCCCCAAATTCATAAAATAAGACGTATGCTTTTATGCATTATAATAGGATTTTCATTGCGGTTATATTTTACAGGATATTTCTCGCTTGTTTAGTATTATTTTTTAGTAATATGTTTTTAAAAAATTTTAAATATTTTTTCAGTCATCTTTTTAACACGCATATACATTTACTAAAAGAGTCTTCAAAATTGTTACAATAATATTTTTAAAAACTTTTTAAAAAATAAACCATCCAAACGAAATGATGGAATTTGTATGTGAACTTTTGCTCCTGCCCTTGTCCTCTGCATTTATTTTCTGTTTTGTAGATCCCAAAGTCAATAATGATGGGATGAAATGGTCTGTTTTCACATATATTTTAAGCTAGTCCTTGCAAGGAATCGATTAATATAAAGATTTTGCAAATTTCATCCTAAAATACCATGAAATGAAAAAGATATTATATGCAACCTTTGCTTTAGTCCAATGTTGTTTTTGTCTAAGTTGTTTCCACACCATCAAACAGCTTTGAAACTTAATTATTTTCCTTAAGAATTAGAAACAAGAGATATTCCAGAACAGAAAACGACCATTGTTTCAAATCCCTTCATCATCCGAGCAAATATTAAATTTGCATAATCAATTATCAACATAAAATAAAAGTCTACCATCCACTTAACTTGCTTGCCAGCAATGTACACAACTCCATGATATTTGAATATTAATAATCCCATTGAATTAATAAGATATATCACTTTCTTTTACTATTTAATTACCTAAAGAAAACTAAATATAATAAAAAAAAATATTAAATGTACATTAACATCCCATGATGGCATATTCTACCATAGTCAAGAATTAGAGTAAAATAAATTAATAAATGATAATATTTTAATTTCTAAATTATTATTTTAACTTATATATTATTTAATCGGATTAAAGTTTCTGGTAGACATGGACACAAGGGAAGCCACGTAAGCTACGATGACGTTTCATGATGGTTGCACACTTGGCATGTCTCCGAGGGATTTCATAATGATTAAAAAACTCGAAAAGGACAAAAGGCAAAACAGGGGGACCCACAGCCGCTTGTGGTGGGTCAACCATTTCCGCGGTGGCCCCACTTAGTCTGACGTGGTAACTAAGGTCGGATGAGTATTAATTTTTTAATCAGAATGTGGAGACTTGTTAAACTCACAAGGCTGTAGATATCAATCAGTGTTGGACATTGACCCAGTGTTCCTAGAATGGACCCTCTTGATCCGTCTAACCAATCAAATTGAAGATTTGGACTTAAATAACTTCAAAATACTGCAAGAAAAATGTATAAAAACTAATAGATTATGGTCATCTTATAATTTTGACCATTCAATTAATTTTTATTAATCATTTATGAGTGAAATATAGTTATAAATTAAAATATTAATACAAGATAATTGAAGTTATTTAACAAATTATGATATATTTCTTGCTCTACTTTAACTAACACGATTTTGATAAATTCAATTTATGTTAGTAATGTGATTTCATGATTATTTAAAAAAAAAAAAGGGTTTCCTAATTTTTTAACAAGTTAAAGGCCAATTAACTTAATTGATTTTATAAATAAAGATGCAACTTGGAGAGATATTGAATTAGTGGATAGGAGAGGATATTGGAAGATTTTTCACTTTCTTTGCAAACAAGGTAGTTGGTGGTGGGAGCACATGAGGCTGGACCAGGACAAGATCCTAGACGGAGCTTAAGGGTAAAAGGGGGATTAAATATGGGATTTTTTTAGTACTTGTCGAAGTAATACAATGACACGTAGGAAATGACCTTGCCACGTGGGACAAATGGATCGGTTCATCAGTTTGATTTTCTTGTCATAATAAATGGCAAAGTATTCAACTATTGGCCTCTATAAAACCAAGCCATGCTCCCCCCCCCCAACCCCCCGGGGGGCGTTCCCCATCAGAAAAAAAAAACCAAAAAACCCGAAACAAGAAAACAACACAAAACACAAAAACCCCAAAAAACAAAAAAAAGAAATTGGTGGCAGGTGATAATAGGGCTGAGGTTGACCCCCCGGGCGGGGGGGGGGGGGGGGGGTTGTATTTGGCAGCCAGGGAATGTAGATGTTGCAACTGGAAGTGACAACAAAAATTAAGGGAATAAGGAAACTTTGTGGTGATTGGATATAGAATTACTTCATTTTATAAGTCAAATAGCATCAATAAAAGCAATTATTCCTTCTACTTTAGATTTATCGGTTTAGTTTGACTAGATACGAGTAATAAAAGAGCAAAGATTTTAAGAAGTATATAGTAATTTGAAAGGAAATAAAGCATTTCCCTATTCGCAAAATTAAAATTTCTAAAAATTGTTGAAAAGTAAATGCGTGTCTATTATCTAAGTTTAAGTGCATAACACTGTTAAAAAACTAGTTTGATAGCTAATAAATTGTATCTGCAAAACGATAAATTACTTTTCGAATTGACAAAACGAGGAACAAATTAATTTGAGAAGGAATATAATATTTCAATTACTAGAAAATGGTTTTTCACATGCTAATGTAGATTAATGGATTTCATCTTATTACTAGAAAATGGTTTTACAACTGTTTATGCTAATATATCAATTGTACTAAGGCATTTTGCTTATAATCATACAGTAGTATTTGTGTCAACCACAGTTATTTTTTCCTAGCAAGAAGGGGGTTAAAAAAAAAAAAAGGACAATCAAACAGGTCTTAAAACATCCTAAACTCCTATGGTCTAGATTGGATGATGTTAATGTATTGGAAATATCCTTTTAGGTTAGTTAGACTTTCAAATGAGAGCCAATGAATGCCTACCTATTTCAGTCGTGTATAACAGTCACACCTAATTAAGTCATTAGATAAACATGTAACAAATCCTAGCAATTTTGAAGTCCATATTAACTCAGATATAGTCAAAACAAGATGAGGGTTGGCTGGTTTGGTAAGAATTGCCTATCCAATTGCTTCTTGCTGCCAATCCAATTGCTCCTTGCTTCTAACTCATTTCTTTTTACCCCACCCGGCCACTTCCACTGTACAAGACTAGGACTAGGACTGACCTTATCCCTTTCTATCTAGTTTTATCATTTAACTTTCTGGAAGAAAAATAAGATTTGAGTATAAATTTATTCCTTTATTTTGCAAAATAATATAAATGATATAAATAGCAAAATCTAATACACAGTCCTCATTAGTGAGGCCAATACTAGCTCAAATCCGGCCTCCCATCAAAAATCTAAATGAGTGTATAATGCATTCATTTAGTCTAATGGTGGTTCAGTGTTCATCGATTCACCCGAGATTCAGTTTGGCCCCTCCTCTATAATGTAGGTTAGGAGTAAGATAGTATAATGTTGACTATTGATAAAAAAAAAAGAATAACTTTAGGTAGAATATTAATCTCAGCATTCTGGCATCTGAAATTATGTTTCAATGCGAGTTAGTAATAATAATGCTTTCTTCACATCATGAAATATAAAGTAAAGTTTTTTTTTTTTTTTTACATAAACCAATATTAGTGTGAATTTTCGCTAGGTATTTTCTCCTAATTTCCCTAGTCATTGTATTGTATTTCCCTTTAGCCCATTTCTAGTTTTCTTTCCTTTGATGTAAAATTTTGGAAGGGAAAAAAAAAGTTTTGGGTTCTTTTTTTTTTTTTTTTTGTGGGGTCGCCCCGGGGCAGGGAGAGGGAAAAAAGGGTTTTTTTTTTTGTTTTTTTTTTTTTTGGGGGGTGGGAGTTGAAAAGTTTCACCACGCGAGCGGTGGTGGAGAAAGCCGGTATGGTCTACCACATTCAAAGCAGAGGATGAGACACTATCTATCTAGGGAGGGGGAAGTGGGGCCCATAACACGTCATCAATGCTTCCCCCGCACATCTAAAGAAAAATGTGACAATTAGGCCAAGGCGAGGAAATAATTTCCTAGATCGGCAACTGCTGCTTCTGTCAAAAATTAACCTGTGGACCCCAATCCTTCTCTCTCGGAAGTTCCGTGACCGTCACTCGAGCTTTTCCTCAAACAACCACTGTCCTTTTTATCTCCACCGTTGATTATTTTACTTGAACGGTCCAGATTTGGTCCACCACTATGGCACCACCCCCCCCCCCCCAACAAAAAAAAAAAAAAAAAAACTGAAAACAGTCTAGCTATTGCCAGCTTGGACTTTTGTTTTTTCAATAGAATCTACATATAGCTTTAAATCAGTAAAATTCAACCCATTTCCGCCACGTCAGTTCTATATCTAACGAAGGATATACTTTTCCCTTTCACATCTGGAAAATCTTGGCCGTTGCCATTGCCTCTTCTTGGCCACCCAATTGTGGGTCCCACATGTCCATTTGTTAATTTTTTTTCCTTTTTAAAAAAGTCAAGAACTAAATACTCCCAATCACTATAAGGCAGTAATAATTGTGGGGGGTCATATCAAATTTATATAAATGAGTAAATAACAATTATTAATTTCATTTTTTTAAGGGGAAAAATGTGAAACCGTAAAATAATGAATTTGACCGGCTAGGGCGATATTTTCTGCGGTCACATACAGATTCCTTGTGATTGTCACGTTGCTTTTACCAAGGCTCCTCGTCACCGGCTATTCCGGTTAAAACAAAGCAGCATCCTCACAAACAGTGAGGCGGGGTTGGTTTGTCTGTTTGAGTTCGTGAAAAGTGCCCCTCACTGAGCAATATTATTTTAATATCAATTTCAGAATAAAATAAGTGAAAATAAATTATATTTCAACGAGAGAAAAATGTGGAACCTTTTTGGAGAAGCAAAAAGTGACCCACACGTGTCGGTAAGAATCGGAAATGGACCCATTGCTGTTTCATCCAACGGTTGATAAAAGTGCCATGCTGGCAAGTGAAACTTTGACCGTTGGATTCGGAGAGAATGAAGGGCTGAGATTGAAGTATGTGTCAAAAGCCATGAATCTGAGCCCTCCACGATGGGTTCGGAGTGAGTGAAATACTCCGTTGGAAAGATGATGAAGAGATCGAGAGAGCAGAAAAAGGGGGAGGAGAGAGAAACTCCCAAGGCAGTGAAGAAGAAGATAGAGAGAGAGAGAGAGAGAGAGAGAGAGAGAGAGAGAACCAAGGCCAAAGAACAACAGCTAGAGCAGGGAGAGAAGAGAAGAGAGGATGGAAGCGCAAAGGATAGATCTTTAATCTTTGAAAGAAAAACCCATTTGGGAGAAGTGAAAAAGGAACATCTAAAAAAAAAAAAATCATTCATCTTATCCTTCTGGTCTCACCGGCAAAATATGTGATTCTTGAGTTTCCGGCGACTCCCACCTCTTTTCCCGGCAAATTATGCCGGATTATTGGTTTTTCAACATCTGGGACTAGTTGGATTTTCCATCAGAAAAAAGAAAAGGTCCCATATCCATATCCATCTCAGTTATGATGGATAGGAACAGAGAGGCCAGAAGAGCAGCAGCTCCTATGGTTGCCTCCTCTAATGGCTTATCTAGAAGAAGACATAGAAGCAGCAATAGTCTTAGAGATTCACCAGGTGGGATGTGAAAGAATATCATAAATTCGCCCACCTCAGATCTAATTCACTCTTATTTATACCTAAAAGATGTGATTTTTATTCGATTTTGTTGAATAAAGTTGATGACTTTTGAGTTTTTGTTATGGTTTTTTTCAGATGAAGATGGAGCAGTTGAGTTGCAAGAATCGGTCAGATTAAGAGAAAGAGTGAAGAAAGATCGAGAGAGGGAACGAGATCGAGATCGATGAAAGAGATAGAGAAAGAGATAGAGATAGAGAAAGAGAAAGGGAACGAGAAAGGGAGAGAGAAAGAGAGAGGTCAAGTAGGAGTAGTAAGAGGAGAAGAGGTGAAAGAATAATGATTCATGGAATTAATAGAGATGATGGAGGTGAAGATAGTTCAGAAGAAAGTGTAAGTGATGATGAAGAAGAAGATGAAGATGATAACACCACCACCAGTAATAATAACAACAGCCACCATAGCAGTGGTGGGATTGGTGGTGGAGTGAGGTTCCTGCCGCCTAATCCAGCTGCAGCTTCAGTTGGGGTTAATTCAATTTCAAACCATTATCATAGTAGTAACAGCAATAGCCACCACCATCATCACCATCACAGTAGTAATAACAATAATAGTAACAGTAGTAATCATAATCATCAGCAAAATCATAATCTTCAGCATCGGAAGAGCTATCCACCAAGTGCAGCCAAGGTTTTTCGGGCCGCTCCGGTGTGGAAATCCGGTGATGAAATGATTGGTGTTTCAGTTCCCAGAAAAGCTCGTTCAGGTAGCTAATCAAACTCTTGAAAAATTCCTAGAAATTATTTTGATGAGTTTTGTTCAAAGATTGTAACTTTTTGGCTTTTGGAAATTTCTTGCAGCAGCTACCAAGAGGTCACACTGATTGGATGTCAAATAGTACTAGCGGCGGAAACAACAGTGGAGGAGGAGGAGGAGGAGTTGGGGTGGGAGGAGGGGAGCAAATTCAGCAGCAAGTTCCAGCTTCTCCGGTGAGGCAGAACTTAATTACAACGTCAACGCCGTCGCCGGCAGCCCCAAGTGTCCCCGTCTTCTTCCAATGCTTCAGTTAGGAAGAAGATTGTTAGTCCTTCACGCCACTCATTTCATCCATTTTTTTCCTTCCATTTCTGCTGAATACTTTTGACTGACACTGGCTATTCTTGATGGTAGAAGCCTAATGGACCTAAGCAGCAGAGGCCACCAAAGTCATCTTCAAAGGCATCTTCATCGAATCCGGAAGAGCTTGAGATAGAAATAGCTGAAGTTTTGTATGGATTGATGACTCAGTCACAAGCTCCTCCGAAGAAAGAAATTTTATCGAATGATTCAAGAGAAGTCAATAGATCAAGTAGTGATGCTAAATCAAGATTTTCATCTCCGATCTCCAACTCGCCTTCGGCAAATATTCAGTCCTCACCGGCCATATTACCTCCCAATTAGTCTCCTCACCCGGACCATTATCTGCTATTGGTGAGCTTCATATTAAGCTTAGTTGATGATTTTTAGTTCCTCTGAGGGAAGTTTTGCAAATGAAT